>BSBN01000941.1:3137500-3737500 GCA_027924645.1 Cunninghamia lanceolata
GATCTACAACACTCGGTGTATATATAGCAATTTGTTGATGCGGATGGGGCAGGAGATACGGATAGTAGACAGTCTACCAGTGGTTATATGTTTAACCTTTTTGGTGGTGCGATTAATTGGATGAACAAGAGACAGATTGTGGTTGCTCTTTTGACTACAAAAGCAAAGTATGTGGTAGCTACTCATACCTGTAAGGAGGCTGTTTTTCAAAGGTTGTGTTCAGATATTGGGTTGAGTAAGGGTGTATTTTGGATTGATTGTGACAATTAAAAGTTCCATCAACTTGGCAAATAACCCTTCTTTCCATGCATAGACAAAGCACATTTGTGTAGTACCATTTTGTTCTTGACATGGTGGAGAATAAGTGGACCTTTGGTTCGGGGGTTTTGGCCAATTTCGAGATTTTGAGGGATTTCAAGTTTTCCAAGGACATTTGTACTTTTTCAAAGAATCCCCGAGTTCCTGTGCTTCTGGGCTTCCCATTCCCCATGGGGTGCCCCTTTTGGCCTAAATGTCCAAATCCATTTTGAAATTTGGAATTTGAACTTTTTTGGATGTTCCTGGGGCATTTCGGGTTCCCTGGGGACATTGGGATGTTCTTGTGGGATTTTGGGTTCTCTGGAGATATTGGGATGTTCCGAGGTTCCTGGTTCTTCTGGGATTCAAACTTTCGGACCAAAATATTTAGATTATCGTGTTTTTCTCAACACGTGATGGGGCACTCCCGCGACTCTCAAGGCCGCCATTAATGATCATTTTGGAGCCCGATGGTGTGGTAGGTGAGCTCCATATGCCCCAGTACTATTGTGGACCCTTCCATGATGAATTTTTTGTACCAAAGCATGGGCAAACACTCCAAACCTACAAAGTTTTCTGGTACAATCCATATGGTCGTGATGCAAGTAGCATGGTCGCCCAGTTTGATTTTTAGAGGTCAAATCCTTCCTTCCAGGGCTCCATGGTGGATTGAACAAGATATTTAAGGGATTTTGCATTCATTTGCAAAGGATGGAAAATTTTGGTTGCAGAGAACTGAAAATTAGAAAGAAAGTTTGTAAAAACAAGGGTTTTCTTCTAGTGACAGGTTGTTGAACATTATTCATTGTAATATCTTCTGGGATTCTATCAAGAGTTATGATAGGGCAGTGTAACACTCAAAGAATGAATTCAAGGTGTAGATTATTCATCTTTTCAACTCTCTTCATAAGCATTATGTGATTTTTTGGTTCCTAGCAAGTTCCCTAATCACATTTGGTGATTTGAATGTTGTCCGTGATTAGTTAATTGAAGTAAATTGTAAAACACCTCTGCAATACTTTGCAAACTATCTTTTCATTGACAGTGTATGAAACTTATGTATGTTTATGGATGGTTAAAGAATGCTTGAATTGATGTTCTGCAAGTTTTCTAGCTGCTAATTTGTCTGTTTAGAGCCTAACTTATGCACTAAATTAGTTAGTTATAGTCTTTGTTGATAATTTGATTAGGTATCAATCTTGGTTACTTAGTGTCCCCCTTGATTTGATGTCTAGACTCTATTGCTCAAACTAGATATAGGCACCCATCTACTTTCTTCTTAACCTTTCTTTTTCTTTCAACCTACTCAAACACAATAAAAACCTAAATCTTTTACCTTGTTTGTGTTGTTTGTCCTGCGTACATCCATGTCTAGATGTGCTATTGCATTATGGGCTATCAAAGCAACATTTTAGACTTCGCATGGTTGTATATCTGCTACATGAAGGTATAATACACCTGAGTTCCTCAACCCAACACATAGGTTGCTTAGTGACAAAAAATAGGAGTTTCCTATGCATTGGGTATTGTTCAAGGTTCCACGGAGACTGGTACTGGTACGTCTATTTTTGAAAAATAGGAGACGGGGGTACTTGGAGATGCCATTTTTTTTTAATATAATTTAATAATTTTAAAAATATATTAATATGCTAACATTAAAATTGAAAATGTCATGAAATTGAACTTTCAAAACAACAGAACTAGTAAAGTTTAACATTAACTTTGAAGTTTAAACACACAAATGTCAAAGGGTTCATACTACATATCAATATTACATATTGAAATTCAAAAATGTCGATAGCCTAGTAGGCTGATATGCATATAGAAAACAAAAATCAGAAATCTATGTCATCATTCTATGTCACATTGTCATCCATCTCTAGGTCCTCAGCTATGATGCTCTCCAAATACTCATCACTCTCAAGCTCAGGTTCCTCTGATGGTAGTAGAATTGGGGGTAAATCATTGAGGCCATCTGCTTCAACCGTTTCATCAACCAAGGCTGCAGCTTCTCCATCAGCTGAAATTTGGTCCCATTTTGCTGAAGGACCCTCCTTGTACCCAGGTTCTACACGAGAGAGAAGGCGAAGTGAGCTATGAATGTACACCAGGTTCTCCGCTTTCTTTGACCCTAACCGGTTCCTTTTCTGTGAATGAATAAAACCATACGTACTCCAATTCCTCTCACAAGATGAAGAGCTAGCTACTTGTGAGAGCAATCTTATTGCAAATGATTGCAATTCAGGGGTTTCACCTCCATGGTTCCACCACCACTCTACAGGGTCTTTCTTTGCATGCATATCATATATGGCTTCCATGGAAGAAAAGTCACCATGCCCACGTGAAAACTTATTCCATTGAGTCCTCATAATTGAAGCATCCTCACCTCGGCCATAAATCTTTTTTATTGCTGCCCAAAATCCCTTCATTACCTACCTCTCTATCCTCATATGGAGCCCTCTTATTGATTGCTTGTAGATCGTACCATTTAGGATTCAAGGCATAGGCAGCACAATGAAGGGGTGTGTTAAGTTTGTTCCATCTTCCATGTATCTTTTCTTCTAGCAAGGGATATAGAGAAGGATCTCTTGCATCTGTTATTTTCTTAATTCTTTCACACATGGAATCTATTTCTTCATAAATTTCTCCCAAACATGGCTTGTCTGAATTAGCAAATTTGATCACCTCACATATGGGCTTAATAAAGTCCACAACAAATCTAACATCAGCCCAAAAACGCTCATCAAGGACCATACTTCTCACCTCAACTGCAGTATCTGATGTAGATTGTCTCCAAGCTACCCATGCATCACTAACTACTGTGGCACACAAAGCTCCTTTGACTTCTTGGAGACGGTCAAGAAGAATAAAATAAGAAGCAAACCGTGTATCAGTAGGTTTGAGAAGTTCCACCTTGGCAAATTTTCGATAAATGGCTTGTGTGTGGTGATGGTTACATATGAACATCTGTATTTTTCTGCCCTTTTCAATGAGATCTGAGATCCACTGGAACTTGCCAATATCTTTGAGTGCATTATTCAATGAATGCACACAACATGGTGTCCAAAATATATGCCTATACTTTTTTTGCACCAACATGCCTGCTGCCTTACAAACAGGGGCAGCATCTGTAACAACTTGGACTACATGTGATGCCCCCACCTCCTCAATGCCCTCACACAACTGGTTTTGAAGGAACTCTGCATTTTTTTCTTGCTCTGAACAATCTATTGCCTTCAAAAAATAAGGCCCTTTGCTGCATGTTACCATAATATTAAGTAGTGGACGATTTCTAGCATTTGTCCACCCATCCATCACAATACTGCATCCTTCTGTAGACCACACTCTTTTCAATGGTGCGGTTTGTTGCTCTAATCGAGTTTTTTCTTTATCAATTAGAGTAGTGCGAAGCTTTTCATACTCAGGTGGTTTATATCCAGTTGGTCCATTGTTGATAGCTTGGACCATCTCAGTGTAGAAAGGTGAGCGAGCAACATTAAATGGGATTCCATTTGCATAAAAGAAGCGTGCAATCGCTTCATCAACTGCATCTCGACCTTGCACATCAAATAATCTTCCAATGGGGTTTGAGCTGCCAATGTCAATGTGTGATCTTTTGCGAGAATATCCCCTTGCTAAATCTTCTCTTGTCACATCTTGAGAAGACACATCCACCTCTGACTCTCTATTCTGAGATTGACTTGCACTAGTTGCCCCTGTTGTTGAAGCATGAGAGCTCAAAAGAGACACTTTCCCATCAGCCCTGTCTTGATCCCTAACAGCGTCATGTCGTTCTACATAATTTGTACAAGGATCAACACCTTTTCCAAGTATGTGAAGGAAATGAGCCCTCACCCTCGTGTAAGTACCTTGAAATGGCTTAATATCACAAAGCTTACATTTGATAGTGGCTGTTCCACCCGACCCTTTCGGCCCTGGAATGCGATCGCAATACTTCCACAATGGATACAAAGCTTGTTTTCCCCCACCTGACATATCTCAACCTGTCAAGACAAAAGTAGACATTAAAATGTCATCAAAATCAGACTCTTTTGTGTGTGAATCAGACTCTTTTGTGTGTGTATCAGACATTAAAATGCCATCAAAATCACTAACATACCTCAGCCTGTCAAGACAAAACCAGACTCCTGTGTGTGTGTATCAGACATTCTCTTTTGTGTGTGCAACAGACATTAAAATGCCATCAAAGTCAGACTCTTTTTTGTGTGTATCGGGCATCAAAATCACTGTGGACCCGTGAAAACAAAAATACCAGACATTAAAATGTCACTGACGACAAACCAAACTGTGTGCACTGGCATACCACTCTGCCATACCAGACATTCAAATGTCGAAATTTCTGTGTGTGTGTGTGACAAAAGTAGACATTAAAATGTCATGTCATCAAAATTACTAACATACCTCAGCCTGTCAAGACAAAACCAGACTCCTGTGTGTGTATCATCAAAATTACTAACATACCTTAGCCTATCAAGACAAAACCAGACTCCTGTGTGTGTGTATGGTCAAAATTACTAGCATACCTCAGCCTGTCAAGACAAAACCAGACTCCTGTGTGTGTGTATCAGACATTCTCTTTTGTGTGTGGCAAAGCCAGACTCTTTTCTCTGTCTGTGTGTGTGTGTGTGTGTGTAGAGAGAGAACAGTGGTGTACAATGCCCTTCCTCAAAAAACTGAAATGCCTACCTCTTCCTGTTCGCGTTGGCTGTGTTCGAATGCTTCTTGCTGCTCGCGTTGGCTGTGTGCGAATGCTTCTTGTTGCTCGCGTTCATTCACTGTGTTGAACTGCTTCTTTTTGCTCGCGTGAAGACGGGAAACAGAAACAAGAGTATCGATAAAGTCCCGTGTTCTTGCTGCTCGCGTTCACTGTGTTTCAAATGCTTCTTTCTGATGAGAAGACGGGAAACAAAAACAAGAGGAGATGGCAAAAAAGACTATCGAAAACCTTTTTAAAGTCCCGTGTTTTATGCCGAGGTCGGGAGATGTGCGGGAGACGGCAAGGGTACCTTGCCTGGCGTCTCCTGCTACGAGGGATGTCTCCATGCCGCTTCGGATTCTTGGAGGCACGTCCCCGACCCAGAGACGCGTCCCAGGGGTCAGGGGACGCGTCTCCCTGCAACACTGGTATTGTTTAATTCTAGGTTTAGTTTCAAATTGTTATCAATCATTGTCCTCATACACCTTAGGGAACACCGCCCTTGGTTTAGCAAAGCCAAAAGAAGGTCTTACCCACCTTATCAAATGTTGTCCTTAGTTGCCTCATCCTGAATGTAAGTTGAATCCTTGCCTTGAGTTTGACACCCCTGACACTCAAGAA
This sequence comes from Cunninghamia lanceolata, assembly GCA_027924645.1. NCBI lineage: Eukaryota > Viridiplantae > Streptophyta > Pinopsida > Cupressales > Cupressaceae > Cunninghamia > Cunninghamia lanceolata. The sequence continues at coordinate 3,143,136 of BSBN01000941.1, forward strand.
CTGATTGGTTTTAGGGATTTGAGGAGTCTCAACTTTGAGCACCAACAAAACTGGTGTCGTTGTCAAGGAAAAATTTAAGTTCTTGGTTGTTGTCCCGAGTTCTTTGCTGGTAAAGAAAATTTTCTCTTCCTAGGTGAAGAGTGACGACTCTATTTGGTTGAAACCCATCAAAAGTACAAAGGAAAGAATCAAAGATGGAAAGAGGGAAGCATTCTCGATTACTCCAGGCCTTATCAACTGTTTTCTTTTGGTTCTTTCTACACCATTGCTACAGTGCTACTCCAAAAAAATGCGGATGGATATGAGCGGTCTATTGCATTCTTCAACAAATCGTTGCAAAATGCTGAGCTAAATTACTCCATCATGGAAAAACATGCATATGCTCTTGTCAAGGTTGTCAAGAAGTTTAGGCCTTATCTCATAGGAGCGAGAATCATCGCCTATGTGCCTCATACAACTATAAGGGACATCTTTGTTCAACAGGAGGCTTCTGGAAAGAGATGTAGATGGATCACTAAGATCCAAGAATATGATATGGAGGTGCAAACTACAAAGCTGGTTAGAGGTCAAGGCCTTGCTAGGATAATGGCAGATACAAACTTGGAAGCAACAAAAGTGCATTAGGTAACCTCCAATCCAACACCTCTTCTTTGTTCTTTGAGTGATGATCCTTGGTATAAAGATGTTGTTTTCTATTTGGAAAACTTAAGTTGCCCTCCAGGATTGAGTGATCATCAAAGGAGAACCTTGAAGTTTCCATCCCAAAAGTATGTGTTGATGTAGGGCTAACTTATGTGGAGAAACCTTGATGGGTTGCTTCTAAAATGTCTAGATCACGAACAGTCTGTCAAGGTCATGACCAAGTGTCATCATGGACTGTGCGTTGGGCATTTCATGTCAAAGATTATTGCCCACAAGGTAATTAGAGCAGGGTACTAGTGGCCCACATTATTCAAATATGTGGCCTAGTTTGTTAAAAAGTGTGATCCTTGCCAGAGGTTTGTAGGCAAGATGAAGTTTGTAGGTGCATTGCCCCTCACATCCATATCAACTGAGGCTCCATTTCAGCAGTGGGGTCTTGACTTTATTGGGGAGATTGTTGAAAAATCTAGCAATAGATACAAGTGGATCCTCGTAGCCATTGATTACTTCACCAAGTGGGTGGAAGCCATACCTACCAAAAATGCAACATCCAAGGTAGTAATTGATTTTTTAATGAACAATATCATCACAAGGTTTGGTGTGCCTGTAGGGATCATTGCTGATAATGCAATATGTTTTAGGTCCCATGATCTCCTCGACATATGCTCTAAGTATGGGATAGCTTTAACAAATTCTTCCCCCTATCACCCACAAGGAAATGGTCAGCCTGAGTCTAGTAACAAGAGCATCATGAATATCATCAAGAAGACACTTGAATCAAACAAAAAGAGGTGGGATGATAAGCTCATGTTCGTTGTTTGGGCCGATAGGGTAACTTTCAAGAAGGCTATTGGTAGAAGCCCCTTTGAGTTTGTTTATGGAGCAGAGGCTAAGATGCCGATTAGCCTTGAGCTACCTGTGTACAAACTATTACAGAAGGTTGAAGGAAATGAGGATAATGCCATTTCCCTAAGAATACATGAGCTGACTGAACTTGATGGAGCTAGGAGTACTGCCCATGAAAGAAATTTGTTGCAGCAACAAAAGGTCAAGTATTTGTTTGACAAGAGGGCAGTTCTGAGGAGTTTCCAAGTTGGTGATCTGGTCCTCATGTGGAATTCTAGGTCTAAAGATAAGGGCAAACATAGAAAATTTGAAGCTTTATGGGTTGGCCCTTACCAAATTGCAGACAAGTGCAGTCAAGGCACTTTTTACCTCAAGAACTGGGATGGAGATTTTCTAGAGCTATCGGTCCATGGCCAACACCTCAAGCATTATTTCTTTTGATGGTATGTCATCCTTTGTACATATGTATATATCTTTCCATTTCGTGTGTTTTGTTGTTTGGGTTCTTTGTGGTCTGTAATGTCCCCTATTTAGCCCAGACAGTTAGATGAGGAGATTAGCCTATTACCAGACTCCCGTAGGCTAATGACATTGGTTAGGGGGTCTAATTGGACCAATTCACTAGGACTTACTATTTATAATAAGTCAGGCAGGGTAGTGTGGATCGACTTTCTATTTATAGCACTGCAGGATCGGGGTACCTAGCTCTTGGTTCGTGGTTTCGAGATGGCCAAGGTGTGATTTGTCGATGTATAAGTTGAATTGAATATTTAACTTATAATATATACATGGCTTAAGTGACTTAATTTTATTAAAGTGACTTTACTTTATAAAATATAAGTCATGCCTTAAAGTGAGGTTGCTAGGAGATGGGCGCCCCTTATGGTGGGATAGGGAACTTAATGAAATAAAATAAATTAATAAAATATCCCTTTCTTGGGCGTTGGGAACCAAGGGAGTAAAAAGAAAGTTTGGAGCTCATTTTGCATTATTCACTCACTTGCAAAAATTGAACATTGTCATGCATTGCTTTGGAGCTTGAGCTTCGAGGGTTTGTACTTGATTCTGCTGAGCCGAAAACCTCTTCAGAGTCCCCTTCTTCGTGCTTGAAAGACAACATTAGGAAGGATTTTGGAAGCCTCATCCAGGGGTTTCATTTGTGCTTCAAATTGATGTATTTTGAGGGAGATTTGAGCACATATCGAATGAATTTTTATGCAGATTGATGATAGTTGAGAGCAAAGAATACTATGCAGATTGATGATAGTTGAGAGCAAAGAATACTATGCAGATTGAGGTTGTTTTGGGACTGTGTGTAGCATTCCTGGCTAGGCCGTACTATTCTCATGCTGGCCGTACTATGTAGAAGTAGGCCGTACCTGATATAGGGGCATTTTGAAGTATTTTTTGGGTCTGTTTTGTGCTAACTACCTAGGCGTTGAAGAGCAGATTGGAATATCAATGAGTTATGAGAAGATTGCAGGTTACATTCTGAGTTGTGGATGACTGTATTACTCCAGCTAGGCCGTACATTGCTGCTACAGGAACGTGGGTGTCTTGGGAGCTGAAACTACTACCTTACGGGGCTTCTATATTGTTTATCTTGGTCGCCTAGAGGCCTATTTGCTACAGCCATACATCATATGCAAATATCTCTTCATTGGTGAAGTCTAGGAGAAGTTCTCCGGTGCTCATATTGCTGGTTTGGATACGACAGAAGTATGAAGTTGTAAACTGACAAATGGGTATGTTCTTGTAATTCATCTTTATGCATAATACGAACTAGGTCTTTGTTATTTTGCTTGTATCTATCATAGTTTTTCTGGGTTCTTGTCATATTGCTTCTATTGTATGGTTTCAATGCAAAAACAACACATGCAAACATACACATAAACCCTTAACCAAACGGAAGTCAAAAAGCAAAAAAACTCAGGCATAAAACCCTAGCCGGAACAGTGTATGTTACATGGTCGTTGCCCTTTCCCTTTTGTTTTGGCTGGGCCCTTTCTCTTTCTTTTTGGTCTGCAACCTGGAGATAATTGGATCCTCGCTGTGCCTGCAAGAGGCACACGTTCCTAACTAGAGCCAATGTTGGCACATGCCTCAAAAATTTTGAAAGTCCCTAGTTTATGTCTCTATGTTGTCTGAAATTTTTTCACCCATTACTGATAACTAATCTGAGAAATTTTCAATGGGTTTTCCTTAGTCTATTTTGTGTTGTAATGGTTGTTATACCTTCCCCATGCCTTTGCCATGTCTCATCGTTGCCAAAAATAAATTCCTTTGTTTTGTGCTTTTCTTGTCTTTTTTGGCATTTTGGGATTTTCAGTTTTTCCTTGATCCTTCCGAACCCTCCTGTTTTGAACGCTTAGTTTGGACTTTGGAGGGTTAAATCTTAATATTTCTAGATGATCTCGGAGATGATGATTAAGTGCGTCGTGCAACATCAAATGGACCTTTCGTTTGGGGGTTTTGACCAATTTCAGGATCTTGGGTTTTCTAGGAACATCGGAACAATTTTTAGGTTCCGTTGTCCTCCAGAAATGTCATGCCCCCTCATTCAATTTGGAGGGTCAAATTATGGTATTTTCAGGTGATCTCGAAGATGTTGGCTCAGTATGTCACCTAGCATCAACCTGGCTCTTTTGTTTCAAAATTCTAGCACTTCGGGAATTTTGGGTTTTCAAGGCATTTCGGGATTTCGGGTTTTCCAGGGACATCGGAACATTTCCTAGGTTCTGTCGTCCTCTGGAAATCCCATTTCGCCTCATTCAATTTGGAGGGTCAAAACATGGATTTTTCAAATGATCTTGAAGATGGAGACTAGGTTCATCATGCAACACCAAATTAGCCTTTCGTTTGGGAATTTTGAGTTTTGACCAATTTTGGGATTTTGGGTTTCCCGGGGACATCGAAACTTCCTTGGTTCCAACCTCCCTCTAGAACCCCAATTCTCCTCACTCATTTTGGAGGCTCAGATCTTGGAATTTTTTGATGAAATCAAAGGCTATGGACTATTGGTCCCCCCTTGCATCTATTTGGACCTTTGTTTGGGTGTTTGGCTCATTTTGGGTTTTTCATGTTTCCTAAAATCCTTTCAGACCCTCTCATTTTCCGTGCTCATTTTGAGGGGTCAAAACTTAATATTTTCTAATGATTTTGGATATCTGGGCTATGTTCATCATGTTTTATTAAGTGGACCTTTGGTTCGGGGGTTTTGGCCAATTTTGGGATTTCGAGGGATTTCAGGTTTTCCAAGGACATTTGCACTTTTTCAACAAATCCCTAAGTTCCCAATGCTTTCAGGTTTCCCATTCCCCATGGGGCACCCCTTTTGGTCTAAATGTCCAAATCCATTTTGAAATTTGGAATTTGCACTTTTTTGGATGTTCCTGGGGGACTTTGGGTTCTCTGGGGGCATTGGGATATTCTTGGGGGATGTCGGGTTCCTTGGGGATATTGGGATGTTTCGGGGTTCCTGGTTCTTCTGAGATTCCGACTTCCGGACCAAAATACTCAGATTTTTGCATTTTTTTCAACATGTGACAAGACATTCCAACAACTCTTAGGGCCGCCATTAATGATCATTTTGGAGCCCGATGGTGTGGTAGGTGAGCTCCATATGCCCCAGAACTAATGTGGCCCCTTCTATGATGAATTTTTTGTACTAGAGAATGGGCAAACACTCCAACCCTGTAGAGTTATTTGGTACAACCCATATGGTCATGATGCAAGCAACATGGTCGCCCAATTTGATTTTCAGAGGTCAAATCCTTCCTTCTAGGGCTCTGTGGTGGATTGAACAAGGTATTTAAGGGATTTTGCATTCATTTGCAAAGGATGGAAAATTTTGATTGTAGAGCAGAATTGAAAGTTAGAAACTTTGTAAAAACTAGGGTTTTCTTCCAGTGACAAGGTGTTGAACATTTTTCATTGTAATATCTTCTGGATTTCTATCAAGGGTTATGGTAGGGCATTGTGACACTCAAAGAATGAATTCAAGGTGCAGATTATTCATCTTTTCAGCTGTCTCCATAAGCATTATGTGAGTTTTTGGTTCCTGGCAAGTTCATAATTACATTTGCTGATTTGAATGTTGTCCATGATTAGTTAATTGAAGTAAATTGTAAAACACCTCTGCAATACTTTGCAAGGTATCTTTTCATTGACAGTGTATGAAACTTATGTATGTTTATGGATGGTTAAAGAATGCTTGAATTGATGTTCTGCAAGTTTTCTAGTTCCTAATATGTCTTTGTAGAGCCTAACTTATGTAGTAAACTGGTTAGTTAAGTCTTTGCTGATATCTTGATTATGTATCAATCTTGGTTACTGAGTGCCCCCCTTGATTTGATGTCTAGACTCTGTTGCCCAAACTGGATATAGGCACTTGTTTGCTTTCTCTTTAACCTTTCTTTTCTTTCAACCTACTCAAACACAACAAAAACCTAAATCTTTTACCTTATTTTTGTTGTTTGTCCTGCCTACATCCATGTCTACATGTGCTACTGCATTAGGGGCTATCAAAACAATATTTTAGACTCTGCATGGTTGTATATCTGCTACATGAAGGTGTAATACCCCTGAGTTCCTCAAACCAGCATAGAGGCTGCTAGTGACAGACAATAGGAGTTTCTTGTGCATTGGGTATGGTTTGATTCCAGGTTTAGCTTCAAATTGTTATCAATCATTGTCCTCATACACCTTAGGGGAACACCCCCCTTGGTTTAGCAGAGCCAAAAGAAGAAGAAGGTCTTACCCACCTTATCAAATGTTGTCCTTAATTGCCTCATCTCAAATATAAGTTGAATCCTTGCCTTGAGTTTGACACCCTTGGCACTCAAGAACTGATTGGCTTTAGGGATTTGAGGAGTCTCAACTTTGAGCACCAACAGGTTGCTCACTCTCGATCATCTTCACAACTCACTAACCAAATTTCTCCATTTTCATTTTTTAAATTTTCAGACATGTATGACTGTAAGGCATAAATAGCTAGGCTATGACTGCTTATGGGACTCAAATTTGGGGCAGCAATGATGCCAAAAATGTAGGGGACTACTCGGGAAGAAATAGGTATTTTGTATGGCAAAACCTATGTACAGAACACACATAGGGTTTATTATTTAGAGCAATAGAACATAATCATAAATAAGACAGAATATTGGTAGAACTTGAGTTAGATATGGTACAACTACAAAGCTTGTATTAAAGAAAAAAGTTTCCAGAAATGGTCATTAGTTATGAATGGTTGAGTTCCATCTATGTAGAGTTTAGGATATTGGCTTTCCTTGCAAGAGTACTCCTTTGAATGTTTCTGTTCATAACCTCTATATTATGAAGCATCTAGCATTTGAAATGATGAATTAATTTTTTATCTCTGTGGTTAAGTCTCATTTGCAGTCATTGGCAACATGAATTGATGTTGACAGTAGTTGCTATTGACTGCATGCAGTGAAGATGCTATAAAAGATTTAAAACAGTGCTTGGATAATACTGGACAGCATGCAAAGCTGGTTGAGTCATTTCTATCTGCTTTACGTTATCGTTTGCTTATTGCTGGTGCATCGACTAATGACATATTGGAACAATATGTTTCAACTATAAAAGCTCTTAGAACTATGGATCCAACTGGTGTATTCCTCGAAGCAGTTGGACAGCCAATTGGGGAATATCTGAGAGGAAGGAAAGATGCCAGCAAATGTATTGTAGCAATGCTTACTGATACCACAGGAGGTGAGAACAGTTTGGGAGATGTAAATGAAGGCATTAGCCTGCTTGAGGAGCTGAGCAGAGATACAGCTAATCGCGAAAATGGCGATAGTGATGATGATTATAATGCAGAGGATGAGAAGTCTTGGGCTGCATTCGAGCGGTAAGCATTTACTTAGTATTCAAGTCAAGTTTGAAGTTTCAATTGGAGGTTTTTGTCAGAGGTTAATATTTTGTGGTGATATTATTTGTGGGTACAGTTGGGAGCCTGATCCTGTGGAGGCAGATCCATCCATAGGAAGCAGGAATAGGAAGCCGGTTGATATTCTGGGTATGCTGGTTGGTATATTTGGGTCTAAAGAGCAACTTATAAATGAATATTGCAATATGTTGGCTGAAAAATTGTTGAACAAAATTGATTATGATGTTGAGCGTGAGACTCGAACTCTGGAGCTGTTTAAGGTAAAATTGAACCTGTTCCTAGTAGGTGCCAAGTGGTCTTTTAATTTATGTTAGAGGACATAGTTTCTTACTAAGAACTTAAAAGTTAAACCTAATAATGTTGATTATTTTTTACTACTATAGTTGCTTGCCAATAACTAAGACTTTATCATGGATTAGTTCTTTTCCAAATTTCTCTAGATACTTTTTGGAGAAGGAAGCATGCAAAGGTGTGAAATTATGATCAATGATTTAACTGCCTCTAAAAGGACTAATGCAAATATCAAGACTACCGCAAAACAACGAAATCAACATGAAGGTAATCTTTGGCATTACATAGCGAGTCAGAAAGTAATTTATAGCAAGATAATGAGTCAAATTAGTTTTATGCTCTAGAAATGAAAAAAATTGGTTGTTTGTGCTGGTAAAATTATCTGATGAACCCAATCTTTCTCCTTGAGTAGATCAACAGAACAAACTTGAAGAATGCAAGCTATCGCTGGATATAGTTGATGCAAGAATTCTTTCTTCATGCTTCTGGCCACCATCACAGGTTAAATTTATAGTCCATGGTTCTTCTAGGGCCATTTGATTTCAGATATTTGCATTATTCATTGAATATGGAGGGAAATATGTGTTATGTAAGGCATTGACAAAGGATATTTTTAATAGATCTTTTCATTATTGTCAAGGTACAATAATTATATTAAAATGAAGCCATTAGTCTCATTTAATACATGTATTAAGTTTATAACAGGTGGCATTTTTTTTGCGGGGGGGGTAATTGGGCAAATTCTTCTGGCCTTTTTCTTTTTGTCCATTTTCTCAGATTCATATCTAATACCCTTATGCTTGGAGGTATGTCTTTTTGTTTCTCTTTTATGAGTATCAGATTACGAATTAAGCTGTTATTTTTTGCTTCAAGATCCTTCCTCATCCTAACCAGTTCTGTAACATCCATCTTATGTACATTCAAGACCACATGTGTAGTGTTTCATACTTAGATCTGCTAGCCCTAGCTTTATCTTTAGCTGTTCCAAAATAGTCCAATGTACTTACAAAAATATTCTTTATGTTAGGAAATTCTATTTTGTTTTAGCCAGCTCTTCCAAATCTGACGTGTGTTGGTTATATTTGGGCAAATGCAGGATGTGAGACATCTAATGCAGATCTTTAGAAAATAAAAAAATCATGTTTTGCATGTAGTTCTTGGGTGAACCATCTAAAATTCAATCATATCGTCACCATGTGCTATTTTAATGTGCTTGGATTTTACAGAGTTTGTTTGTTCAAAACATCTCCACAGATTTTGTACCGAATCTTGCCTTTTGCATTGTCATAAATGTATGTGCAGTCTCACATTTGTCTTTTTAACAGTAAGGATACAAGCATACATAGACTAAAAAGAACATAATATAAAGCGATAGAATAGCATTTATTGAGCGGCACGTATCAGCCAGCTCTTTAGGTGTACTTATAATATATGTAGCCATGGGCCTGAGGCTGTGGAGACTTTATTGTCTTTGTTTCTCCATCAACCCCTTCATGGAGAACTGGTTTTGCAAGGAGCGGTTGTGGTTAGATCTTGACATTGGTGGCAAACCATCCATAGAGATTCGGATGGAGAGGGGTGGGGGCTTTGAGCCTGCAATTCCTCTCGCTGCTCAGGATTAGTTTATTATTTTTGTGATGTTAATGTTTTCAATTGTGTTTTGATGAAGAGGCATTGTGCCTCTGATGATCTCTATCATTTTATAATGCTGATTTTGTTATTTAGTTATCATAATGCTACATTCAGCTACTTTGATAATTGTAGTATGTTTTATTATAGTTTTGATACTATTTACAATAGGGCAAGTAGTGTCCCATCTGAGGCTACTTGGGCTATCCTGATCGTTAGATGCTATTGCTTGGCTATTGGAAAACAGTAAGACTGTTCTTATTTGTTACTCCCTTATGGTCCTTTTCATCGTAGCTGTTTGCCCTATTTCAAAAAAAAAAAAAAAAAACTTAAACTATTTTTAACCCCATATGCTATGCTATGCATAGGCAACATATTTTCTTACAAAGGTTTAAGTTAAGGGAATAGACTTTTTAACAGGGATATTCTTTTCCTTAACCTTTTTCTATGTTACATAGGATGCATCCTGACCTACGAACCCTGCATCCCTGTCCATGCCTCTATTTGTAGGATACAGGGATAGTAGGGGATGTACCTGATTGTTCCCTATCGTTAGGAATTTTGGGAGTGGATCCTTGAAATGCTAGTCTAAGTTACCGGATTCGCCTGTTAGAGGCTCGGGTGCGGGTGCGGTGCGGCTCGGGTGCGGGTGCGGGTGCGGGTGCCCTGTGGGTGCGGGCAGGGTGCTGAACAAGGGTGTTGGGTGCGTCTCGGACGCACCCGGGTTCGCTGGGTGCGAACCCAGCCTTAAAACATGGCACCCGGAGCGCACCCACGCACCTTTCAATTTTTTTTTATGTTTTTTTCAACTAAAACACAATTTAATATTATTTTAAACATTCAAAAATGCAAATATAACCCTAAAAAGTCATAATAAACACACTTTTGCCATTTTCAACTCATTCTTTCATTCCAAAACACAAAAATTGTCCATTGTGGCTGAACTCAAGAATTTTTTTGTGGTTGAAGAAAGAAGCTTGAAGATTGAATCCTGAAGGTTGGAAGTCGATTGCTCCACCATTCCTACTCATTTCCAATGGTTTAGAGGCTGCCAAGAAGATCAAAGGAAGAGATTTTTGCAAAGAGGTAGGTTTTCTATTCATTTTTTTTTTTGCATTTTTGAACAACAAACAAATTCTTTTCAACTTGTTTTTTTTTTTAAACTATTTATATGAATCATGAATGTATCACCATGCTTTTGTTTTTGTTTTGATTCTTGAAAGTTTTGAGTTTTCATTGTTTCCATTTTGTTTACAAAACTTATTGCCACACCCACAGGTGACAGGAATCACAATGGTAGCTAGTTCTAGCTCAGTATCACAATCAAAATTCAAAATCGATCCACACTCACCTCTTTGGAGGCATGTTGAAATGATTCAACAACAACCAGGTGGTGGGCATTACCTTTGGAAATGCAATGGCTGTGATGTGCAATACAACAGTTCATATAGTCGGGTGAAAGCCCATTTGTGTAACATCCTTGGGATGGGGATCAAAGCTTGCCCAGGAAAGAGTAATAAACCTATACCACGAGAGCAAATGCTGGCATATATCACCGAGCAAGAAGCAGCAGGCCATAAATCAGTAGCAAACGTGTTAAGGAAAAGAGACAGAAATCAAAGAATGGGTCCTCCATCTATTCCTAGTTCGAATGTTGTGATAGAGAGCCACCCATTTTTGGTCACTCCTCAAGAGCAACCCACAAGCACTACAAACAAAAGACCAAAGGGACCTTTAGAAACATCATTTCAAAATGAGGCTCGAGATATTGTTGACCAACATATAGCCAGATGCATTTATGCAAATGGTATGTCATTCAATGTTGTTCGCTCACCATATTGGCAAGAGATGGTGAGAAAAATTAATGAGGCTCCAAAAGGGTATAAGAGCCCAGGTTATGAGAAGGTGCGTGGCACCTTATTGGAGAATGAGGTGAAGAATCTAGAAGATGCATTGAAGCCCTTAAGGGATTCATGGAGTGAGATAGGGGTGTCGATTGTCTCTGATGGATGGAAAGATGCAAAAAATCGGCCTTTGATCAATGTCATTGCAGTGTTCCCTAAAGGGGCAATGTTTTTGAGAGCTGTGGATTGTGAGGGACAGGTGAAGGATGGTGAATTTATTGCTCAGATCCTCATTGCAGCCATTGAGGATGTGGGACCTTGTAATGTTGTTCAAGTGATAACGGACAACGCAAAAAATTGTAGAGCTGTTGGGTTGTTGGTTGAGGAACGATATTCACATATCTTTTGGACACCTTGTGCTGTCCACTCTCTCAATCTAATGCTACAAAAGATTTGGAAAAAAATTGACTGGATTAGAGAGTTGTATGCAGAGGCCGAGGAGATACGAATGTTCATCACCAACCACCACATGTCCCAAAGCATATTTAGATCATTTTCTACATTGGAGTTGTTGAAGGTAAGTGAAGCAATATATTTTTAAATTTAAATTTTTCATAGTGCTTTAAATTTTTAATTTCACATATTCTATTTCTTCTTAAAAGTTATAGTTTGTTTTCAATTTTTTCAATGTTTAAATTAAATTTTATTTATTGAACTTTTTATTTTTGATATTTCAATAGGTTGCTGAGACCCGTTTTGCCTCAAACACAATTGCCTTGAGATGACTTGTGAAGGTCAAACAGGCTCTTATCAGCATGGTAACAAGCACTACTTGGTCCGTATGGAGGCAAAGCAACACTGAGAGGGCAGCAAATGTTAAGGGGATGATCCTAAATGACTATTGGTGGGATCGTGTGGAGTATCTCCTTAGTTTCACCGAGCCCATTTTGAGCATGATTCGTTATACGGACATGGACAAGCCTTGCATGGGGGAGATATATGATGGCATTGATTCAATGATAGAAAAGATAAAGAACATCATAAATGAGAAGGAGAAAGATCCTCAAGAAATTCTCTTCAAGCAAGTGCATGAAATTATTGAGGCTAGATGGAACACAATGACAACCCCGCTACATCTTCTTGCATTTGCATTGACTCCAAAATATTACAGCAGTGAGATTCTTTCGGTGACAAATAGGATTCCCCCATGGAGAGATTTAGAAGTGTCTGAAGGGTACAAGGCAGCATTTCGTAGACTCTTCCTTGATCCAGATTTGCATGATATGGTCACTGATGAGTTCACTGATTTTGTACACTCCAATGGTCTAAGCATTGAGGCTCTTCGTGATAGATTCAAGAAAGATGCTCACAATTGGTGGTACTTTCATGGCCAACAATTCCGGTGCCTACAGCCTCTTGCAATCAAAGTTTTATCACAAGTAAGTTTACTAAATTTCTATGTTTTTTATGATTTATAATTTTATCTTAAAGACTTTTAAAAATTTGAAGTTTGAAGTTCCATAATTTTTAATTATTATAAATTTTATAACTTGTAACTTTATAAGTTTTAACTTTGTAAGTTTTTATTTTTAACTCTTTCTCTCTACTTTGTCATCATAGGTTGCTAGTTCCTCTGCATCTGAGAGGAATTGGAGCACGTACTCTTTTATCCACTTGATAAAGCACAACAGATTGCACTCCAAAAAGGCGGAGAATTTAGTGTATGTGCATTCCAACCTGCGCCTCCTTTCGCACAAAAAGCAAGACTATAAGGAGGGGGAATCAAAGTTGTGGGATGTGGAGCCAGAGCAAATTGACTTGGATGCTTCTACTTCCCAATCCAAACATGTTGCACTTGAGGGATCAGAGAGCGAGCATACTTTTTCAGCGAGTGGCAGTGGTGCTGGTTGTGGTTCTTCAAATGATCCTGCTAATGTCCAAGAAGATGATGATGATGTGGAGGATTTAGCAAATCCATATGATGATTGACACTTGTCATTTGACATTGAAACAATGAAAATTGATTGTTGAACATGATATTATTATTTTGAATCTTGTTATTGAACTTGAAGTTCGAGTTTTATGTTCTATGATATTCAAGTTGATGGTGGTTTTGTTGATTATATGATGCTATGTGGTGTTCTACACTTTATTCTTGCATTTCTACACTTAATTCTTGCTTCTATGCTTAATTTTTTTGCATATACATATATTTTTTTATAGATATAAAAAAACGAACCCAGAAACGAACCCAAACCCCAAAAAAAATTTTGGCCGAACCTGCGAACCGAACCCGTGAACCCGAACCCGCACCCGCACCAGAACCGGCAACTTAGATGCTAGTTGATGATGTTGGACGTCTCAGGGATGTCTGGGGATGTACGTTACACTCCCCAACTGTGCCAAGGAGGTTCAGGAATCCCCCTCTTTTTTTGATTAATAGAATCAATTTTTTTCTAATGAATAGAAGAAAAGGGACCAGCATGGGGGGCCCACAAGCCTTCCCACGCCCCTTATGAAACCCATGAGATAGTTTTTGATGACTTTTTGCATGTTCCTAGTGTATTTCGTATTCTTGCAAATTGTTTTAATGCACTGTTGTTTTTAGATTCTATCAACATTTCATGTTTCTATGGTTGATATTTTGGTGATTTCAAACAAAAAATCATTGTGTTGATTCAATCTGTCCACCAAGCTCTTGTTCTATGCAAATGCACTGCTAGAGCCATTGCTCCATGATTTTACCTTTTGTGAAGAAATAAACTCAATTAGTGGGTTTAAGCTGCATTGCATTGACCTTTTTTATAACCAGTTTGAACTTGCTAAATAGTTTTGGAACCGTCCAAGGCGTTAGACTTAATTGGTTAAATCCTTGGGTTCTCATTGTGGCTACCCAAGTTCAATCCCCAAAGTGACATCTAATGTGGATTACTAACTAGTGACTCTTGGTATTCCATTGTTGGCTTCTACTGTTAATATCTAAGTTATTATCTAGTGTTAATGCCTATGTTCCATGGGGACATGTCCTCTGGCTATTTCCACCTTTCCCCTGAATTGGAGATGTTTTCGGGACACAGGGATGGGTAGGAAACATCCTTGAAGCCGTCCCCTTCAAAATTTATTTTAGGAAATGTTTCCGGTACGCCTTAGAAATTGGTAGGGGATGACTGAGAAAAAAAGGGGTATAACTGTTGTGTATTTCAGGCTTAATTGAGAAACCATATTATATAATTGTTGTGCAATTCCCAGATCCAAACTGATCTACATAAATATGAACAACTGCATTACATGTGGTAGAATTCATTGCCATTGGTTTGACTAATAATTGGTCTGATTTTTTCTCCCCTTGCATTTTGAAGAAATTTCAATGGAGAATATGCACTAAATTTTGAATATGATATTGGTAAGGTAGCCCAAATGAATGCAGCAAGAAAAAGATGAAAGTTCATGCCACTCTTACACATACTGATTTAGCTATGTATTGAAGAGATTATAAGCCGTTTCCCTATATATGAAAGCCAATGTGAAATTTATGAGATAGAAAGTGTTCAACAACATTGTTACCTTTTATTCAAGGTACCAAATGAATGACTCTAGAGTCTATATAAGTAGAGGGAGTCAACCATTTTTGATAGAAAAGAATAGTTATGTTGTCAACATATTTAAGAATTTTATATTACTGATGCCGGTGTCACTTATTTAATCTCATAATTTCGTATTTCTAACTTTTCTTTGTCATTTTGTAGTTGTAACGTGTAGCCTTTGGACACTTTGTAGTAATTTTTATGTAATATATATGCACATTAACAATGCAAGCAATGAAAGTTTGTTAATTTGTGTGTCGACTCTCATGTGAATTCTCAATTCAGCTCTAATGTTATGTAAAATGGTTTTATAATGTATATGATGAATACCTTATACATGAGTAATTGAAATCTCCTATGTGTATAAAATTTTCCCTATTTGTTAATTGCCATCTCCTGCCGTCCCCTAAAAAATGGCCTCTCAACCTAGCCATCCTAGAAACATGCCCCTTGTCCCTTGCCCCTCGTCAAGGCCTTCCCGAAAACCTTGTGAAACATAGGTCAATGCTCATAAGGAGCTAAGTAGTGTCATTGCTTGTAAGTAGGTAATGTACTGATCTCATTTGGGCTTAACTGCTTGTCTGAGCCATATTTGTAAACAATCTTCAAATATTAAATTTTTTTTGGAACTGTTGCAAGCTCTAAAAGAGAGTTAAGAATCAACTCAGAAATGTGTCTTAGCCAATTTTTTGAGTCTGTAATTGAATTGAATTATGAATTCCGTGTTATGCATTATTTACTTCTTTTCCAAAAATATTTGTATATATAATAATATATATTTTTAAACATATTTGCATATGACCATATACCAAAGTTGTGATTCAGATTTTCTACGGCCTTTGTTCTCTGTTCCTTCCATAGATCCCATACATCAGATCGATTATATGAATGTCTGAACTTGAATCTTGATGTCACATATGGCTAAACTTGTAAAAATTTTAATCTACACACACACACTGTTATATCCTGCTGTCCCAAAAAATTGCCTATGGACAGTTGTCCCCTGCTGTCCCTGGCCTGGAAACATTGTGGAACATAGCTTTTTTTCTCTTTGCTCTTTATTGTTGCTCACAATAATAAAGGTGGAGGGACAAAGTAGTCAAGTATGGTAATCTTTTGGGTCACTATGTGGATCATTTATATGCGAACGGAAGCTCTTTTATATTTTTTGGACTCACTTTTGAGGTACCAAATTTAGGGGAACCTTGAAGATACATGAATGGTACCCTGCTAAGCCTTGTGTATTTTGTTGATAATGTGTTCTCATGCCCTCGCTCTTGATGTATCGATTTTTCTTATGCTTATAAATGATCTATTGAGATATTGTGCTGGTGCTGTATTAAAAACATTTCTTGGATCCCTCGGTTGTCGTTCGTCTACTCCTCTTTATTCCTTGCTTAATTTGGTGTGCATGTAACCATATAACCTTCAAAATGTGAAGAGGATTAAAAGAACATCAAATAGTTTGGAGGCTGTCTTGTCTTAATACACAATACCGGTCTGTGAGATTTTCAGATCTACAAGCATTTCCTTAGCCTGCGGGCTTTCATCATGGGAGGTCCTTTTGGGCCTGTTGTGCTTTGTAATTGAATCATGTTCTTCTGACATATGGAAAATGGATTGTACAGTAATTCAGATTAAACAATCCATATGCATTTTTATTTAAAAAAAATAGAGTCTTATTACAAAAGGAAATAAAAGTACGACATAAAGGGTATAGAAATCTTTAACTCCCCTCACTATCAAGCAAAAATATAGAAGTAATCTAGAGTTGGACCCCTAAATCAGTACTAACAATATTTTTTCTATGAAATTTTTGTCATGTTTCTTTTCCTCATAGGAGGTAGAGATTGAGGAACACTTCATTTTTAGATGCCCCATTTATTATGAGATCCAAGGAAGATTTTGTGGCCTCTATAGGGACTTAGGCAACAATCTATCTACTTTTTTTAGATATTCAGACCAGCGGTTCCTAGCTCTTTTTCTTATTGAGGCCATCACCCTCTGGCTCATATCCCTCGAAGGGGGGGGGAGTCTAGAGGCTCTAGAGCCCACATGTTGATCACCTCTTTTTTGAGCACACCTAAGCAACAGGCAACACAAAATGGCCTTTGGATACCAGTACACATATCAGAGCTGATAGATTAGTTAGGTGGTGCTTCTCTCAGCACATCATTAGTACTTAGATTACTCAGATTCCCCAGCCTGCTTTCCCTTGGCATCACGGCTTTGCTCATTCCTGTTGGCATGACCTGGCCCCATTCCAGCGACATGGATCGACTACTTATGGGCCACTGCCAGACCGCAAGGGCAGACTCATATTACTAGCTTCTTTTCTACTTCGAGAGCTACACTGGCCTTGGATGTTAGGGGAGTTTCTAGAGGAAGTGCTCGGCTATTCTAGTGTGGCCTTTTGACCTTGAATACTTCCTAATGAGCATTATATCTCACAGTGACCTATGATGGCTCGGATGACTCTTCCATTTCAAATGTAGGCAGGGATATTCAATGAGATTTCCTTCTAGTTGTCACAAGCACATGCTTTTGGGGCTCTTGCTTGCTCTTCATTGCTATTTGTATTGCTATTTATATTGCTATTTGTTAGTGGCACAATGCTTTATTTTGTCTTATGTACTTTTATTATTTTGATTCTCGGGTTCTCTCTTCCTAGAACTTTCTATTGTTAACTGCTGTAACCTCTAGTCCCATTGACCTATTTTTGGTCATTTGTGGATATCAATATATTTTCTTTCATAATATAGTTAAGGTGTTAGGTTTTGACAAGTTGTAACATTTTTGCAGGCAGAAAATATCATTATCCCCAAGGAGGTTGATGAACTGCTTGAATATTATGCTAATGAATTTCATGTATTAAAGGCCCCTCGGAAGATCATATGGAAGAAGAATCTTGGAACTGTCAAGGTCAGTGAGATTTTCCCTTCTTTGGATGAATATTACATTTAATTGTTAAGATACATTGCTAGTTAACTTGAGCTATTTGTTTTCTTATGTCCATGGCTAAAAGTCGTAACATTTATCTCAAAAGTACTACCTATGGAGCTCTTTCGCTTAAGAGTTTTAAAAATAACTATCAGCAACAGAAAACATGGTCACATTACTCATTTTGATTTAGAAAAAGTTGTGATTCAACTTCTTGGTAAACAATGAGAATGACAAATACTTTTGCAAATCCTTGTAAACCAACTAAAGCCAGATTATAAACATTTAAAATTTTGAACTTTGATAAAAATATTCAAGTTTAAGAGAACTCACAAAAGAATTAGGTTTAAAAAAATGAGTCCAATTTGTTTCTTTTCAAAATTAAAATTCATTACATATTTCTTTGGAGGGTTTGCTATGTTTCTGTTGAAGCTTGAGTTAACTCATTCAAGTGGTCCCTGGAATTCTGATATTGATTACAAATGGAGGCTCTGCAAATGCTTGGTATTACTTTTGTGCTTCTGAATTGGTAATCAAATAGGTTACAGATTATATATTGATCTCAGAATTTGTATGCTCTTGCAGTTAGAGTTGCAATTTGAAGATCGATCTGCTGAGTATGTGGTGTCTCCAATTCATGCTAGTATCATCATGCAGTTCCAGCAGCATCCCAGGTTAGCCAGAGGGATTGAGATGTCAAAGATGGTAGATTAAGTAGGAAGAACATTATATTCTGCTTTTGCAAACAGATTTGCTGGCTGTTGTGATCTGGTTTGGATTGCAAGCCATGCAATTAATTTAGTTCAATTTATCTTTTATGTTAAACATTAGTTTATGTTTTGCCAATTTCTATTTAGTGACTAAAACTATTTGTTTCTTTTCTGTTACTGTAAGCTGGACTGCTAAGAATCTTGCTATAGCTGTTGGGATACCAGTGGATATTCTTTGCAGGCGAATCAGTCTGTGGGTAAATAAGGTAAATAGTGCCTGCCTTACTTTCTGCATTCTGTATTGTTGTTACTTTTGTAAAGACTCTTCAACTTTTTCTTTCAGATTTACTTCTCACAGAATTATGTTCTCTAACTGGATCAAGTGTAGTATGTTTAGTTGAATGTGCTTTATACAACTTTCAATATTTGCAATATATAATGCAAATCTCATTAAAGTTTATCATTGAATATGAGTATGGTTGTTGTACTTATCTTGTTACATCCTGCTAGCATTTTAATTTGTACCTTACGGTACAACACAAAGTGGAATGTGTTAGAATAAACATTTCTTAGAATTAGAAGAGGAAGCTCCCCTGTAACAGAAAACAAACCTAAACCCTAGAACCTAAGGAAATGACCTCTAATTTTTTACAATATTTACTAGTTAAATCTTTGGGTTTTGAACATGCATTGCAAACAAACTAAATAACTTGTCTTTTTGTTCTGGGGTAAGGACACAAGGCTTATCAGCACTTCTACTTAAGATGAGAGATTTTTGTATCTTTTCTTGAATATAAACACCTGTTCTAGCTAACAAACATCCACACTCTCTAGCTAGAAACAGTGACTAGACAGCATGAGTAAAAACAAAACTTAGAATTGGATTACACCCACAAGGTTAAGCAAATCAAAAGGAGTGAATCATATACAAAGCTACAATTACTTATTTGAATCTGCAATACAAAGCCTGCAACTTTAATTAAGAGCATTTCAATTTACTTACACGACACATACACAAGATCACATAGAAGCTTGCACAGTCATCTTAGCAGAAAATAGGCATAAAAATTACCATTGAAAATCTAAGTGCCAATTGACACTTATTTATAAGTATTTAGAAAGTTTTGCATGAAAAATAACTAAAAAGCTATCGGAAGTTGCTACAGTGTCAATAGTTGATTGCACACAATGCAAGCTCAATATACAGTTTGGTCCACAAATTCATCATCTAAATCAAGAAACATTCAAATAACTTTTTATAATAAGAACAAATATCTCTATAAATAGACCCTCTAGAAAGTCATCTAAAAATATAGCGTTTCCAAATAGATCATCTCGAAATAGCTCTCTCCCAAAAAAAAACAATGATTAAAAGTAGTGATGAATAAAAACACCTAGTTTGATAGTTGTCTCTTGGCAGTGATTGTGATGAAGCTTCTCCGTTTTGACTGTGGCAGATCCTGATGACTCACCCAACAATCTTGGTGACTTGATTCTAGCTCCTTGGAAACTTTTGAAATTTGGTCTTCAGCACTCTAGATCTTGTGTGTGATGAAGACCTTTTATGTGCCAAATAATCAATCTCAAAGCACTTTGAATGAAGAATGAAGGAAACAATAATATTCCCCATGTTGATTGCTTTCGATGCTAAAAGGATGAAAACAAGTGTTGATCCTTGGACAATTGTGATGAAATTTGAAGAGTCTTGTGGTAATGATCCACAAGATATTGGAAAACTTACTTTAATGGTGTAGTTTAGTGTTCGGAAGATGAAACTTGGGCTTTTTTGTGTAGAGGGCATGCTTTTTGGCTTCCATCCATGTTTTCACATTGCTTTTTGACACTTGGCTCCTCTTGGATATGCTTGGAAGACTTGAGGTCAGTTTTTCATCAGATTTTAAGTTGACATCTTTGCACTTGAGTGTCTAGGGGTGCACCAGAGGACTAAAGTGCATTTTTTCTTCTATTTGATAATTGAAATTTTGACATGGAGACTCTCCAAAGAACACTTGGGCAACTTATTGCACTTTTTGATCTATTTCATTGACAACTTGACCCTTAAGTGAATTTAGGCACTCTTTTTGACTTGGATGCACTTTTGCTATATTTTGTAAGTGACATTTTAACACTTAAGTGGCTAGGGGCACCTAAGAGTTGGAATGTCACTTTTTGTTATGTTGTTTCATTGACATTTGACACTTAAGTCATCTTGGGCACCCTTTTTCACTTAAGTGTCACTTGTTCATTCTAATTCTTCATTGACATTTGGAAAGTGCTTTTTAGGTCACTTAAGGGATCTAATTTGTTGTTAACATTGAAAAATGCATACACTTTTTCCACTCAGATGATTTTATGTTCTAATTTGTTGTTGACATTGGAATTTTCCCACTTAAGCGACTTTTGGAACTTAAAGTTCACCAAAACGTGACATTTCCCCTCCTTGGCACACACTTGAGCATTCGAGAGACAATTTTGAGTGTTTTTGCCCTCCAATAATGACATTCCCTCTCTTCCGCACAATCCAATCACTTGTGCACCCTTTCCCTACATGAAATTATGAAAAAGTACCCGTCCTTTGTCAAGACATGTCTTGGAAACCTTGGTGAACTTTCCTTTATCTTAGAAAGCTTTTGCTGTTCATTTATTGTTGAAGTTTCCTTGTTCACCTTGATGCACTCGATAACCTCTTTCATGGCCTTTCAAAGGTGTTAGTTAAAAGCTAAGTTATTGATCATGGTATTGGTTTGGGTACTAGTTTTGTTATGGTAAAATCTTAATATATTAACAATAGAGACAAAGGCTCTATATAAAGAATTATAATACAGATGTTTCTAAAAGAAACTAAAGCTAACAAATAACAGAATTAGAAACAATCTAAACTAATAAGATTACAATATTGACCATTAAATAAACTATGTAAATATTATTTTAATACCCTCCCTTAATGGTTACTCTTTCAACTACACCAAGGTGCCCCCTAAATATGACAAACTTATCCGGGCTCAAAGACTTGGTGAGAATATCCGCAGTCTGGTCCTCAAAAGGAACATACTGCAACATCACTTATCCATCTTCGACAAGCTGGTGGATGAAATGACAATGAAGTTCAACATGCTTGGTCCGTTCATGGAAGATTGGATTTTTGGCAAGTTTCAACACCCCTTGATTGTCACAGTACAAGGGGGAAGGCCTTGCTTGAGACATTTGCATGTTAGAAAGCATCCTTCGAAGCCAAATTGCCTCACAAGATGCTTTAATAGTTCCTCGATATTCAGCTTCAGTCGAGGAAAGAGCCACTGCCTCCTGCTTCTTGCTGGTCCATGTAACTGCACCTGTACCCAAACTGAAAATATACCCAGAAGTAGACTTCCTATCATCAACAGAACATGCCCAATCTGAGTCTGTAAAGCCAATCAACTTAGGATCTTTGCACCTGCCATAAAGAATGCTAAAGTCGGAAGTGCCTTTCACATATCTCAGCACACGCTTCGTTGCAACCCAATGTTCAGCTTTAGGGGCTATCATGAAGCGAGAGATGTAACTCACAACAAAACTGAGGTCAGGTCTAGTGGCAATGAGATAAATGAGGCTGCCCACTAGTTGCCTGAACGCTGATTCATTCTCCATAGGTGAATCTGAGTTGGCGGACAGTTTCAGACCTTTCTCCATAGGTGTAGATGCATGTTTGCAATCATTCATCCGGAACTTATCAAGCAGACTTTGGCGTTCTTGGATTGAGAGATAAAGATGCTACCATCTATCTACCAAACCACTACACCTAGACAATAATGCAGAAGTCCCAAATCTGTCATGTCAAATGATTGATTGAGATTATGTTTGATCTCAATCAAATGTTCCGAGTTGCCAGTAATGACCAGGTCATCAACATAGACAACAAGAAAAAGAATATCATTACCAGATTGTTTGACATACAGATTACAATCAGAAGGACTCTTCTGAAAACCATGATCAACTAGGTGCTTATCAATTTTCATGTACCATGCCCGAGGAACCTGTTTAAGGCCATAGAGTGCTTTCACTAGTCTGCATACCTGGTGTTCTTTACCAGCAACCTTGAAACCAGGGGGTTGCGTCACGTAGACTTTTTCTTGTAACTCACCATTGAGGAATGTACTCTTGACGTCCATTTGATGGACTTTCCATCCAAATTGGGTTGCAATAGCGAGGACAAGCCGAATGGTACTCATTTTGGCGGTGGGAGCAAAAGTCTCCTCTTAATCGATGCCCTCTATTTGTGAGAACCCTTTGGCTACTAACTGAGCCTTATACTTATCAAGAGTTCCATCAACCTTATACTTAACATTTTACACCCATTTGCAGCCAATGGGCTTCTTCCCAGGTGGAAGATCGGAGAGGACCCAAGTGTTGTTCTTCAGAAGACTATGATGTTCAGCTTCCATAGCCTGTTCCCACTCAGGTATGCCTTTAGCCTCTGAATATGTCTGAGGCTCAGAGATGCTCTGAATGTTGGCCATAAGAGCAAAATTAACTGTATTGTGCTGCTTGCTCTTTTTCCGAACAGATCTACCCTCAATTAATTCATCATCATGAAGATCACCTATGGTCTTAGCTCACCATTTAGGTCGGAGAGTAGAAGTATCAACATCTGAAACAGGAGGAACAACATCACCTGGGGTGGTTGGAACAAAGTCATCTGGATGAGGATCCAGATTGCCCTGAGGAGGGGCAGGTGGTGTAACATTATGCTGAGGTGCCTCCACAACTGCATAATCCCTCCCATCAGGTGGTGCTAGGGGAAGGCGAACACCCAAATCAAAAGCCTTCAGAGGCTGATCCTCAAGGCTCACAATAGGAGAAGACAAATAAAAGGGCCCACTAGCTTCATCAACCGCAACACGATTGAAGATGAGACGATTTGTATCTACATCAATCAACCTACATGCCTTATGATTATCACTGTAACTAGTGAACATGAGTTTCCGGGTCTTGGAATCTAGCTTGGTGCGCTTGGCATCTGGAATCCACACATGACCAGTAGAGGGCTGACCTTAGGCTTGCGTCCAGACCAAGCTTCTTCAGGAGTCATCTTCTTAACGACATAAGTAGGAGACCGGTTTAGAAGATAAACTGCAGTGTAAACTGCGGTGTAAACTGCTTCAGCCCAGAACTTCTTAGGGACATTTCTATGCTCCAGCATAGAATGAGCCATTTCAGTAATGGTGCGATTCCGACGCTCAACGACACCATTCTGCTGAGGGGTGTAGGGTGTGGTAAGTTGGCACTTAATGCCATGTGTAGCACAAAAATTGGAGAAGTCAGAAGAACAAAACTCCCCCCATTACCAGACCTAAGAGTGACTATTTGAGAGCCTGACTCTTTCTCAACTAAGGCCTTAAATTGCTGAAATATACTGAACACCTCTGATTTGTTTTTAAGAAAATACACCCACATTCTTCTACTATAATCATCAACAAATAACAGAAAATATCTAGACTCAGTAACTGAAGGAGTGTGCATTGGTCCACATACATCAGCGTGAACCAACTGTAATACCTTGGAAGCTCTCCATGTGTCACCATTTGAGAATGGAGTCTGATGCTGCTTTCCAGCCTAACAAGCTCTGCAAACTCCATGATTCTAAGTTTGAATTTTAGGTAGATCACCAACCAGACCCTCCCTAGATAAATGAAAGAGATAATGCACATTCAGGTGCCCATAACGTTGATGCCAGAGGTTGCTGATGGAAATACTTCTGGCTGCTATGGCGTGCTCTTGAGAATCACCTGAATCAACAAGTCTATAAAGACCATGATCCTCAAGTCCCTTAGGAACTGTAGTGCGAGTCTCTCTATCAACAATGTTGCATGTATGCAAACTGAAAACAATATCTAGCCGAGGAGAGTGACGCATAATCTGACTAACTGAGAGCAAATTCAACTCCATGCTAGGTACAAAGTATACATTGAGAAATATTAAATTTCTCCCTCCAGATTGAATTGCACATTGCCCTTCTCGACAACAGTATACTCTTCGCCTCCTCCAAAGATAACAGAATCTTTGAATGGCATCTACTCAGTGAACCAATCTCGACGATGAGTGAAATTCCGAGATGCACCTGAATCAATATACCAGGCAGAGGATTTAACATGATCTGTTGGTCTCGTGGCCATAAAGGCATAGAAAGCAAACTCCTTTTCCTTAGTGTGCTCTGCAACATGTGCTTTAGGTTTAGTCTCTCCTTGCTTGGACTGTTTTGAAGCCAAGCGTTTCCGGCAATCTTTCTTCGTGTGACCATACTTGTGGCAATAATTGCACTGAATATTTTTCTTCTTGGAGGTGTCCTGGGATTGACCTTGGCTGGTTTGCTGAAAGGGCTGACTTTTGCCCTTATTCTTCTGAAATGCCTTGGCAGTAAATGCTTGTTCTGTGGAGGATGAACTAGCAGTGCTACCAAGCTGTTGTTTCCAACGATCTTGCTGCAGAAGTTTGTTACACGGATCAGGAAACTTCAGGTCAACATTCATTGATGTAATGTTGAGCATCTCGATAAAGTGTTCATATGATTTGGGTAGACTCTTCAGAGTTATGACCACATATCTTCCTCCATTTTCCGACCAATAGCCTCTAGCTGATCATGGATATCCTTTATCTTTGTCAAGTGCTCCTGCAGAGTTGTCTTCTCATCCATCATGATGGAGAACATGTTCTTCAGAAAGAACGCTTGGCTCTTGTCGGATGTTTCATGAAGATCTTTCAAAAGATCCTAGATTTCTTTAGCAGTTTTGCCAGATGGCAGCAGAGGCAGCTGATCATTAGTAATTGAAAGTTTGATAAGCATTACGGCTTCCCGGTTGCGCTCATCAAATTTGTCCTGGTCCTTTCCGCCTGTTGCAGGGCGAGATTCTGTACCCAGAACGATTTTATCAAGGCAACGATATTCAAATATCGTCATCATGCGTTGCTTCCACGTGTTGTAGTTGCGGCCATTGAACTTTTGACTGTTTTCAAACAAAATGTTGGTCAAAGATGCCATCACAAATATTATTAAACTTGTGACCACGGTTACCGCCAATCGACTGTTGCTGCCTGAAACAAGGAAAAGAACACCGAAGCCAAAGGATCCTTAAACTGCGACGAAAGATCCTTGGAATGGAAGTCGCGACCAAAGCAACTGACGAAACGTTGAAGTCGGTATCTTAAACCTTGACTAACATGCTTTAACGACGACCAAACTCCTGCAGAGGATGTTAACAGCGACCAAGGAAAACACTAAACTGCCGAAACCCTTAAACTTCGACTGCCTTTCAAACAATGACCACAAACTTGGAACGGCGACCAAAGTAGTATGCAGACCGTCAGTGTTTGAAACCCTGTGAAACCAAAAAACGAAGCCGAAGACCGCAGAAGGAGCTGAAGACTTGAAACCTGCACAGAGGATGTAACCGCCGACGAAAGACCTTGAAACAACGACCACAGAGATTTGAAGCTGAGACCAAATCTAACCGAAACTGCCAAAGCTGAGCAAAACCGCCAAATAGAACCTGCGGAGGAAGTAGCCTGCGCAGAGGGCCGAGGAGCCGTACGACCTGTACGACCAGTCGTACGGAGTTTTTGCAGAGTGCCATAAATTTTTGAAAAAATAAAATTCCCGCTCGAACCCGCTTTGATACCATGTTATGGTAAAATCTTAATATATTAACAATAGAGACAAAGGCTCTACGTAAAGAATTACAATACAGATGTTTCTAAAAGAAACTAAAGCTAACAAATAACAGAATTAGAAACAATCTATTTACTAATAAGATTACAATATTGACCATTAAATAAACTATGTAAATATTATTTTAATAGGTTTGGGGGTTCTGTTCGTGGATTTGGTCAAAATAATTTTTTGGCTTGTGTTTGTCCATACAAAACATAAGAAAATTAGAAATATATAAATATTTGTAGCAATAATTAAGTTGAGAATACCACATAGAATCATATAATAAAGAAAACCACTATAAAAATTAAAAATACTACGATGTCAATTAGTCAAACTTGAAATATCATGATATATATTAAAGTTAAAAAAAATAATGTGAACAATCAGCCACCATTGATCAAGCTTCAATGATACGTTGGTCTTCAAACTATCACCATCAATATTAGATGATGTAGGTAATGCTATATTAGAAGAACCACAAGCAGTGCCATTGACACTTGCATGCTCACTAGTTGGCTCATTCTCAACATCAATCAACATCAATTACAATAAGTTGGGAAGTAGAAGTATCCAAGTTAGTATGCTTCGACTCGATATCCCCCTTCCCCATGCCCCCTTGTAGCTAGTCTGTTTGTGTGAAAGGAGGCGCAAGTTGGAATGCACGTACACTAAGTCTTCTGCCTTTTTTGAGTGTAGTCGGTTGCACTTTATTGAGTGCATGAAGGAGCATAGAAGCAGAAATCGGATATAAATTGCGATTTCTGCAAAAAATCGCGAATCGGGGGCAAACCTGATTTTTACCCTTTAAAAATCGCCTGCCCGTTGACCAGCGATTTTCAACGATTTAAATCCGTTTAAATCGCGATTTAAATCGTCATTAAAACGCGATTTTTTGCCTCGTAATTTCGGCGCAAATTTGTCTTGTAATTTCGGCGCAATTTTTGTCTTGTAATTTCGGCGCGAATTTTACCCGCGTATTCGCGTCTCGTCTCTGCCTATTTTAGGCATTTTACCCCCCACATTGTCTCTGCAACTGGAAATCGTAGCTTGAGGTCTGGACTTCTGCAAATCGTAGCTAGAGGTCGGCGAGTTTGTTTTTGGCGTCGAAGCTTAAGGTATTTCCCTATTAACCTCGGTGATAGTATTTACATTTACTTGCTGCGTATTGGCTTAGAACGGGTAAAAGAGGATAAATGTGATTTCTATTTGACATTGGAACCTCTATTATACCTTATCAGTCGTTGATTCAGTAGTGTAGCTGTACTTTCACAAGCTTTTAAAATACTGTGCGAGTCTTAAATTAATATTTTAAAAATAAAAATCTATTTCCTCCACTCATAAACAAAATATTTACTTCGTGGATCATGTTTAGACTTTAGAGATTATTTTATAAAGAATCATATCTTTGAAACAAGATATATGTTCAACACCACACTGCATAGTAATCGTGATTACAGTACTAGGCATCAAAAATATTATTCCAAACCTAAAAGGGACCTGACTGCTGGTGTGGACAACTGATAATGATAGAAATTCATTTAGCATGCTGCCTTCAGTTTTGTGGAGCTAACCCAGATAACAAAGACAGAAGTTTGATTAATCAAAATACCTTCCATAAACAACTAATTCTAACAGATATGAAGGATAAATTTACATGCTGCAGAAATTTGAACAACTCTATGGAACTAAAAGAAAGCCCATGTATGCATTATCAGAGTACTTCCAAACAAATGAATAGAGTTGACATCAGGAAAACTAGTTGATAAAGAAGGTTAAACTATAACACAAATAATTAGGACATAAGGTTCATGCGTACAAGTATCAAAGAGTATGTACGTCACACACATATCAAATGTGAAGGCATCACACAAAGGTAAATCATGATACTCACATGTGAATGTATTGTGATCATCCATATGCATGTCAATAATAAATACAAATTTGAAAATAAATCGAAAGTTAGACTTCAATTAGGCTGCTACTAGCAAAACAATAGTGAAAAACAAGAAAATTATAAAAGACCAGGCATTTGTATCTTTGCCATCTTTAAGAAAAACAATATGGTTTTTATATGTGTGCCTTTCAGTACCAACATTGAAAAATGAATAAGATTGATGCCCAAGTTGATTAGCAACAGGGAAATAGGTCAGCTAATGGCAAAGTTGCAATTCCATTATGAATGGGTAAGGTTTGCAAGAATAAAGCATAACCACAACGATGCTAGGAATAATGAAGTTACACTGGGTATCCATACAAGCTGTGTTGGGCACCTGTTGAACACTTCCTTCAACAACCTTTTTAAAATTGAGGTGGATGCCTCAGAATATGCTACAGAAGTTTTTTAGACAGCACATGCATCCTGTAGCTTATCATTCAAAGACCTTTAATAAATGTGGTCTAGTGCTATTCAATAGATAACCATGAACTCTTATTCATTTTAAGTATTTGTTGCCATTCATGGGATTGACTAGCCAGGATCAAAAAGTATGCCTGTTATTAGTGATTTTCAAAAACTGTTAATGAACCAGATGACTTAGCCTGGACCATTGGCTGCATTATTCTTGATTTGCTTTTCTACACCCATATATTTTAACAGTGCCACAATGATACCTAGAAGGTCTAATCCTCAACATACTAATGATAACTTACCATGCAACATAGGAATCATAACTTGATGGCCTAATCTTCAACATAAAGCAGAGTCAAACACCAAATAACACCTATATATGATAAGTTTGCTGATGGTCATCCTGTGTTCTGCACTTTAAGGGTTTGGTACCATTCTTCCGACTGCTGACTAACATGAAGCCAGTGAGTTTAGCAGATTAATATACTATTCTTTCATACCTGATACTAACATTTGTATATTCCATTTATTATATTTAACATGACATACCACTGAGCAACTGTAATACATGATTCAAATGGGATGATAATTAAGTAGCATTATTACCTTATTTATTGTCACACTCTCATGCTATAAGTCTATCTTATTATCCATTGATTCCATTCAATTAATTCCTTGTTTGGCCTCTTGCTGGGATTCATTAATGGCTCTTCAATCATGGTTGGAGCCTGGAGACCACCTATATATTCATCCTATTAAAGAAGTATATGCTTCCACCATCAATATGTTTCCATGCATTTCAAGAGTATGGTGCTACCATTGAAATTAATCCTGCACATATTCCACACTAATCCCTAATGCCACCTTTAAAAAGTTAAAATTATAAATCTATTCAGTCTTAGAGCATTATGGTCTGTTTAATCTTATTAATATTGAATGCTTAATAGTCCATGTCTATTATCTTTGTGTCTTATACTTGAATGAAAATTATTTATCATGAAAGACTGAATTCAAATGCTTTTACAGCTTTGATCATAATGCCACGTCCAAGAGACTTTGCGTGGATTCATTGCACATCAGTCTCGGGTACAAGCAGGGTCAAATGCAATTGGTGTCAAGCTGAAGTACCTGGTGGCATTTATCACTTCAAATGGCATTTGGCAAAGGAGGTAGGACATGAGACCATTATTTGCAAAGGTTGCCCTGCAGATGTCACATATCAGGCAAAACTAGCCCTTGGGGCGATTTCTGATAATAAGGCAAAAAGGGCAAGAACTGGGACAGAAATGACATTAAATTCTACATATGCTAAGAGCAATCCTTCAAATGAGGCAAGCAGTGAACAAATGTCTTTCAAGGAGTCTGTGTCAACGCCTTCTTCTACAACACATGGCCCAAACACAGGTGGAGGAAACATTAATTCTTTCTTTGCACCTCGTACTACACCAGGATCACATACCACTTTGGAGAGTACAGGATGGAGAAAGAACGTCCATGAACATGCAAAGAAGGCAATTGCAAATTTCTGGTACTACTCTAGCTTGCCGTTCCATGTTGCCAGATCTCCATATTGGCAAGGTATGGTGGATGTGATTGTAGGTGCAGGTCCTGGGTTCAAAGCCCCATCTTATGACACATTGAGAGTTGGTATGCTCAATGATGCAGTAGAGGATGTTAATGATGTTGTTTCTGAACATCGACTAGCGTGGACAAAGATTGGTTGCACCATAATGTCAGATGGATGGACAGATAGAAGGAACCGAACCCTCATCAACTTCCTTGTCTCTTGTGATATTGGCACCATTTTTTTGAAATCTGTGGATGCATCAGATAGGATCAAATCTGCAGCTGAAATGTTTGAGTTGTTTGATGATGTGGTCAAGGATGTAGGGCCAGAATATGTGGTACAATTTATTACAGACAATGCTGCTGCTTGTGTCGCTGCTGGGAAACTACTGACGGACAAGTATCCCTCTATGTTTTTTACTCCGTGCGCGGCACACTGCCTTGATCTAACCCTAGAGGATTTTGGAAAACTTGAATGGGTGAGGAGGTATTGCAACAGGCTCGCACAGTTACCAAGTTCATCTACAATCACACGAGGTTGTTGTGTCTAATGCGCTCCTTCACAGAGGGCAAGGAGCTAATTCGGCAGGGGTGACACGATTTGCTATGCACTTCCTTGCATTGCAAACTCTTTGGCAACAACAGTTAAATTTGAAGCGAATGTTCCTTTCTCCTGAGTGGATAGAGTCTGGCTTCACAAGGCTAGCAGATGGCAAAAAGGTGGTACAGTACATTTATTCTGCAAGTTTTTGGGATGCAATTGAACAAGTTGTACAATTTTCTGAGCCTCTAGTCAAAGTTTTGAGGCTAGTGGATGGGGATAAATCCCCCATGGGTTATTTGTATGAGGCCATGGATAGGGCTAAGGAGGTGATGAGGGGTAGGATGGAAAATGACAAGGACAGGTACATGCCATTGTGGGACATAATTGATAGGAGATGGGATCAACAGATGCACTCCCCTCTCCATGCTGCTGGGCATTATCTCAATCCATCCTTGTTCTATAGCTCCTCATTCAAAGATGATGATTCTGAAGTCACACGTGGCCTATTCATATGCACGGAGAAAATGTTCCCTACCCCAGGAAAGTTGCACGCAGTTATGACAGAGTTGCCAATGTACAAGCAGGCGAGGGGTGTTTTCTCAAGTATGGCTGCGGTGCAAGGCAGGAAGACCTACCAACCAGGTACACTCTATTAGCTTTGGACAATTTCTGTTTATTGTGGACATGTAGATTAAAGATGTTAAGATTTTAGTATATCTTACATGAAATCATCATGGTAATAATTTGTGTTTTTCAGCACAATGGTGGGATTTTTTTGGTCAAGAAACCAAAAATCTTAGATGGATGGCAAGGCGCATATTGAGCCAACCATGTAGTTCATCCGCTTGTGAGCGTACTTGGAGTGTTTTTGAACACATACATTCCAAGAAACGCAACCGTCTAACACAAGAACGGATGAATAATTTGGTGTTCGTTCACCACAACCTCCGCTTGAAGCTAAAGAAAGCTCAAGGTTAGACTTCTAATATACTTGCAATCATAGTTATAATTGTATTCATTATGTTTTTCACTTTCTATTGCCACGATTAATTTATATATATGGACAAAATCAGGTACTGCTGAGGATGATGCACCAATTGACCTTGATGAAATTGATCCAGAGTCTGAGTGGATTGCAGCTGATGATGATGATGATGATTTTTTTCTTGACCCTGACGATCTTGATATCCTAATGGAGAGCAACATGAGTAGTGAATTGCTTGAACGAGTTAGGACAGGCTCTGACCCAGGAGCTTCATCATCAAGACCTACAACTCTCTAGTGTAGCTCTCTTTGTAGTAGAAAGACTCATTGGCTACGTCTAGTTTTTTGGAATTTTGTACTCAGTTTCTAAATTGACATTGTATAAACTGGATTGTAATTGAAATTTTGAAATTTTGTCAATTTTCAACATCTAGTTATTAGTTATGCACTATGAAGTATGCTTTGTGCAATGCAATGTAATCAGTGATTCAGCGATATGAATATAAACAACTACAATCTATATTTTACAAGTCATGGGCAAAACTCTCGATTTTATTTGCTCTCTATATCTCTATGTTATGGAAATGCCTTTAAATTTAAAATACAAGAAGATTTTGTCCCTTCTTCTACATTTTTAATGGTTTTTTTGAAATCTAAGTTTTTTCCGATTTATTCCCGTTTAAATCACGATTTTTTTGAAAAAATCTTATACTTTTGGTTTGCCGATTTTTACTCCTGCGATTTTTTCCCGATCTTTTCCCGATTTTTTCACGATTTTTTGAAAAAGTTTTATACTTTTGGTTTGCCGATTTTATCTCTAAACGATTTTTGCTTCCTTGTGAAGGAGTATGTGCTCCAATTTCTATCAGATGCAGATGAACTAGCAACTTGTTAAGACAAAGTTAGAGAGTTAGAGATAAAATTTAAAAATTAAAAATTATAAATGAAACTTCAATGATAATTTTTTTTTAATAAAACTTGCGATAAAACTTTGACCGCAAGAGATTGTAGGTCTTGGAATTGTTGGCCATAGAAGTACCACCAACTGTGAGCATCCTTCTTGAATTTGTTATTAAGAGCTTCAATACTTTGATAGTTGACCATTGGAGTGTCCAAAATGAAAGAACTCACTCTCGACTACATATTGGAAATCAAGATTAGGGAATAGTCTATGAAATGCTGCCTTGTACCCTTTGACAACTTTGAAATCTCCATATGGGGGAATCCTTGTTGGCACATAAGGGATCTCAACACTATAGTATTTTGGACTCAATGCAAAGGAAAGAAGATGTGGCAAAGTGGTCATTGTGTTTCATCTCTCTTCAATAATTTTGTGCACTAGTTTGAAGAGCTTTTTTTCAATCTCTTGCTCTTTCTCATTTATGATAGTCTTTATCTTCTCAATCATTGAGTTGATACCATAATATATCTTTCCCAAACAAGGTTTATCTATGTCAGTAAATGGGATCATACTCAAAGTAGGCTTGGTGAAATCAAGAAGATATTCGACATGATCCCACCAAATGTTATCTTTGATCCTATGCTTAATATTTGTTGCCCTCTTAGTGTTGGATTGCCTTCATATGGACCAATTTTGGCTTATGATCATGTTAGAAAGTGATTGTTGAACCTTCACAAGTCATCTCAAGACAATTGCATTGGAGGCAAAATGGGTCTCAACAACCTATGCGAAAATCAATATAAAAAATTAAAACTAAAGAAGAAAACGTAATTAAGTTAAAAAATTTACTAAAGTGAAACATAACTATTAAAATAATTATTAATGTTCACTGACCTTTAGTAGCTCCAATTTTGAGAATGATCTGAATATGCCCTATGACATGTGGTGCTTGGTAATGAACATTTGGATATCTTTGGCCTCAGCATATAGTTGTTTGATCCAATGAATTTTGGTGCCAATCTTTTGTAGCCTAATGTTGAGGGAGTGGAGAACACAAAGTGTCCAAAAGATGTGCAAATAATGCTCCTAAACCAATAACCCAACTACTCTACAATTTTTGGCATTGCCCACTATGACTTGATTAACATTTCGAGGCTCCACTTCTATAGTGGCTGTCATGAGGATGTTAGCAATAAATGCACCATCCTTCACCCATCCTTACAATTCGGTGCTCTTAAAAACATTGCCTCTTTTGGAGACATTGCAATGACATTGATCAATGGCCGATTTCTTACATCCTTTCATCCATCGGAAACGATGGACATGTTTGTCTCAACCCATGAATTCCTTCTGGGCTTTAATGAATCCTCTACAAACTTCACTTCCTTTTCCAATAAGGTGCTACACACCTCAAAACTTGGGCTCTTGTACCTTTTTGGAGCCTCATTAATTGTTCTCATCATTTGTTGCCAATATGGTGTGCGAACAACATTGAAAGCCAATTCATTTGCATAGACACTGTTGGAAATATTGTCATTGATGTCAAAGGCATATGGACGAAATTGTCATTGATGTCAAAGGAGAGATCAGACTGAGATAGTGAAAGTAAAAGCAACAGCAAAATATCAAAGTGATATGGAGAAGTATGAAGAAGAGCATTAAGAGTATGAGAAGGTTAGCATCGGTTCTAGCATTGAAGTCTAGTGTTGAATATCGACAATGCCTCTTGGGACACCGTTCAAGGAATCTTGTCAGAAGAATACTAATATATTATTATATAACGACTTGAAACAGCTGGAAGTTTTGTTGACTCATTATCATTTCCAAGCATGAATGGCATTGGCATTGGAACCAACATCATCTTGGTATGTTCGATGATTACAAAGGAGAAATTTGATTCGGTGGTGCAACATAAGTTGGAAATAGAATCAGAGCAAAGATATGCCGATAAGAATAATCCCTTAAGGTTAATGTACCACATTAAGAAGATCAAGAAGGAACTCCCATTATTGAAAGAGCAATGTGAGAAACTGCTAGCAGCAAAGCATGATTTGATTGATAAGACACATACTATGTGATGTGAGAGAGACAATAAGAATATGTTTGGCCATAAGTGATTGTAATAATTTAGAGTTCGAGATTTACGAGGACGACAGCTTGAATTACAAAGTATAGTCGGGTGCAATGTCTAAATGAAGAAAATATAGTAATCTACTCATGGAGGAGGAAATCAAAGCGCTTGATATTAAGCAAGAATGTGGAGCGATTAGCAAATAAAAAGCAGCAGTCAAGTTATAAGAGGCAGTGACCATCTTTAAACCAACTACATATTCTATTTGGCAAATTCCCTAATAAGTTTATGAGGAAGGAATTAAATTTGTTATGAGCATTCTTTAATAACTGAAGGTGGCCGACTTTCCTTATGAAGTCAACTTCTTGCAAAATGCTGGCCGACCCATGAAATAGCATGAAGGAAATGGTATTATAAGATAGCATTAAGAAAATAATTCTTAATGCTAAGCAACGACCTTTCGAAATGCAAGACTAATTCTGGCCGACATCATACTGAAGTTTAAGATTTAAACAATGCAAACTAAATTGTGGCCGACTTGCATTGGAGAGTGAGTTTGTTTTAAATTAAAGATTTAAATGGTGGCTGACTAGAAGGAGGCTGACTTACATAAGCGCCATACAAATAAGACAAAAAGTCTTACTTATTGACATGCAATTTGGAGCGATTCATGAGATGATGCGATTTAGTTATGAAAGGATTTTATAAAGGCAGCGATTAAAAAGAGAAGGTGGTGCGATTATGTAAAGGAAGTGATTTATTATTTAAGGCAGCGATTTGTATTCAGGAGGTGTGATTTGATCAAGAGTCTTTTCCTTTGGTAAAAGACATACCATTTCATGGAGGACGTCTCTCTTGAAGAGATATAAAAGGAGAGAGTAAATATGTTTTGAAGGCAAGCAATTTAAATGATTTATATCTAATGTGAAGAGCAGATTGAAAAGAGAAAAAGCAGAAAAATGAAGTGCAAATCAGACTTATATTAAATACATGAAGAGGATGTTGATATGGTTAAAAGAAGAACAAATGATACATCATTAGAGAGCAGAAAATTTGAATCAAGACAGCCATATTTGTGATCATATGTTGAAGGAAGATTGTGCATGATTGTAATCAGCTTTGTGAAAGGAATTGGTACATAAGTTAGATCAGATTTGTGAAAAGAACATTGTGTAAAGGGTGTGATCAGATTTGTGAAGAAAGGATTGTGTGAAGTGTGTGATCAGATTTGAAGGGAAGGAAGTGTGTGATCAGATTTGTGAGAGGAAGATCTTGTGGAGAAGTAAACCATATCAGTCATTGAAGGATTAATAGGTTGGAGCCTATCAAATAGAGGTTGGAGTCTCTTGCTGGGTTGGAGCTCAGTTTGTGTGGGGGTTGGAGCCTCCAATAAGTTGGTGCCTATAATTCTGTCAAGTGGAGATTGGTGTGTCTTGTGAGTTGGGGCTCACAGAAGAAGAATTGTAAGAGGAGTGAGTTGGTGCTCACAGAAGAAGAGATCAATATATATAAGCAATATTTGGCTGTGGTTTTCTCCCGCAAGGGTTTCCACGTAAATCGCGTGTTCTCATTGTGTACTTAATTGCTAGATCTTGTATATGTGTAGTTGATGTAATTGATTGAGTTTGGAAAGTTAAAAGATAGTTAGATACTGATTCACCCCCCTCTCAGTATCACCATGTGCTCATCAAATACACCTTGCGATGTGTTGATAGACAACCTCTAGAGACTCATTGTGAAATGATAGTTCCAATGGTCCCTTTGGTCTCTTATGTGTAATGGCCACATGTTCTTCAGGTATGGCCAAAAATGCATGGCTTTCTACTAGTAGTTTAGGATTAGATGGGGGGGAGGGAGCCTCACTCCTTGAGATCCTCTTTGCCAAATTATGATTTGATAAACGACTTGCTACTTCATCTACTTTCTCCTACTCATTAATATATGCTATGATTTGCTTTGATGGAATGCATACACCATTCTTTTCTAGGCAAGCTTTGATGCCCCCTTTGGGAATGCCACACAAATGGGATTTCACTCTACTGTATGAGCTAGAATACCTGACACCACACCCATTGCAAATATGAACATAACCCCCACCACTTGGAATTTGCTATACTATTTCAACATATTTCCAAAGGGTAGAAATAGTTTTTGTTTTGAAGTGGGGTTGGCCCATGAAGTTAGAATTGGCTGCCATTGTAATCCCTATGGCAACAAGTTTGGTAAACAACACATTCCAAACAAATGAAATAAAATATATAGAACCTAACTCATTTAAATTTTTTAAGGATATGCCATCAATTTATAGAAGAATGAAAACAAAACAAGACTTTCAAAACAAAAATGGAGAGTTCATTTGTGAAACGAAAATGTAGGAAAAAAACAAAAAAACGTATCTCTTTTGCAAAAATCTTCCTCTACAATCTCGTTGGGAGGAAATGGGCTCTTGGACATGTGTAGGAATAGCAAACCAACTACTTTGGAGCCTTCACTAATCAATCTTTTAACTCTATTCGTGTGATTGCAAGCAAGAATGAAAGTTCAACAAGAATGAATGGTTTTTGTGTTTTGCATTCAGAATGAGGTAAACTAGTTTGTTCTAGTCTTTCAAATGCTTTAGAAGGAACTTTTTAGGGTTAGGGATTCGTTTTTATGCATTCAAGTCAAAGTTAAATGACTAAAACCATTAAAACAAGCAAAAAAAAAAACTCAAAAGGGCATTAAAATTTTGTGGGTTTGCTACGGCTTTTGCAAAATGCTATTGGGTTCGAAGTGGGGTTCTCTTAAGAAGAACCCATAGGGAAAAAGCAGGCCCTTGACCGTTTCGCTCGCCTGGCCACAATAGGATTTGAATCTTTAGCGGATTGTACCAAGATCTGGGGGTGTTAGCGTTTTATTTCGTACCTTTTAGTGCGGACGTAAAATGAATAGATGTGCGGTAAAACCACTCTTCGAATTACTAGGGGAAGCTCCCCGTAAAATAAAACTAATCTAAAACTATACAGAATTTATCATAGTTCCACGGAGTTTCTTGACGAGGGGACAAGTTTCGGGGATGGGGGGACGAGGGGCCTAAGTTTGGGGACGGCGGGGGGATGGTAGTGAGGGAGCGATGCAAATACATATAGTACTTGAAAAATTAGTTATAAAAAGATGTATAAGGAATAAGTATATTGTATTGAACATTAACAATTTAACATTTATGTTTCTAAGTTCTAACAAAGAAGTATGAAACTTTGAACCATTGAACCAATGAACATTGAACATTGAACAATGAAAATCAAAATATCGAATTCAGAATTTTCAAATTTCATAATGATGATTCGTGATTACAATCAACAATGTTCAAAAACAAAATAGTAAATACTAATGACTATTAGTCAATGGCTAATGGCCTGATGCCTCTAATCATCCCCAAAGTTCTCACCAAACTCCTCATCACTAGAACTACTGCTCTCCACATGCTCAAGCTCCTCCAAACCATTACCAACTAGCCTTGTCGATGTAGCATCATCATCAATCTGTGCTAGCTCCTCTGGCTCTACATCCCATCTGGCTGTTAGACTCTCCTTGTACATAAATGTGTTGTGGTCAATGAGACGCAAGGCACTATGTACAACCACAGGCTTCTTTGCCTTCCTAGAGGTAAGCCTATTCCTCTTAACGGAGTGGATGAAGCTATAAGTAGACCATTTCCTCTTAGCAACAGAAGAACTAGAAACCTGGGACAACAAAGGAATGGCTAGATCGGTAGTCATAGAAGTAGACCCATGCAAAGTCCACCACAAAATAGGCTCCTCCTGTGCCAAAGTCTCCCTATCTATTTCGGTCTCTTGTAAATATCCCCTAAGAGTGGCAAATTTTGTCCACTCACTAGGAATGATGTTGGCCTTTGTAGGATCATACATTTTTTGAATTGCCTTCATGAACCTTAGCATCTTGTATACGTGTAACTCTACCATGCCTTCTCACATACCACTTCGGGTTCAATGCATAGGCAACCATGTGAAAGGGAGTGTTGAGCTTCTCCCATCTACGATGAATGATTGGCTGAATATGTTCAGTGTAGAATTGCAATGTGGGGTCTTTTTGTTGTGCAATAGCCTTCATTTGATCAAGCATAATATCAATGCACTCATACACCTCTCCAAGGTTAGGTGCATTAGAATCCCCATATCTAATCACTCTTAAGACTGGAGTAATGATGGAGACAATATATTTGGCATTAGCCCAAAAAACATCACTCTTCACCACCTCTTTCACCCTCTTCCCCTGCTCTATCTTCGACTCAGGCCACCAATTCCATTCTATTGTCATAACCATTAGTTGCAATGCCTCTTGCAACTCAAGCATCCTCTTGAAGAGAATAAAGTATGATGCATACCTAGTCTCTACAGGGTTCAAGAATTCCTTCTTGGAAAAGTCCTGAAGAGTGCATGTGAAGTGTGGTGGTTGTAGATAAACATCTGCACATCTCTAGCATCACTTACAATTGTTTTGATCCAATTGATTTTTCCCATGTCCTTAAGTGCATTATTCATGGCATGCACACAACAAGGAGTCCACCAAATATGTCTATAGACTGCCTCAATTAACTTCCTTGCAACTTTTCAAGTTTGCAAACATGGGTTGCATCTGTCACTACTTGCACCACATTTTGTGGCCCAACCTCCTCTATCGCATTTTTAAGGATTTGGAACTATAAATCAACATCCTTGTGATGCCCTGAACAATCAATAGCCCTAAGGAAATAAGGGCCCACTGTACATGTAACCATGATATTGATGAGTGGACGATGCCTAATGTCCGTTCACCCATCCATGACTATGCTGCATCCACTTGTGACCCAAGTATTCTTCATTTTCTCCATTAAAATATTGATCTTGGAATAGTTCTTATCCAAGATTGTTGTCCTCAATTTAGTCTCCCCTGGTGGCACATATGATGGTCTTGCCCTTATTTCCTTTGCCGCTTCCTTATAATATGGAGAGCGAGCCACATGGAATGGAATGCCATTGGCAAAGAAGAATTTGCCAATGGCATCATCTGCCTCATCCTTTGCTTTGTAATGTCCCCTTTTTAGCGTGATCCTGTTTTATGATGGTTTAGCCTATCATTGGCCCTC
Source organism: Cunninghamia lanceolata (assembly GCA_027924645.1). NCBI lineage: Eukaryota > Viridiplantae > Streptophyta > Pinopsida > Cupressales > Cupressaceae > Cunninghamia > Cunninghamia lanceolata. The sequence goes on from BSBN01000941.1 coordinate 3,182,758, forward strand.
GTAGGCTAACTCAAATGGTTAGAGGGTCCCTTTTGGCAAAGATCAACGTGTTTTCTCCATCAGAGCTCAGTATGGGTTAGGTTTGGCCTTCGTTGGACTCAGTTCTACACACTTACTATTTATAGTAAGTCATCTTTCCTGAGTTTCTATTTATAGCAGGGTATCTGGTCATATGGTGATTTCAGTGTTGTTCCCCAGTTTCAGCTAGTGATAAGGTTGTTTAGAGGTCTCTGGTCCCATATTGGAGGCTCTTGCTATTTTTGGCCAACAGAGGTTAATAGAGATGGACCCCTGCTATTTTTGGTAAGATGGTTGGATGCACAGAGGGTACCATGGTGAAACCCCAGGTTCAGACGAAATTGGAAAATGATGTTTAATTAAGGAGATATTAATATTTTAAGTGATATTAATGATATTGTATTTATTAATGATATATTATAAAGTTATCATTTAACTTTATAATTCAATGTTGAGTTTGGAGCCACTTAAATGATAAAAAGGTATATTATAAAGTTATAATTTAACTTTATAAGTGGGGCCATTTTGAGTCAATGAGTCATTAATGAATTTATGGAAAAAGTACACCCATTTATGAGACTTCTAATAAAGTTTTTATTAAAAACCTAAAGTGGATTTGAAAGTGGATTTAAAAGCTATTAAGGAGATTGAGGTTATAAAAGGACTCAAAAAGCAAATCAAATTCATTATTATTGAATGATCACTTGAATTTGCTTTGTGGTTTTTTGGAGAAGACAAGGGTTTTTGTATATCAGCCATTGAAGAACATTCAATCTTCAATGTATTTGCAATTTTGAGGCTGTGAAAGATCAGCTGAATTATTGCCTGTGATTTGGCTTCACTCAGAAGTCAAAATAGAGCTAAATCGGTGAAGAATATTTGAAGTATACATTTCAGAACAGTTTATTGTTGGAGACCATTTATTATTGCTGCTATGAGCCATTGCTGGACCATTATTCATTGCTGCAAGTACCTGTACCAGGCCGTACAGTCCTCTTTGCTGCAGGCCGTATAGCTCTGTAGATTTGGCTTGAGGAAAGCTCATTCTAGATTGTAGTTGGCTGCCACATCTTCATCAGCATAGGAGCTTCTCCCAACCAGGTTTTTATGTTATTTGCATGCTCTTATCAGCATTGTATTTGGCTTTGGAATTGAATGAAGGAGATGTAAGTTGCAAGACAACTGTTTCTCTAAATGACTCTAGCTGAAAGCCAACATAATAATTGCATATTGAGCTGTTGTGATCTTTATATCAGCATTATACTTGGTGTTGCACTTAGAAAAGGAGTTATAAGGTTGCATATCATATGTTTGTTAAAATGTCTATGGCTGTAGCTTACATTTCCATATGCTAGTATGCATGCCAAGTGTTTGTATTAATGTCTAGTGGCTGTAGGTGCACATTTTCCATGTATAGATCATATATATGCATTTGAAAAAACAAAAAGAATTGCATTTACATCTTAGCTCTTTACTTAGACATTCTAGTGTTCATTAGCAAGCATTTAAAACACATTTGTCATCATTGCAAGCAAGTATAATCAGACTGAAACACAGTACCAGCAAGCACAAACATTACATGCAAAGTGTTTGACAATATTCCGTGACCTATAAATCAGCAATTTAAAGACAGATCAGTCAAGGGATATTACATGCTTGCACATTGAATAATTCTGCTAGTGGGTTAGAAGCATCACTAGTCACCTTACGGTTCCCCTTAGGCGCTCCTGCTCCTGAACTAGATGGATTCGTTGACCTCTGCAAAGTAGTAAAAGTAGAACTTTGATCACCCCTCCCCCTTGGTGGCAAAGTAACATATGTAGGTGCATCTTCATCACTAGCACCCCATAATCTACATATTTCAGCCCTCCATTTCAGGGTTTTTTCCACCTTTCCACATACATCTACACCTTTGTCTTGGATAAGAAGGAAGTGCACATTCGTTCTAGTCATGTTGCCAAATCATTCAAGGTCACATAGTTTGCACTTCCACAACCTAGTGCCCTAATATGTCCCAGGCTTTGGGAGTACCTTAGTTGCAAATTGTTTTAAAGGGGCCTTCGGATCCAAGGGTCCCTTATGTAATATACCACCCCTAATTTTTTTTTGAAATCTTCAATGCTATCACAAACACCATTAGAATTGAAATGCATCAATGAATTCCTTCACACCTTCTGATCACTAAGTTCCCAAACGGGCGAGGTGAGAGCATACAAGTGCTTCAAAATAAGCAATTCTAATGTAGTGCAAATTAATTACAACTTCCACTTCTTCAACAGGCATCCACTTGTGCAGTGGGCATCCACTTATTCAATGGGTAAACTAAAAGTAAACATAGGCACATCCACTTATTCAATGGGAAGCCCTTACAAATAACCACTTATTCAATGGGGTGAGTAACATAAACAAGAAAATATCAATCCCACTGGTGGTACTGCCATCTAGGGTTTACATCAATGATTATTGCAACTATTGTTAAATACAATAAAGAAAGAAGCTGCAATAATAAACTTATTATTCTGATCCAAACTTGAATGATACTGCTGCAACCAAATGTGTAAGTACATGACACTGAGAATTCGTTCAAAACTGAAACAAGTCATACCCAATGTTGCACTGATGAAGTAGATGCAATAAGTCCAAACAACACTGGAAACCACTGGAAACCTCTGAAAATCCTGTTATATCAGATATGATATTGATATAAATTTCTGAACTGTAACATACTCAAATCTGCAACGTATCATCCGACAAGACCACCAAAATGTAGAAGTCCTCGCCCAAAGTGATAAAGAAGGATAGTAGTCACTAAGGTGCCTCCGAAACAAGCAACCAAACACTAAAAATGAAGGCGATTCAGTCTCTAAGTACACACGCCCTTCTCAAGCACTGTACGACCGTGCACCAAAGTAGTAAGACCAGCAAATAACAACTCCACAAACCTTCACTTTATCATTGATTCCCTCTAGAAAATGCAGTGGCCAAATTTGAAACTGAATCTTTGTTGATAATATCTTCAAAATATGTAGCTAGAGAAGTACGACCTCCATAGGAAACTGGTACGACCCAGCAAGCTAAGTCTTCACTAAAACCCTTCAAAATCACAGAATGTTATAGCAAATAATCCCATAGTTATATGCAACCAAAAATACTTTAGAACATATCAAAACCAAATGAGTGCAATGGTAAACTTTGTATGAGATTGCTCCAGTAACTCTGCCTTCAGCACAAATGGTGATTCCTGTATGAAAGCACACCAACTTCAAGAGGGTTTTCGTCCTCAAGAAGGAATCTACAAAAGGGTTTTCGTCCTCAAGAGATGGAAGAATATGCAGTTCAATCCGGCAGCATAACAATATAATTCTCTAACATAATCCCCACAATGAGCTCCTGTCCTCCTTTTATAACCTTTTGAGGCAAATAGAATATTATTTTCTTTTTACCTCTTCATATTTCTCCTCAAAATTATAATACTTTTTCCTCTCCAAACGACCTTTATTTGAAATAATATTAATAGTTCATGTGCAAGGTCCCTTTATTAAGTGTCTATCTTTTGAAACACTTAATTCCCTTTCCAAAGAGCTATTACACTTAAGTTATTTTTTAAAATATTCATGACATTAGATAACTTAAGTGCATTTAATAATTAATAGCTTAATAATTAACCCAACTTTACAGAAAATCCCAAATTGAAGCGAATTGCAAAATAAATCATACCAAAATGATCTTGAAGGTTTGGGATGAAGAATGATGCCAATTGGGTGACTTACTATAAATAGACGGCTTCTCCAAGAAATTTGGAGAGCAAACCAGAAAGCCAAAAGTGCTTCTGAAAGCATCACTGTAATCCTGAACACCAACTGAGCTCAATGCCATAAAAGAAATCAAAATGAACTGAACTTGTGCACTGCAAAAAGGGAACACCACTTTATAATTAATATTACACTAAGTTGCTAATACTTATTCCAAACCTTAGTGAACCTTAGTGAAATATTAACTAAATTGCTAGATAATAGTCCCAAGCTATAGAAAGCATAGAAATGCATCGATCGAACAACTCTGACCATACCAAAGTGTAATAGAAGACTTGGGACGAAAATCGGAGGCCGTTGAGTGACTGTCTAAAAATAGCATGTTTCTCCAAGAAATTTGAAGAGCACCTGAGAGGTTGGAACTGAATTCTGAAAGCATCTATGAACTCCAATCGACTAGCCAAACTCAAAACCACGAACAACTGCTCTGCAAGACTGAGCCACGACCACTCCAAGAACATCGGAGTTCTCTCAAACATGACGAATAGCCTCCAGAATACTAGGAATAAGCATAATGCACACAAAAGGTCTATGCGCCAAAAAGGGGACATTGCACCTTAGCATATTTTTGTAGGATTTCGGAAGGACAACTATGATTTGGACTCCCAATAGAACTAGTTTGATTTTCACCCCTCAATGCTTTTGAATTAGGAGCATCAGGTGCATAGTCAGATTTATTTTCACTTTCAACTTCAACTTCAACCCTTTGAGGTTGACCGTCATCCTCACTCATGCTATGAGAACTCAGAATGACACCACAAGAAATGATTAAAAAAATTATAAGTTCATAATTAAAAAAATAAAATTCAAACCATGCATAATGCCATAATGGAAGGGATTAAGGCACAAGGATTTTCTTTTTGTTTTTCTTACTTCAGGTCGCACAAAATGCAGAAGTAGAGGATACACAAATAGGAATCTTTGTTCTTAACCTTTGTCAAACAAGGATTTCACTTTTGTTTTTCTTACTTCAGGTCGCACAAAGCATAGAAGCAGAGGATACAGAAAAGTTAAACTCCTAATTTGACTTTCAAATTTTATGATTGATTTTATAATTTAATCAAATATTTATGCATTAATTAAAAATTTCAAAACCTAAATGCTGCTGTCATAAATTGACAATTGTAAATACTTAGTCAAACAAGGATTTCACTTTGTCTTTCTTACTTCAGGTCGCACGAAACACAGAAGCAGAGGATACACAAGATGAAATCTTAATTTGACTTCTAAATTCTAATTTTGAAATTGAAAACATGCTTACAAAGCTACAACCTACAAAGCAAAATAAATTTGAAATTTTAGCATTTGATTTGAACGAAGATTTAAAAATTTAAGCATTTGAATGAATCACAATAATTATAAGAAATGATTCAAATGAATCATGATTCAAAGAACAAATGAAAATCAGAAATACAAAGAATCAAATGCATAGTGATAGGGCCTACCTTGTGGCTCAAATGATGAACTTGAAGAGTCTTGAGTCTTCTTGGCTTCTATATCCTCTTCTTGATCTCACTTTCCCTCTCCTAATGCTCTCTCACTCTTGCAAACTTCTACCTCTTAGTTTGTTGCCTCTACTTCCAACTCTCTTCTTCACTCAATGAAGTTTTTGTGTGATTTAGAATGAGAGGGATGTGTGGTTTTATAAGCTTTTGAGGCCTTGGGGGTGGGGGTGGGGCCCATTGGCAATTAGGGTTAGGGCTTGGGTGCTCAAATCAAATATTTTGTTATTTAAAAAACACTTTTTCTCGTTTTCAGCGCGGGGAATGCCTGGACGTTTCCTGCAGGGGTCGAGGGATGCCTGCGCATACCCTGGCCGTCTCGGGGATGTCCTAGGGTCCCCTCAAGGTCTCTTTTTTGTAGGGATGCCCCAGAGACGTCCCTGACGTCTCGGAACCTTGAGCGGCTGTGGCGGTGCGGCGGAGGGATGTCTCCCTAGCGTCCCCACGTCCCAGGGATGTCCCTGTCTTGGAAACGGCTGGTTTTTTTTTTTTGGGGGGGGGGGGAGGCGCGTCCCTGTCAAACACTGGAATTTATAGTGTTTTCAGAGGTATTTCTTACTAATGCTGAATAAAACATAAATATGCGTTCTTTTTGGGTTTGCAACGTGCAAAAGGTAGAAACACAGTTCCAATCACAAGGCAAGGGTTTTGTTTTTTTGATTGGAATTAAAACCTATTGCTACACACTTGCACTATTCATCTAAATCTAGAGGCTGAGTGGGGAAAGTACACATAGCTTGGATTGATTAAGATAGAAATGCATGATTACGAACACTATGATTAAATCACACATAAGATGGTACAAAGCCATTACTTATATCTTCAATTTCACTATGACACAAAGTTCACAGGTTCATTGAATTGACTTAACCTTTGGCACAAATGATGATACATTTCAATGGATACTTAGAAGCAAGACATGCATAATGAAATCCATCGAACAAACAAGAACACAATCACGCTAAACACCAAACAATCAACAACTTCAGCATAATGAAGGCATGAGAATTGCCATTTTATTGATGTTCATTCACTGATCATGATACAAGACTGATTTCTCTAACTCCAATACTGAATACTAAAAGTACTGGATAATGATAATGAATAATGCTCCCATATGTGCATAAAACACTTATTTATACTAACAAAGATTGCATGAAAATATATAAAATAAAATAACTGGACTCCTATTCTAGTCGATTGCTGTTTGCATGACATGCAAACTTGATTACAAATATTTGCACCACTAAGATTAAAATTGAAATAATGCAACTATCGGCTCAACCGAAGATTAAAACATGCAACCTCCAGTTTAAACTGAAGATTGAATTTGTTGTGAACTACAACTTCGTGCTCACATCTAACGCATGGCGATCAAACAAGAGGTAACTCCGGGTTGACGCTAAAAATAGCGAATGCCAAAACTAACAAATCTTTGAACATGCTTTTTCCCAAAAATGACAACGATCTATTTTTAGCGCGGGCTAAAAATAGGATTCCGAAAAGGCAGCTTTGGATGACGATTTTGGATTGCCAATGCTTCTGGTGAATTTGGAAATCTAACAAACTTTCTAACAAGGCGCTGAAAATTTAGTTTGGCAAAGAATTTTGGTGACTCGAATATGAAAACTCTTGACTAGCTCTCCATGAATTTCACAACTATGAACACTCTGGCGAAATCTTTCGCTTGGTGAAATATGGAAAATCTTGATGAAACTTAAAAACCCGGTCCTGATAATTTGAATCTGGAACACTTTGATGAATTCCTTCTGAACATTTTCTCATCCAAACCCATTTTCTTTGTGGCTTTTCAATCTGTAGGCACTCTTTAGTCTTTATTTCTTTATTTTGATAGGTCGCTTGAATTCTTTGGAAGCCCTTTTTTTATTGTCTTCCTTTATAGAATCCTCCCTTTGATGACATGGCATTACTTTTATTGGTTGAGGGGTGAAAGTTTTAATTTACAATGAGTTGCGCCTTTGTTTTGCAAGGCGTTTTGACTTGTAGCTGAGTTGTGTGACGCTTTGTTTTGATGAAGCGTGAGTTTTAAATCTTTGAGCACTCTTCTTTACTGCTTGATATGTCTCTCTTGCTGATTTGTAATGCTGAGGGGTCAAGTGTGACTTCTCCAACTTTCATGCTTTTTTTTTAACTCCTGGTGACTGGATTTTCCTTAGAAGGCGTGTTGCTTTATGTCTGAAGGCACCTCACCTCACATAGACGTGCATGGACCTTTGAATCGACACTTTGAAAGCTTTGTAAAGGCGTGAGAAGTCATTCCTAGCCGTGTGGGGTGTTGGGATTGAGTGAAAGGCGCACATAAAACCATTTTGAAGCATTTTTCCTATTGGTGCGTTGTTGTTTTTCTTGGCGTGGACTTCTCCATCTAAAAGTGTGTTACATGCATGAGAAAGGCGCTTTGCCTTGCATTGTGGTGCAAATCTTTTTCTAATGATGCGCTTTCTTCTTTGAAAACACCTTTGGTCTGAGTTGTAGGCGTTTGAACATTGTATGAGTCATGATTTCTTTTCTGAACTAGCCGCACTCTTTCCATAGGCACATTTGAAATTTCTGAATGGGTGCCTAAATATCCTGTAAATCTTCCTTTGCCTTTATAAGGCGTGCATGAGCTTGTACAAGATTAGGTGCCTTAACCTTCTTGGAGTGCATTTGGAGTGATAATGAGGTGAGATTTCCTTAGACTTGGCGTGAACTCCTCTTTGAACAAGTGCTTGGTCTTTGAAAGTGGGGGCGTTTGATGCTAATATGGATGCAGAGGCGCGTTGAAATGGCGCTCCAACAGGTGCTTTATCCCTTTACAAAAGCGCTTAAATTCCTCTTGAAGACGCTTGGGCTTTGTTAAAGCGCATCTGGCGCCTCATATGAGCGCTTCATTGAAGGTTTTTATTTTTTTAATTTTTACTACCTTCTCTAAGGCACACTTAGTAAGCACTTCATTTAGTTTTAATTTTTCTGACTTGCCCTTATAAGGCACATGCCTTTGGATAGGCACACACCTATACAAGGCTTTATTTTATTTCTTAATATTTTTTAAAACTTTTCTTTTATCTTTAATTTTTTAATTTTAATTATTATTTTTGATAATAAATATTAATAATAATAATAAATATTTAAAAAAACAATTTTATATATATATATATATATATATATAATTTTAACAAAAAAAATTTCAGACAACGATAAATTATGGATAACTTCAAAAAAAAAAATTGACGTTTGGCAAAATGTCACTAAAGTTTGACAACTCGATTGACGACATTTCAACATTTTACAAAGTCTTGGATTTGAACAATACTTTAAAAACTCAACATGGGATTTCAACAAGACAGATTTTGATTTCGACGCTTGACCCGAATCATTTCATGACGATTTGGGCTTGACAAACGATCAACCAACTTGGACATTAAATTTTGACAATATGACATGATTTTTTGTGATGACTTGATATTTTGGACTCAGACGTAACAACACAACAACAAGAATGACACATGATGATTCAACAATGGCAAAGGTTTTCTTAATACAATTTGGTTTCAAATTGGGTGCAACAGGGGATGTTTGCCAAGAACCGACAACTTAGGCTAAAAACAATAATGACAACATTGAAGACCGTTGGGAATGACTCAAACTTGACATACAAATGAGAAATGACAATTTGGTGATCTGACAACTAGGTGTAAAACCTGGTGGACAACCCAATCAAGGAGATTGAATTAGGTTATAATTGCCGAAGATTTGACTTATGATAGAGATTCTAAAATATCAAAAGAACAATTGAACAACAAAAACAAAGAACAAACAATTAGAATTGTAACAAGTTTGTATATTCTTAGTTTTGTACATGATCTATGAGTAAATGTGTGGTCTATCTTCTTATTGTTGTCTTTAATGTCTAGCTTTATAAAGAATGACTATGTAGCTATTTATATAAGAGGAAGGAATATGAGGTGTTAGTAGGCAAATGCCGGCTCATATTCGCATTGCAACTATCACAATTGCTTAGGTTAGGTCAAGCCACGTGGTGATGTTGATGTGGAGTTATGATGTGTAGTTTGGAACATAGGTGTTGACTAGAATGAGGATCTTGTTGATGAAACTACAAAGGTCGCCGTACAATACTTGAGATTTGTGGCATGCTTGAGGAACCCAAATCCTCCTGGATAAGTTGCCCCTCCTTGAAGAGCAATGTTCCCTATTGCAAGCAAATGCAACAAAAGTTGTGTGAATTGATTTACAACTTGAGCTTTTGTGAATAATTTTTACTGGGAAGGAACTTGACCTGCTTTGACGATTTGGAGAAGAGGGGTTTCTTATCTTGTTCGTTTGACCCTGGCGTAAATGACAATCCAGTTCTATCGAAATGTTGCATTTTCTATTGACTTCTATTTGTTGAAGAGTCTCTGTAACATTTGAAGAATCCAACAAAGGTGGAAAGTATGGACACACGAGTTTTGCTTTGAAGATTGGATGCAACCCAAGGTAGGCAGAAAGATTGAGCTCAAATGCGTTATCTCCTACTTGCTTGGTGATGGTTGACGGGAATTTAATCCTTGTTACAATCAACTGATAGACTAGGATATTGGAACACCTTAAGATTATGTGATACAAATAAAGTTATCTTTGTTATATCAATTCATTTAGCACAATAAGGAAATAACATGAAACAATACACAAACTGCAAATATAAATGAGACACAAGATTCATGTGGGTAACCCTTTCGGGAAAAAGCCCACCAACAAAAGGACAATCACAATTGTATCATTCAAGAAACAAAGTATCCAATAAAATTAGTCTCTTGCATACAATATCTGGATTTGTAGACAACAACGTACAACCTCCAATCAAGACTATCACATCTTTAGACAACAATGCATTAAGCAACAATCAACCTATTCCATCCGTGCAAGCAATTAGACATAGCCATTCTCATGGAATTCCAATTGTCTAATTGTCTAATCGCCATGTGGAATACCAATAATCATAGGATCATAACTTGATTGTACCATAGTGTCAACATATCGTACATTATATAAAGGAATGACCCAATGGAGAGCGGGAGAGGGAACGCTGGTTTGTCTAGCACAGAGGAGGATGGAGAGGGCGATGCCATTGAGGATGGGGAAGCGGGTGTCTGGAGGTTCAAGGCAGAGGCCGTGAGCTCTATGCATTCAAGTCCTTCCTCCATCCAGGGCCTTTGTGGTTGCAGAGGCATTGTCTGCAAATCTACGACGTGTTTCAAGATGTCTACCAAGGTGAGTATGTACTTGGTGTCAGCTGCGAATGCTTGTGCTGGAGAACAGACAGGTGACGGTGGTGGGGTTTTAGGGTTGGGGTTTCTGGCTGTTCCCCAATGCCATAGTATCCAGGATTTTGATATGGCTAGGTCTGTCTCTACTCTCCCTTTTGGTGAGACTCTGAAAGTTGTCTTCAAGACGGGAGGGAGAGGGATTGCTGGTAGTCCAACACTGAAAAGGATGGAGAGGGAGATGTGGACGTGGGCAGGGATGTGGTCACCTGGTGGTGTAGTCAAGCTTGCTCCCCTTATGGTGCTGACAACAAGCGGTTCTTAGTTTGGGTGGAGGTCTTCAGGGTGGAGACCTGCCAATTTGGTTGTGGGTGCTCTGTGTATTGGGGTCTGCCATGGGGACAGTTTGGTTGTGGGTGCTCTAGGTTTTCCCCTTGGGCCTTAGTGGTTACAGAGGCTTCCTCTGTTCAAAAAATTACTAAGACTTGGTTTAAGATGTCTACCAAGTATAGAGATTGTGGGCCAGAAGAAAATGGAAGCCCTGTTATTACACTCCGCGTGAAGAGCATGGTTGCTTCTAACGGCGGGTTTGAAGGTTATTTGCCCAACCCTGCAAAGGGTTTGATGTACATGTTTATTCATGACCCAACGATTGCTTTAAAGCTATCTGGGTTTCCTGTGGAGGAGCCAACATTCTGCTGGATTAGTTTCTTTGTTCCAGATTTGGTTTTTTCAGATCCTTGGAAAAGGGTTTCCTTGCCTAAGGGTTTCAAACCCTGGAGAGTGCGTGACCTGTGGTCTCTTGTTTTGACCCTAATAGTGTTTTGATGTAGCTGGGGTTGTTTTTGTGGTAGGTGTTAGTGAGTTTTCTCATTAACTGTTGTTTTTGGTTGCAGCGTTGCTGCTGTTTCTTTGTGGGTCAGCATCTGGGATGCTGATGTTTGACAGTTTGTCTTTGGTTCCAGGGCCCTCTCAAAACCTGGTGCTGTGGTTTCGCTGTTGGCGTTCCTTTTGCTGTCGTCTGATTGACAACGTTTGGTTGTAAAGGGTTTTGTGTCCTGTTGTGACGTTTTCACACATCACCCCATTGCAAATGGGGACCCCCTTTTTTGCTCGCTTTTGCCGTTGTTTTTGCTTTGATATTGCGGTTTCTTGTCCTAACCCATGAAGCTAGGATAGAATGTCCGAGCAGTTAGCTCATAGGGAACATTAGGAATGCTTGAAGTAGTGAGTTTTCCTGAGGATAAGTGAAACCTTGACTATCATTCCTTGATCAAAACTGACCAATCCATGGCATAAGTCCATCATTCCATAAGGAGGGTCTTGATCCTTCACTCTGTCCAGAAGTTCCAATCTAGGGTCCTGAATTCAACAAGGCTTGTCATTCCATGTCAAAATCCAATCTTTCCACCTTAGAACCCTCTCCATTCCCGGCATGGAACTCAATTCTAATCTTGTTCCAAGACTCCATGTCCCACTGAGGAAATCATTCCCGAACTCCAGTCCAAGAATCCAGCTCGGAGTCCTGTCCGGAAGTCCCTATCCCGGGATCTTGTTGAAGGAATCCCTGCTCGGAATCTTGTTCCAGGGTCTATCCAGATTCTTATCTCGACTAGGCCCGGAATTCAACAAAGACTGTCACTCGTTGGCATGTTCATCTTTCCATCATGGAACTCAGTTCCCGGCCCGACAGCTCCAGTCCAGAAGTTTGTCCAAGGGATATCCTTTTGATCCAAATCCATGACTCAATTCATAACTCGGAAGATTCTCAATCAAACAGGGTTTCCAAGAACTTAAAGCAAATTTTAAAACTATCAACATTCAGGCACCCCTCCAGAAGACTGAAATGTGCAAACAAGAATATTCCTGGTCGCATATTCCAGTAACAGCTGGAATATGCGCCCAAGGAAGAAATTTCTTCCTGGTCGCATAATCTAGTAGGTACTGGATTATGCGCCCAGGGATGTTTTTTGTCGTGGTTGCATAATCCAGTACCTAATGGATTATGCACCCCAGGATCAGGATGTCCTGCTCCGCTTCTTGTTCCAGTGTGAACTTTGCAATTTGGTAGACAGACATTCCTGGACTTGTGCATGAGTACCTGCATGAAAATTTCACCGTCTGTTGGTCTGGAAGATTTCACCATGAAAATGGGAGATTCCTTGAGGGGATGGAAGAAACGAAAACTCCGTGTTCCGGATCCCGTGTCGTCATTGAACCCCGCAAAGCAGCTAGAGTTCACCTTCTGCAAATTTCACCATGAAAATGGGAGATTCCTTGAGGGGATGGAAGAAATGAAAACTCCGTGTTCTGGATCCTGTGTCGTCATTGAACCTCCATAAAGCAGCTAGAGTTCACCTTTTGCAAATTTCACTATGAAAATGGGAGATTCCTTGAGGGGATGGAAGAAACGAAAACTCTGTGTTTCGGATCCTGTGTCGTCATTGAACCTCCGTAAAGCAGCTAGGGTTCACCTTCTGCAAATTTCACCATGAAAATGAGAGATTCCTTGAGGGGATGGAAGAAACGAAAACTCCGTGTTTTGGATCCCTTGTCGTCATTGAACCTCCGTAAAGCAGCTAGAGTTCACCTTCTATAAATTTCACCATGAAAATGGGAGATTCTTTGAGGGGATGGAAGAAACGAAAACTCCGTGTTCCAGATCCCGTGTCGTCATTGAACCTCCGTAAAGCAGCTAGGGTTCACCTTCTGCAAATTTCTACATGAAAATGGGAGATTCCTCGAGGGGATGGAAGAAACGAAAACTCCGTGTTCCGGATCCCGTGTCGTCATTGAACCTCCGTAAAGCAGCTAGGGTTCACCTTCTGCAGATTTCACCATGAAAATGGGAGATTCCTTGAGGGGATGGAAGAAACGAAAACTCCATGTTCTGGATCTCATGACCGACGATTGAACCTCCGTAAGGCAGCTAGAGTTCACCTTTTGCAAAACTGAAACCTCACTCAAACAATTAAACTGAAGGAAAGGATAAGTCCTTAACCAAAATCCTGAAGGCTGGACATGCAAAGACTAAAGCGCAAAATCCACCTCCTGTGGAATTGTGCGCCCTTGGATGTTTTTTGTCCAAGGCGCAAAATCCTATTCCTCAAGGAATGTGCGCCCTTGGAAGTTTTTTGTCCAAGGCGCAAAACCCTGTTCCTCAGGGAATGTGCGCCCTTGGAAGTTTTTTGTCCAAGGCGCAAAATCCTGTTCCTCAGGGAATGTGCGGCCTTGGAAGTTTTTGTCCAAAGCGCAAATTCCTGCACCTCAGGGAATGTGCGCCCTTGGAGGTTTGTTGTCCAAGGCGCAAAATCCACCTCCTCAGGGGATTTGCGCCCCTGGATAGGATCCTCCAATTCCCTACGCAACTGATGTCTGTCCAAAATGGAGTGTTGAGCTTCATGAAATCCTGCAGGAAGACTTCCAAAACTTGGTAAAACTCTTACAAAAGAACTTGAAGATGAGTCTGAAAGAGGAGGAAAACCTGGAAGGAATTTGTCCCTGGTCGCACTATCCATGACCAGGTGGAATCTGCGCTCCAGCAGTTTTTTGTCTTGATTCCAAAATCCACTTTCTCAGGGATTTTGCGCCCCTGGAGGATTTCTGTCCTGATTGCAGTAGCCAAGACCCAATGGAAAATGCCCTCAAAGGGACACTGCACTGCGGGATGACTCTCCTGACCCAGCCTGAGGATGCAACTGAATAACTTGATCCTGGACCTACAGGAAGATGTGCTAGATGGATTCTAGCTCCCTCTGCGGGTGATTCCTGTCCAAAATGAAACAATAACCTTCATGAAATTCATCAAGGAAAAGATCTCCAAAACTTAGCAAAATCTGGACAAGAGAATTTGGAAGGAATCCCCTACTGGAAGAAATCTAGGACTGGAAGGAATCCCCTACTGGAAGAAATCTAGGATTGGAAGGAATCCCCGACTGGAAGAAATCCAGGGCATCAAGAAATCCCCTACATTTGAAAATCCAGGACTAGAAGGAATCCCCAACTGGAAGAAATCCAAGACATCAAGAAATCCTCGACATTTGAAAATCCAGGACTGGAATGAATCCCCGACTGGAAGAAATCCAGGACATCAAGAAATCCCCAACATTTGAAAATCCGTGACACCTTGGAATCCGTGCCACCGACCCTGGGAGAAAAAGACAAAAGAACCAAGTCGGCTAGGTGGAGTATGGTGGCTAGTTTTTTTTTATTCCACCAACCTAGGTCGGCTAAGTGGCAGGGGGGTTCCAAACGCCTATATAAGGAGGCCGCCCAAGTTATTTCATTCGTTCAAACTCAAATCCAAGATAGAAAAAGCAGATTTCATGTTCAAACCAAGGGCAGAAGTAAGCATTCCAAGGGAGATTTTAGCATTCAAAGAACAAATCTCACCATGAGGAGGACAAATTTCATCAAGACCTAGAATTCCAGGCTGAGGAATTCTTGTCCAAGGAATCCTGCTCCCTCCTTCCAATTGTGCCCTGCCCTAGAAACTCCTCAATTCTTGCTTGGTAATGGAATGAAAGGAAAGGTTAGTCCAAGTGTGAAGGATACCAGGAAGTGAAGAAAAGCCATTGTTTATTCAGGAATTCATAAGTCAATTTGATCAATTATGCAAGTTTAGTTCCTGTTTTATCTTTTGATTGCATTGCATTTAAGAGCCTTGTTCATCATGACTACTCGAGGTTTCCCTTGTTTCGCAAGAATCCAGGATGATCAAAGACTATCTCAGGCATCATGGAGTTCCAATACTGGAGAGGAGGACTACTTCCAACACTAGACGAGGAGACTACATGTGAATTCCACAAGAAGAAAAGAAAGATTCAGACTTCAAGGACACAGGAAGGGTTAGCGTCAAGATCCTCAACGGGAGAAGATACACTTCAAGTTCCACATCAAGGACTTCAGTTTCGGATAGGAGGATCAATTCTTAGAGAGCCAAGAACAAAAGAGTTGTTCACCATCCATTGAGAAGAACGAGAATCCACCCTGGGATAGGGAATTCCAACTCAAGAATCCATGACCTCTGAGGGACTGCACCCCTGGTCGGAAGGAATTCCAAAGGAAACATACCTCCACATGAAAATCCTGTTCACCGTGGAATCTACGCTCAAGATAAAGGACTCCAGGACACCATGGAATTTGCGACCAAGGTGCCGGACAAACAAACAGTTGACTGGTCTCACCTACCTACCAAGCAGCTTAGTCAGCCTGGCGTCCAGGACAAGTGGCAACTTTTCATCCAGGATAGGTGGCGCCCGGGACAGGTGAAAGCATCCCATGGAGCCTATGACATGTTCATCCCTATCTCTTTAGGGTTTGCACGGATTTCGAGGAGATTTGATCTCCTCACCTCCTCTTTGTATTCTGCTTGCCTATATAAAGGCTGAGGGACCTCATTTGAAGGGGTCTTCTTTCTTCTCTCATTTTTCATGCTCTTAGAGCAAGTAGTTAGTTAGCTGTTCATTTCTGTTGCACTCCATTTCTAGAGCAAGGAACTTTGAAGAATCAACAAGATTGTTGTAAGACATTCCCAAATCAATACATGGACATTGAAGATTGGTGTTCTTGATATTCTTTGGATTGTGGCATGGTTTTTTGACTTCTTTGAAGGAAATCATAAGCTCCAAGATTTAAGTTATTTCATTTCTATTTTTTTCGGTATTTCATTAGGTAGAATGATGGAGATTATTAATGTTGGATGATTGAATCTGTTTGTTCATACCATTGGTGATCTGTGGCCTGCAAATCACCGTGCATGGTTAGCCTGAACTAGTTCCAAGTCTAAGTTCGACTGTTCTGCACGTTTCAGTTCCATGTCCCTTGCAGGAGCAGTCTGAAAATCCTCACATCCCCTCAGAAGATAGCACCATCCCTGCCTAGCTGTAATCTCATGACGAAGCAGAGGACTGGTTCCAGTTTCCATCTTCAACAACAGTCATTTGCATTGATTAGATTCCTGAACCCTTACCTCATCTTTTGCATTTTCTTTTAGATTTTCACTAGGATTAGTTTTCCAGAGCCTCATTGCCAAATCATCCGCCTCTTCAAGAGTGGAACTTGGGAATTCCAAGTTGTCCATTTGTGAAGGAGTTCCATTCACCCGCAAATCTGAGTCCGAGGAGTAAGGAGTGAATTCCATGTCCATGAAGGAGTAATCCCACGTAAGTCCCCCTCGTGATTACGAGCAAATCACATCATTCCACTGAGTCTATCCCTGTGCACGTCAAGACCTGACATAAAAGGAACCTTGGAGCAGACTCATTTGATCATATAGTTTAGCGTCTGAGAAGCTTTATTCAAGAGAGGATAGAATACTCTGTGTTTTATTCTAATGTTTGTTGCAGTCACAAAACACTCATCAACATAAATTGGCGCTAGAAGGAGGGCTATTCAAGGAATTACTCCATTCATTCGGGGCATGAACTACGAATTGTCCTGTTCCTTCCGAGGTTAAAGGAAGGATTGCTGCATCTATTTCAGGCCATTTCTCCATCAAATGCCCAACGGAAGCGAGAAGGAATGTTGAATGAACTCCAGACTGTGAATGTGGAACCAAAGTGAGATTTCAAGGAAGAATTTGAGATTTGATAGATCTCATCATATGTGGTAAACACACAAAAAAAAGTAAAAAATTTAGAAAATAGATAAAAGACATGGATTTCTCAGTATCTAGAAGGCAATTCAATGTGGATCATCCTGAAGTTAACCTTCTCTAGCTCTAGTGGAATTTGAGTGCACAACTTCACCCTAAGAGTTTAAAAGACTTTGCATCACGGAGGGAATGTAGAAACCACGAGACCAATGGGCACGATGAAATGTATTGTCTAACATTTTTGTCTAGGATGGAATTAGCAGTGCAAGGGAAAATTCCCTTTTCACAGGTGCATGAGCCAGTTGTTGCTACGAAAGTAGTGCCCGACGTTCTCTTTGATGAAAGGGAGTTCTTCAGAAGTTTCAAGGAAATGATCAAGAGGAGATTGAGCATTGAGAAGGATTTACCTGCAGAAGACTTCTTGATTCCAGGTGGATGGTGCAGGATTCACAACGCAGTTCATTCGGAACTCACCTGTTCGTCTTGTGTGGAAGGTATTCGTCAAGTCAAGGAACAATTGAGGTTGGAAGAGGAATCCAAGACACGATTGAGATTGGACATCTTGTGGAGCAAGTGTCTTCAAGAAATCAATTATCCATCCAAAGGAGAAGACTTTCCCATTCCATCCAATAGTGCAGACAGTACAAATGGCTTTGATAATCAAAATACTATTGAGGAGAACAAGTTTGGATATCTTCTTCCAAGAAAGAATGAGCCTGCTGAAGGAGAAGCAGAAAAGGAAATAAAAGATGTTCAGATAAATACATGTGACGATCAAGATGTTGATTCCTCCATCAAAAATGAAGGCGACTTCAGTCCATTGCAAGAGGAGGAAATCCTTGATGAACACCCGTCCAAGCTACAAGAGGTCATCGAGAACGAATCACAAGAAATTTCAAGTGTCCTTGGAGAGGAAGACAACCTTATGGATATGCTGGATAAAAAGGTACCAGCTATTGAGTCCAAGGAAGAAGAACAGTTTGAAGGGGTGCTGGAAGATCCAAGAAAGGAAGTGCCTGAACCGCTTTTGCCAAAGTTATTCCAAGATGAACGGGTTGCTGCAAGAGGAATGATCCATCATCAACTGCGACCTCCTGATACGCTGATGGAGATTGAACAATTTCTGCTGGAAGACGAAGTATCCCAGGTTGTTTCTCTCCCTGCCTTTAGTTGTGAAGATTATGAATTTGATTATGGAAATTTAGGAAAAACAACTTGTGTTTGGATTAATCATGGTCCTTTTAAATTGCCGCAACTGATAATCTTGTGTGAAATTTTGCTTGAATATGAGGAGTGTAGTGTGCAAGATCTTTTCTCTGAATTCAAGGATGAATGTGTTAAATTCCGAACAATCACTTACGCATTATTACTCCTATTTATTCTGAGAAATCATGCTAAATCATGTATATATTTAGATCTTTTAAGTCTTGTTCACTCTTTGCTTGTGGCTAGGTAGGTTTCTTTTCATATTGCTTTAGCTCAGGTTTGCTTTCCATAGTTAGTTTGCTTTCCTTAGTGTAGTGGTTGCTAGCTTTAGGTTTCTTTCCAAGGATCCTGATTTGTGAAGGGGTGATGAACTTCCTGAAACACAATCTGGCTTATCTTGAAGTGTTCATTCCTTGGATAAATATTCTTGAAATTCTTTGCAATCCTAGGATGATTTTCTCTAACTTCATCATCAGGACAGGAATTGTACTTGACTCAGAAAGGAGCCAATAATTGCGTCTTGACACTGATAGCTTGCAGTCATAATGTCTTTTGATCTATATTGTTATTGATATCTCTTAGTCTTCCTTCGAGAAACATGAGTCATGAATTGGAAGTTTGGTGTGGACTCCATAGTTAATTTTGAATAAGCATGAATGTTGGCTCTTGGAGGAATGATCGACTGTTTAGCATAACTTGAAACATTCAAAGATCTTATACTTTACACATTAAAAAAATCTAGAGGTAACTGAGGGAGTCTCAATGATCTTACATTAAGTGAAAAATCCATGGTCCACCTTTGCCAACATCGGAATTCCACACCCAGCTAGCTGAGTTATCAACGTAACCTATGCCGTCAAAAGCATGTGTTGCAAAGGTAGCAGTACTGCATTGTAATCTGCCGAATTCTAGTCAGTTGAAAATCAAAAGAAAGAAAAGAAAAGGAAAACACTCAATCACACACTATAACTTAGTTGGATGGACGATCGAGTAATCCCTACCGGGGCTATGGACGCTCGTTGGCAGTAGGGCTCTGCTTGAGTGGAATTACGAGACAAACCCGCCGGGGCTATAGATGCTCGCTGGCAGCAGGGCAATGTCCAGGTAGTTCAGGAGGTGCGTACCAATCACGTAGCTTAATGTAAAGGAAGTTTGATGACCTTAGTTGCCAAAGGATGGAAATGAATACAAATGCACACACTTAGATCTCTTGGCTATGGATGATTGTGCTAAGCTTTCTGATTCTGATTCCACAAGCATGTACTCATTTTTGTTCGAACTAACGTGTGGGTGTACGCAGAAGGTTCCAATTCTGTGATTCTTGTTTATCATGTGAATACTTCGCAGAATCAAGGTATTTGTTAAGCATTGCACACACCACAATGATCAAAAGAAGTGTTTTGATTCAATCCTTTGTTCTTTTCCCTTTCGAGTGCATTTTTGGGTTGACTGATAGGTGAGAGGGGATTATCCAAAGGTTCCTCGTTTAGAGTGAGTCTTTATCTTTGAAATGTTCAGGAACATTTGTTCAAAGGTGGTGCTAGATGTTGTGACGTTTTCACACATCACCCCATTGCAAATGGGGACCCCCTCTTTTGCTCGCTTTCGCCATTGTTTTTGCTTTGATCTTGCGGTTTCTTGTCCTGACCCATGAAGCTAGGAAAGAACGTCCGAGCAGTCAGCTCACAAGGAACATTAGGAATGCTTGAAGTAGTGAGTTTTCCTAAGGATAAGTGAAACCCTGACTATCATTCCTCGATCAAAACTGACCAATCCATGGCATAAGTCCGTCATTCCATAAGGAGGGTCTTGATCCTTCACTCTGTCCAGAAGTTCCAATCCAGGGTCCTGAATTCAACAAGGCTTGTCATTCCATGTCAAAATCCAATCTTTCCACCTTAGAACCCTCTCCATTCCTAGCATGGAACTCAATTCTAATCTTGTTCCAAGACTCCATGTCCCACTTAGGAAATCATTCCCAAACTCCAGTCCAAAAATCCAGCCCGACGGTCCAATCCGGAGTTTTGTCCGGAAGTGCCTATCCCGGGATCTTGTTTAAGGAATCCCTGCTCGGAATCTTGTTCTAGGGTCTATCCAGATTCTTATCTCGACCAGGCCCGGAATTCAACAAAGACTGTCACTCCTTGGCATGTTCATCTTTCCATCATGGAACTCAGTTCCCGGCCCGACAGCTCCAGTCCGGAAGTTTGTCCAAGGGATATCCTTCTGATCCAAATCCATGACTCATTTCATGACTCGGAAGATTCTCAATCAAACAGGGTTTCCAAGAATTTAAAGCAAATTTTAAAACTATCAACGTTCAGGCACCCCTCCGAAAGACTGAAATGTGCAAACAGGAATATTCCTGGTCGCATATTCCAGTACCAACTGGAATATGCGGCCAGGGAAGAAATTTCTTCCTGGTCGCATAATCCAGTAGGTATTGGATTATGCGTCCAGGAATTTTTTTGTCGTGGTCGCATAATCCAGTACCTACTGGATTATGCCCCCAGGATCAGGGTGTCCTGCTCCGCTTCCTGTTCCAGTGTGAACTTTGCAATTTGGCAGACAGACATTCCCGGACTTGTGCATGAGTACCTGCATGAAAATTTCACCGTCTGTTGGTCTGGAAGATTTCACCATGAAAATGGGAGATTCCTTGAGGGGATGGAAGAAACGAAAACTCCGTGTTCCGGATCCCGTGTCATCATTGAACCTCCGCAAAGCAGCTAGAGTTCACCTTCTGCAAATTTCACCATGAAAATGGGAGATTCCTTGAGGGGATGGAAGAAACGAAAACTCTGTGTTCTGGATCCCGTGTCGTCATTGAACCTCCGTAAAGCAGCTAGAGTTCACCTTCTGCAAATTTCACCATGAAAATGGGAGATTCCTTGAGGGGATGGAAGAAACGAAAACTCCGTGTTCCGGATCCCATGTCGTCATTGAACCTCCATAAAGCAGCTAGGGTTCACCTTCTGCAAATTTCACCATGAAAATGGGAGATTCCTTGAGGGGATGGAAGAAACAAAAACTCCGTGTTCCGGATCCCGTGTCATCATTGAACCTCCATAAAGCAGCGAGAGTTCACCTTCTGCAAATTTCACCATGAAAATGGGAGATTCCTTGAGGGGATGGAAGAAACAAAAACTTCGTGTTCCGGATCCTGTGTCCTCATTGAACCTCTGTAAAGCAGCTAGGGTTCACCTTCTACAAATATCACTGTAAAAATGGGAGATTCCCGGACGGGATGGAAGAAAGGAAAACTTCGTGGTCTGGATCCCGTGTTGTCATTGAACCTCCGTAAAGCAGCTAGGGTTCACCTTCTGCAGATTTCACCATGAAAATGGGAGATTCCTTGAGGGGATGGAAGAAACGAAAACTCCGTGTTCCGGATCTCGTGACCGGCGATTGAACCTCCATAAGGCAGCTAGAGTTCACCTTCTGCAAAACTGAAACCTCACTCAAACAATTAAACTGAAGGAAAGGATAAGTTAACCAAAATCGTGAAGACTGGACATGCAAAGACTAAAGCGCAAAATCCACCTCCTGTGGAATTGTGCGCCCTTGGAAGTTTTTTGTCCAAGGCGCAAAATCCTGTTCCTCAGGGAATGTGCGCCCTTGGAAGTTTTTTGTCCAAGGCGCAAAATCCTGTTCCTCAGGGAATGTGCGGCCTTGGAAGTTTTTGTCCAAAGCGCAAATTCCTGCACCTCAGGGAATGTGCACCCTTGGAGGTTTTTTGTCCAAGGCGCAAAATCCACCTCAAGGAATTTGCGCCCCTGGACAGGATCCTCCAGTTCCCTCCGCAGCTGATATTTTTCCAAAACGGAGTGTTGAGCTTCATGAAATCCTGTAGGAAGACTTCCAAAACTTGGTAAAACTGTTACAAAAGAACTTGAAGATGAGTCTGAAAGAGGAGGAAAACCTGGAAGGAATTTGTCCTTGGTCGCACTATCCATGACTAGGTGGAATCTGCGCTCCAGGAGTTTTTTGTCCTAATTCCAAAATCCACTTACTCAGGGATTTTGTGCCCCTGGAGGATTTCTGTCCTAATTGCAGTATCCAGGACCCAATGCAACATGCCCTCAAAGGGACATTGCACTGCGGGATGACTCTCCTGACCCAACCTGAGGATGCAACTGAACAACTTGATCCGGGACTTGCAGGAAGATGTGCCGGATGGATTCCAGTTCCCTCCGCGGGTGATTCCTGTCCAAAATGAAACAATAGCCTTCATGAAATTCATGAAGGAAAAGATCTCCAAAACTTAGCAAAATTTGGACAAGAGAATTTGGAAGGAATCCCCTACTGGAAGAAATCCAGGACTGGAAGGAATCCACGATTGGAAGAAATCTAGGACATCAAGAAATCCTCGACATTTGAAAATCCGCAACACCTCGGAATCCGCGCCACCGACCCTGGGAGAAAAAGACAAAAGAACTAAGTCGGCTAGGTGATGGAGTATGGCGGCTAGTTTTTTTTATTCCACCAACCTAGGTCGGCCAAGTGGTAGGGGGGTTCCAAACGTTTATATAAGGAGGCCGCCCAAGTTGTTTCATTCGTTCAAACTCAAATCCACGATAGAAAAAGCAGATTTCATGTTCAAACCAAGGGCAGTAGTAAGCATTCCAAGGAAGATTTTAGCATTCAAAGAACAGATCTCACCATGAGGAGGACAAATTTCATCAAGACTTGGAATTCCTAGCTGAGGAATTCCTGTCCAAGGAATCCTGCTGCCTCCTTCCAATTGTGCCCTGCCCTGGAAACTCCTCAATTCTTGGTTGGTAATCCTGGAATGAAAGGAAAGGTTAGTCCAAGTGTGAAGGATACCAGGAAGTGAAGAAAAGCCATTGTTTATTCAGGAATTCATAAGTCAATTTGATCAATTATGCAAGTTTAGTTTCTGTTTTATCTTTTGATTGCATTGCATTTAAGGGCCTTGTTCATCATGACTACTCGAGGTTTCCATTGTTTCGCAAGAATCTAGGATGAGGATAAGCTTCCATGAAGGCGGAGCTCAAGGATGATGAAAGACTATCTTAGGCATCATGGAGTTCCAATACCGGAGAGGACTACTTCCAACACCAGATGAGGAGACTACATGTGAATTCCACAAGAAGAAAAGAAAGATTCAGACTTCAAGGACATAGGAAGTTAGCATCAAGATCCTCAACGGGAGAAGATACACTTCAAGTTCCACATCAAGGACTTCAGTTCCAGATAGGAGGATCAATCCTTGTAGAGCCAAGAACAAAAGAGCTGTTCACCATCCATCGAGAAGAACAAGAATCCATGTCGGGATAGGGAATTCCAACTCAAGAATCCATGACCTCTGAGGGACTGCACCCCTGGTCGGAAGGAATTCCAAAGGAAGGATTCCTCCACATGAAAATCCTGTTCACCCTGGAATCTATGCTCAGGATAAAGGACTCTAGGACACCATGGAATTTGTGACCAAGGTGCCGGACAAATAGACAGTTGGACAAACATACAGTTGACTGGTCTCACCTACCTACCAAGCAGCTTAGTCAGCCTGGCGTCCAGGACAAGTGGCAACTTTTCATCCAGGATAGGTGGCGCCCGGGACATGTGGCAGCATCCCATGGAGCCTATGACATGTTCATCCCTATCTCTTTAGGGTTTGCACGGATTTCAAGGAGATCTGATCTCCTCACCTCCTCTTTGTATTTTGCTTGCCTATATAAAGGCTGAGGGACCTCATTTGAAGGGGTCTTCTTTCTTCTCTCATTTTTCATGCTCTTAGAGCAAGTAGTTAGTTAGCTGTTCATTTCTGTTGCACTCCATTTTTGGTGCAAGGAACTTTGAAGAATCAGCAAGATTGTTGTAAGACATTCCCAAATCAATACATGGACATTGAAGATTGGTGTTCTTGATATTCTTTGGATTGTGGCATGGTTTTCTGACTTCTTTGAAGCAAATCATAAGCCCCAAGATTTAAGTTGTTTCATTTCTATTTTTTTCGGTATTTCATTAGTTAGAATGATGGAGATTATTAATGTTGGATGATCGAATCTTTTTGTTCATACCATTGGTGATCTGTGGCCTGCAAATCACCGTGCATGGTTAGCCTGAACTAATTCCAAGTCTAACTTCGACTGTTCTGCACATTTCAATTCCATGTCCCTTGCAAGAGCAGTCTGAAAATCCTCACTTGCCCTTAGAAGATAGCACCATCCTTGCCTAGCTGTTGTCTCATGACGAAGCAGAGGACTGGTTCCAGTTTCCATCTTCAACAGCAGTCATTTCCATTGATTAGATTCTTGAACCCTTACCTCATCTTTTGCATTTTCTTTTAGATTTTCACTAGGATTAATTTTCCAGAGCCTCATTGCCAAATCATCCGCCTCTTCAAGAGTGGAACTTGGGAATTCCAAGTTGTTCGTTTGTGAAGGAGTTCCATTCACTCGCAAATCCGAGTTTGAGGAGTAAGGAGTGAATTCCATGTCCATGAATGAGTAATCCCATGTAAGTTGCCCTTGTGATTACCAGCAAATCACATCATTCCATTGAGTCTATCCTTGTGCACGTGAAGACCTGACATTAAAGGAACCTTGGAGTAGTCTCATTCAATCACATAGTTCAGCGTCTGAGAAGCTTTATTCAAGAGAGGATAGAATACTCTGTGTTTTATTCTAATGTTTGTTGCAGTCACAAAACACTCATCAACATGTCGCTTCAAAACTTGTTTTACCCCTAATCAAAAACATATCGTACATTATATTAAACTTGACTTCACATAGATAATCACTGCATATGATTAGTCATTGGCACACGCACTCGGTCAAAGGTTGTTAATCGACTTCATTTGAACAACTTACTTATCTCGCATTACAACCAAACACCATGGCTTGTAGTAGTAGAGATAAACATCTAATTGCTTTTAGTTGTTTGCGGTACCATTGAGCAACCCCTTGTACATCTCCATGCTCCAAGTTGTCACCACATGCACTCCAACAATGTCATATGTGTTCTTGCATTGCTGTACACACTACAATAACTACTCAAACAAAGATGCAGCAATGAGTTCTTCAAATGACTTGCAAGTTGCAACCATAGCAACATTGGACTTAGACAAATCTCCATGCTAAATTGCAACATTTGACTCACCGCAACTTACCACCTAGCATTTTGTAGCTATATATGAGTGTGCGATCAAACACTTTAACATGAACTAGAACAAGTTCACACATCTTCTCTCACCAGGAACTCTTTGTAGGTGAATAGCACACCAAAGTTCCAAGATTCTCCCACTTGATATTTATTGTAGGGGAGTTTGTGGTATACATCAAGACGATAACTTATGCATGGGAAAGGGATAGCCTCATGGCATTCTTGCACCACAAACACCTAGCAGTACTTATAGGCTTTGTCAAAGAACCAACAGTATTTATTTGAGTGTCAATTTTCTCCATTTGAGCTTTACTTGTCTCCCTAACAAAATGATATTGCACATCCACATGTTTTATTCTAGCATGGTAAACAAGATTTTTACCCAAACAAATTGCACTTTGATTGTTACAATTCAATACTAAATGACTCTTTGAACCAATATTGTTACAAAGTGTTTGTAAACTCAGCTTTTTTGCAACCATGTGTTGTAGCCATGTACTGTGCTTCAGTTGTGGACAACACAACTATTTGTTGCTGCTTACTCATCCAACTCAGTGTTCCATCAAATAGAGTAATGATATAAGTGCCAATTGACCTTAGGTTATCTCCAGCTCAATCTAAATCAACAAATCTCTCTATGTTCAACACCTTGCCAACATCATTAGAACCATGAAAATACAAACAATAATCTAGAGTTCCTTTCATGTACCTAAAAACTCTTTTAACCTAAGTCCAATGCTTTTTTCTAGGTTTTGACATGAACCTACTTAGAACTCCCACTGCTTGGGGAATGTTCGGCTTTGTACAAACAATTGCATACATAAGGCTTCCTATTCCACTTGCATATGGAACATTGCACATGTCGTGTAAAGCCTCAAAAGACTTAGGACACTGCTTGAGACTCAACTTAGTGTCAACTAGTAAAGAGATACATGATTATTGTCATGCATGCCAAATTGCCGTAAAATAGTTTCAAAATTGGTTCAACCAAAAATTTCTGCTAGCCCTATCTCTATGGATCTCCATACCAAGTATGAACCTTGCAGCACCTAGGCCGTTCATATCAAATCTACTAGACAATTAAGCTGTGAGTTCTGTAATCAATGCCTTATTGCTCTCATTGATAAGCATATCATCAACATATAAAACAATGATTAAAACAAGATCACCAAACTGTTTGTAGTACACACAGTGATCAACATTACTCCTTGTAAAATTCAGTTCTAACCATAGTTACATGACTCGCCAAGACTCACCTAGACTCGACGAGTCTCGAGGCGGGCAGAGTGGATTGAGGCCCAGAGACTTGGGACCTGGGTACTTGGTGAGTCTGGTCAGACTCGTCGAGTCTGCTAGACATGTCAAACCCAGTGAGTCCTAGCGTTGAGACTACATTTTATAAATTTTTATTTTTTATCTTTGAACTTTCATTTATAATTTTTAAATTTTTTTACTCTATCTCTAACTTTGTCTTAATAGGTTGCTAGTTCATCTGCATCTGAGAGGAATTGGAGCACATACTCCTTCACCCACTCAGTAAAGTGCACCCAATTATGCTCAAGAAACCCAAAGAATTTATTGTACATGCATTCCAACTTGTGCCTCCTTTTGCACAAACAAATTGGCTGCAATGAAGGGGACACAATGACGTGATGTCAAGCTAGAGCATACTGATTTGGATGCTTCCACTTCCCAACTTGTTGCACTTGATGTTGAGGATGAGCCAACTAGCAAGCATGTGAGTGCTAGTGGCACTGCTTGTGGTTCTTCTAATATATTTGTACCTACATCATCTAATACTGATGGTGATGATTATATTTTTGAAGATCCACATGACACTGAAGCCTGATTAGTGATGGCTGATTGTTGACATTATTATTTTTAAGTTTACTATATATCATTACATTCTAAGTTTGACTAATTAACATTGTAGTATTTTTATATTTCATGGTGGTTTTGTTTATTATATGATGCTATGTGGTATTCTAAACTTAATTACTGCTGCAAATATGTGTATATTTCTGATTTTTATATGTTTTTGTATGGATGAACCAAAATAAACCCAATCCCCATTTTTTTGACCGAATCCACAAATCGAACCCTGAACTTGAACCACTACTAGGATTGGTAACTTAACTTTTTTTCAATCTTTTGCATGTTCAACTATGGACTAGCATGAATAGATTTGAGTGATGGTTAAGTGCATTGCACACACACATCTTATATCCTTATAATTCCGAATCCATGTATTTGTCTCTAAGATTGGAAGGATTTTTTATTTCTAGTTTAACAAATTTTTCCCCGTCTTGTTGCTTTTGATTATCAAATTAATGCTTTTCTTAGTTGTTGATACGACAATTTCATTTGTTGTTTCTTTGGATAATAGTGACTTGGGGTTTTTCAGAATTATTGAAGTAGACTTGAAGTAGTGAAATCCGTTTAGAAGAATACTTTATGCTAGGTTTTAATGGTGTCATGCATTTCATTCTGCATATGATCAGCTGTATCTGCATATGCTGCCTATCCTAAGTTCTTATTTTAGTGCCTTAAAATTCTTTTCCTAGTAAAACTGGTTTAAAAAAATACAGATATGTTCAATATGCTCCAAATATGCTTACAACTTTCTTTATGTGAAGGGTATTTTGGTGGAGGCACCAGGAACAACAAATGATGAACATGTCTACACCATCGTAGAGAATATAGGTGAAGCTAGCCATAGTGATCTCGACACTAGAGGGGTTGAAGCTGCATTCATAGGAGAGGAGGAAGGAGAGGCTTCTGAGGAGGACCAATTGCAAACAAAAAATTTGGTTGTGTATGAGGTAGGGAATATTGAATGTGCAATATTTTGAAGAAAAGTATTCTGTCCTACAATTTATTTTATTGAGAACCTCTATTTGCATGATTAATAAAACCTATAGATTTCAATAGCTAACATTGTTCTTTAACTATGCATTATGTAATTGTAACTTAAGTGTATATATACATATTGATCATTTATTTTGTTTACAATCATGTATGAAGTGATGAGCACACGGTTATACTGAGGGGGATGGGGGGGTTAATCAGTATAATACAAACTTTTACTTTTCCAAACTCAATCAATCACGTCAACTACACATATGCAAGATCTAGCAATTAAGAACACAATGAGAGAACACAATTTATGTGGAAACCCTTGCGGGAGAAAACCCTGGCAAAATATTGCTTATATATATATATATTGATCTCTTCTTCTGTGAGCACCGACCCACTCCTCTTACAATTCTTCTTCTGTGAGCACCAACTCACAAGAGACACCAATCTTCACTTGACAAAATTATAGGCACCAACCTATTGGAGGCTCCAACCCCCACACAAACTGAGCTCCAACCTAGCAAGAGGCTCCAACGTCTATTTGATAGCCTCCAACCTATTAATCCTTCAATGGCTGATATAGTATGCTTCTTCACAGGATCTTCCTCTCACAAATCCGATTAATATCCTTCTTCTAAATCTGATCACAATCCACACAGTAACCTTCTCTCACAAATCTGATCCAAACTTTGTCAATGTCTTCCTTCAATTTGATCACTAATATATCAATGTTTTTCTCGCAAATCTGCTCTTAATTTTCACACATATTCTTCATATATATCTGCATTTATCTACACACATGAGCTGTATATATTCTTTAACACAAGTCTGAAACATTCTTCATACTTCTCTGCCCTTTTAAATCTGCTCTTTATTACACACATATTCTCAGAATAAATCATATTTACACTTCATACTTCTGCTCTTCCTCTTCCTTTATACTCAGAAATATATCATTGATTTCTTGCTTTAGACTCAACATTTCTTCTTTCTAATACCCTCTTAAGGGAGGCGACCCAATTTAGAGACATATCCTTTTAAGAACGAACACTTTCCTTTATGTAAGTCGCATCTTTTCACTTCATAAAATTGCACCACTTTCTTATTAACAAATCATTCCTCCTTTTTACATATGAATAAGACAAATTTTGTCTTATATGTGTAGTGCTTCATATCTAGAGGTCGGCCTCTTAAATCAATGTTCTTCATTTAACTTTACATGCTGCCTTAGTATATAATGTATGCTCCTCATATATCCGCTGCCTTGAGGATGATCACACTTCTTTGCTGTTCTTGTCTTTTTCTTATAATTCGTCATTTGTGGCTTTTGTCTTATTCACTAATCCCATCATAAGAAATATTAATCGCTGCATATACACTTCTTGAACTTGAACTCATCACTGTTCTTGCTATTCCTTCAGAAAGAATCGCTGACTTTTTCTAAAACAAATTACTTTCTTCATTCCCTTAAACACTGTCTCTTCATAATGGAATTCCTACCATACAAAACTGATTGCTGCATGTGTATATCAAAGTACGGTAATTTGGAAATGACTTCAAAACGTCTTTTATATCATACTTGTCTCTTTCCTTCAAAGGAGTCGGCCTCTTATGGATTTAAATCTTTAATTTAAATTCCACCTTGGATGTATAATTAAATTTGAACTCCATTCTATGTCGACCCAAAACACTTCTTTAAACATGCAATCTCCCAACGGTAACGTGTAATAGATGTATTTTGCTTGCTCTCCAACGGGGATGTATAACTGGTGCAGGAGCTCCCAGTTTAGTCATTTTTTTTGGCTATTTCCTAGTTTGTCATCATGTTATTCTATTTCCTCTTTGTAATAAGGACTTAGTTCATTTTGATTGACTAGTCCACTATGGTGGTAATAAGGCCTATTTTCAAGGTTTTTCCTTTTTGAAACATAGAGTTTTCTTATGCAAAGGCAACTTCCAACGTTTCACTGCCCTTGGTGGGCAGTTGTACGGTTGAAAGAGAAGTGGAAAGGTTGCTAAAACCTTCTATAAACAAAATATTGTATGACATGCCAAAATAGAATGAGAAGAGAGGAGTTTTAGAAGGAAAAAACAGTTTTTTTCTGCTTTTTTGTGAAGACAGTCGTACAGTACGGCCTGGTACAGACAGTTCAGGAACTGAGGTTTGGGAAATATGTTAGGGTTTTGAGATACCTTCCATTTGCATATATTTAGAGCCTTTGAAACGTTTTTTGCTGTTTGTTTCAATCCATTTTGTGCAAACTGGTTTAAACCCTCCATAGCTAGGGTTTTGGGACAAAATGAACCATTTTTCCTCTATCCTCTGAAAGTTATCATCCATTTTCGGTAGGATGGAGGAAGGTAGATTAGAGTTTATGTTTTTTGTTGTTTGACAGTTTACACTCCTCTCCCAAAGGCGTTTGGCATGATACTATCTAGTCTAGACAGTGACTAGTTAGCATGCAATGGATGGACAGTATTGAAAATGCACAAAACAGCCAAGTATTTGATCATATGGTTGATGAATTCGGTGTTTGCAGGTGATGACAGTCCTGTGTAGGTACTTATGTGCCCCTGAGCAAGTGAAGTTGGCACACTTCCTTCATTGAGCCTTCAAATTAGGCCTATTTCCTAAAAAGAACAGTTTGCTGTTATTGTAACCTGTGACAGAGTACGGCTTTGTAACTTGGAGGGTAGGTGTAAGTCCATAATGGGTATTGGAATGTGTAAAGTGTCCTGATTGCCCTTTGGAGGTTTGAGGAGATATCCTTGTGTTAGTCGTTCTCAAGGACTACAAGGAAATAGTCTCCTTTAGGCACTGTCATAGGACAGTCATATGGTAACTTGCTGTCTGCTGTCCACTGTCCTGTAGAGTACAGAATTTAGTTATTGGGTCAGAGACCTCATGTTGGTCATGCCCTTGATAAGTATATGCTGGGTATAGTGTGAAGATCCTGTGGTAGAGGTATTAGTAGGTTGATTGCTGTTCTAGAAGGTGTTTGTGTTGTTGATTGGGTTGAGTAGAGACTCCCCAAAAGAGGGTTGAGTAGTCTTATGGTGGACACCAGGGTGTGGTCCTAGACTAGGTCAGCCTCTTGTATAGCCTTGTGTAGGCTTGTGTCACATAACCTTTGAAATCCTTTTGGAGGAAACATTGGAGTCTAAGTTCATTGTGTGAACTTTATTAACTACTACCTATACCTCTGCATCATATTGGTGTCAGAGCCAATATCTGATTGGAAGCAGTGTATGTCAGACAAGGAGATTGAAACAGAGGCTAGTACAATGCCTCCCAAGACAATGAGTCAAGAAGCCATCAAGAAGTTGGTGGAAGAGATGGTTGAAGCAAGATTGCAAGAAGAATCGAAGTCTAAGGGCAAGACCAAAGAAGAGGGAAGTTCTTCTGACACAAATGAAGTAGAGGCAGAAGAGAGTTCTCAGGAGCAGGACATGTCAGCAAATCAAAAAGCTTTCTTGAATGCACTTAGGGGTGCTCATGGAGACAGTGGTGATCCCAAGATGGATGTGCCTACCTTTCATGGCAAGTTGGATGGAGATGCTCTCACCAATTGGATAGAAGCTATGTGCAACTTCTTTGATTACAAGGAGTTAAATGATAGCAAAAAGGTTAAGTTTGCCAAGACAAGGCTAAGCGGTTTTGCACTTGTGTTGTGGAACTAAATACAAAGTGAGAGGGAGAAGATTGGGAAGAGTCCCATCACTAAATGGAGTAGAATGGTGGCTATGCTTAGAAGCAAGTTCATGCCACCTGACTATGAGATTCAAATCATTAGGAGATTCCAGAATTTGAGACAAAAAGACATGGATGTGGCTGCCTACATAGAAGAATTTCATAGACTAAGTATGAGGGCAAATCATAATGAAGATGAAAAAGGGATGGTGGCTAGGTACCTAAATGGTCTGAAATACAATCTACAAGATGAGATCAGTTTAGTGATACCAAAAACAGTGGATGAATGCTTCTTATTGGCCTCCAGAGCAGAGGAAAAGCTGAGAAGGAAGGGTGAACAAAGTGCCAGAGGAAGAGGTGGCAAAAACCAAAGAGGAAGAGGCAGTTTTGGCCGTGGACAGTTCCACAAAACTAAAAATAACAGTCAGCAAGAAACACAATCAGAAACAGAGCATAGAGGAGGCTTTAGAGGTTGGAGAAGTCCTAATGGCAGGGGCAGAAATGGTGGAGGAGGTAGAGGACCAGGAGTCTTCACTCGAACGTGTTATGGCTGCAACCAAGTTGGCCATACAATGAACAAATGCCCAGGGAAAGCTAGCAGCTCTCATGACAGTGGAAAGAGAAATCAGTTGGTAAAGGATGATGATTGTGAGAGTGTAAATTCACCAATGGGAAGTGCTGCACCTGTTCTAGAAGGAGAAAGTATGATGATTAAGAGGTCTATGTTGAAAATACCATTAAAACAAGAGCCCCCTCAGAGAGAATCTTTTTAAAACCCAAGGCATAGCCTATGGGAAGCTTTGCAAAATCATAGTAGATTCAGGATCTACTGAGAATGTGGTATCCACTGAGATGGTTGAGAAGTGCAAGTTGAAGAGGCTGCCTCATATCAGTCCTCACAAGATCTCTTGGTTGAACAAGAACCAAAGTTTCATGGTGGAAGAACAAACTTGGGTTGAATTTGCAATTGGTGACTACAAGGACAAAGTGCTATGTGAAATCATCCCTATGGATGCATGTCATCTGCTTCTTGGCCGCCCATGGCAATATGATGTCAAAGCACAGCATGATGGTGAGAAGAATACTTATGTCATCACCAAGAATGGAAGACCATTCAAGATGGATCCTATGTTGGAGCAGCCCGGGGGGAAGAAAAATGACAGCAATGTCATGGTGGTAAATGGCAAAGAGTTTTTAAACCTCTTGAAGGAGAAGGATACCCAGGGGTATGCCTTGGTCATGAAGCCCAAGAGTGGATCAGATCAGCAAGAACAAAAACAGAAGGAGATTCCATTTGAAGTGCAACAACTTCTAGACAAGTATCAAGATCTTGTGGTAGAGGAAGTTCCTAACTCCTTACCACCCATGAGGGACATAAGTCATCAGATTGACTTAATACTTGGTGCTACATAGCCTAATAAGGCTGCCTATAAGCTGACACCACAGCAAAATGAAGAAGTGGCAAGGCAAATTCAAGATCTCTTGGAGAAAGGGCTGATTAGGAAGAGTCTAAGTCCTTGTGCAGTCCCAAGTGTACTTGCTCTTAAGAAGGATGGAAAGTCGAGGCTATGCACGGATTCTAGGGCCATCAACAAGATCACCATAAGATATAGATTCCCAATGCCAAGGATTGAAGATCTTCTGGATTATCTTGGAGGATCATGCTATTACTCAAAGATTGATTTGAAATCTGGTTATCATCAAATCCGGATTAGACAGGGAGATG
The DNA here is from genome assembly GCA_027924645.1 of Cunninghamia lanceolata. NCBI lineage: Eukaryota > Viridiplantae > Streptophyta > Pinopsida > Cupressales > Cupressaceae > Cunninghamia > Cunninghamia lanceolata. The sequence goes on from BSBN01000941.1 coordinate 3,216,559, forward strand.
AATGGAAGATTGCTTTTAAGACTAATGAGGGTCTTTATGAATGGCTTGTTATGCCATTTGGTCTTAGCAATGCTCCAAGTACATTTATGCGCCTGATGAATGAGGTATTAGTTGAATTCATTGGTAAATTTGTTATTGTTTATCTTGATGACATACTAATCTTCAGCAGGACAAGAGAAGACCATGTGAAGCATGTTGGTCAGGTGTTGGAGAAGCTACATGAGCACAAGTTGATGATCAACTTAGACAAATGTGAGTTCATGAAAACTAAACTTGTATACCTTGGATTTGTCATTTCAAATGGTTGTTTGAAGATGGATCCCTCTAAGGTTGAGGCTATTCTCAGTTGGCCTACCCCAAAAACAGTGGGAGATGTGAGAAGTTTCCATGGATTAGCGACTTTCTATAGGAAGTTTATCAGAGGTTTCAATCACATTAGTGCTCCCATCCTCAACACCATCAAGGGTGGAGTCAAATGTAGATTCCAATGGACAAAGGAAGCTGATGATAGTTTTGAGTTGTTGAAAACAAAGGTGGCTGAGTTGCCTACCTTAGTACTCCCTGATTTTGATAAGGTGTTTGTTGTTGAGTGTGATGCAAGTCAGCAAGCTATTGGTGCTGTTCTCAGCCAAGAAGGACATCCAGTGGCATTCTTTTCAGAAAAGTTGAATGAAGCCAAGCAAAGGTATTCTACCTATGACTTAGAACTCTATGCAATGGTGCAAGCTCTTAAGAAATGGAGACATTATTTGCTGCCCAAAGAATTTATTGTGTTTACTGATAATCATGCTTTAAGCTTTCTAAACAGTCAAGAAAAATTGAACCATAGACATGTTAAATGGATGGAACAACTACAAGTTTATACCTTCACAATTAAGCACAAAAGAGGTGTTTCTAACAAGGTGGCTAATGCATTAAGTAGGAGGCTGTTTATTGTTCATGAAATTCAGTTAGAAAACATGGGCATTGACTGTTTAAAGGAGTTGTATAAAGAAGATTCAGATTTCAAAGAGGCTTATGATGTTTGTGTGAACTTGGCTAACACATTCCATGGAGAGTATGCAGATTTTGTTTTGCAGGAAGGCCTCTTGTTTAAGGGCAATTTGTTGTGTATACCTAAGTGTTCCATGAGGAACAACATCATCAAGGAGAAGCATAATGGTTCTTTAGGAGGACATTTTGGCTTAGACAAGACACTAGAACAAGTCACAAGGTTCTATTTTTGGCCAAAGGTGCAATCAGATGTGAGGAAGTATGTAGCTAGTTGTGCAATCTGTCAAAGGGCCAAGGGTGTGTCTTCAAATGCAGGTCTATACCAGCCCGTTCCCATTCCCAACAGACCTTGGGAAAGTATCAGCATGGATTTTGTGCTTGGGTTACCCAGGACAGCCAGAGGGGTGGATAGTGTGTTTGTTATTGTTGATAGGTTCAGCAAGATGGCTCATTTTGTGCTATGTAAATGCACAAATGATGCATCTCATGTTGCAGGTCTGTTTTTCAAAGAGGTAGTAAGAATTCATGGTTTACCATTGTCCATTGTAACCGACAGAGATTCTAAGTTTGTAGGTCACTTCTGGAGGACCTTGTGGAGAAAGTTGGGCACACAATTATCCTTTTCATCAGCCTACCATCCACAAACTGATGGTCAGACTGAGGTGGTTAATAGATCACTTGGAAACCTTCTAAGATGCCTTACAAAGCAGCATGGTTTGGCATGGGACTTGGTTATCAGTTAGGCTGAATATGCCTACAATGATTCAAGGAATAGAAGCACTAGTAAAAGTCCTTTCGAGGTAGTTTACGGTTTTCACCCAAGGGGACCACTTGAACTGAAGGATCTCCAAGGATGGGATAGAAGGAGTGCACTTGGTGAAGAGTTTGCTGCCTCCATGAAAATAGTCCATGATCAAGTCAAGTTGCAATTAGAAAAAACAGTCACAAAGTACAAGGAAAAGGCAGATTTGAAGAAAAGAGAAGTGCAATTCAAAGTTGGAGACTTAGTTATGGCATATCTGAGGAAAGAAAGGTTGCCAAAGGGTCAGCCAACTAAACTCCTGATGAAGAAGATTGGGCCATGCAAAATTGTGCACAAGTTCTGTCCAAATGCATATGAGATTGAGTTACCATCCGACCTTGGTATCTCTCCAATTTTCAATGTTTGTGATCTTTTTCCTTTCAGACCTCCATTGCCTGGTGAAAGTGGATCAGATGTGGTGACTGAAGATGCTGATTGGATCAAGGATTTGCCTCCAAGCAAACCTTTACAGTTGGAGTGCATTTTGGATTCCAAAGTTGTCAAGAAGACTAGGAGAGGTGTCTATAAAGACTACTTGGTGAAATGGAAGGATCTTCCTGATTCAGAGGCCACCTGGATGACTGAAGCAGATATCTTGAAGCATGGCATGACACTTCAACATTTGGCAACTTAAGGGACTTGAGTTCTTCCTACAGGGGGAGTATGGTGCAGGAGCTCCCAGTTTAGTCATTTTTTTTGGCTATTTCCTAGTTTGTCATCATGTTATTCTATTTCCTCTAAGGCTTTGAAAGCCATTCTCATGTTTTGTAATAAGGACTTAGTTCATTTTGATTGACTCCACTATAGTGGTAATAAGGCCTATTTTCAAGGTTTTTCCCTTTTGAAACATAGAGTTTTCTTATGCAAAGGCAACTTCCAACGTTTCACTGCCCTTGGTGGGCAGTTGTACAGTTGAAAGAGAAGTGGAAAGGTTGCTAAAACCTTCTTTAAACAAAATATTGTATGACATGCCAAAATAGAATGAGAAGAGAGGAGTTTTAGAAGGAAAAAACAGTTTTTTTTCTACTTTTTTGTGAAGACAGTTGTACAGTACAGCCTGGTACGGACAGTTCAGGAACTGAGGTTTGGGAAATATGTTAGGGTTTTGAGATACCTTCCATTTGCATATATTTAGAGCCTTTGAAACATTTTTTGCTGTTTGTTTTAATCCATTTTGTGCAAACTGGTTTAAACCCTCCATAGCTAGGGTTTTGGGACAAAATGAACCATTTTTCCTCTATCCTCTGAAAGTTATCATCCATTTTCGGTAGGATGGAGGAAGGTAGATTAGAGTTTATGTTTTTTGTTGTTTGGCAGGTTACACTCCTCTCCCAAAGGCGTTTGGCATGATACTATCTAGTCTAGACAGTGACTAGTTAGCATGCAATGGATGGACAGTATTGAAAATGCACAAAACAGCCAAGTATTTGATCATATGGTTGATGAATTCGGTGTTTGCAGGTGATGACAGTCCTGTGTAGGTACTTATGTGCCCCTGAGCAAGTGAAGTTGGCACACTTCCTTCATTGAGCCTTCAAATTAGGCCTATTTCCTAAAAAGAACAGTTTGCTGTTATTGTAACCTGTGACAGAGTACGGCTTTGTAACTTGGAGGGTAGGTGTAAGTCCATAATGGGTATTGGAATGTGTAAAGTGTCCTGATTGCCCTTTGGAGGTTTGAGGAGATATCCTTGTGTTAGTCGTTCTCAAGGACTACAAGGAAATAGTCTCCTTTAGGCACTGTCATAGGACAGTCATATGGTAACTTGCTGTCTGCTGTCCACTGTCCTGTAGAGTACAGAATTTAGTTATTGGGTCAGAGACCTCATGTTGGTCATGCCCTTGATAAGTATATGCTGGGTATAGTGTGAAGATCCTGTGGTAGAGGTATTAGTAGGTTGATTGCTGTTCTAGAAGGTGTTTGTGTTGTTGATTGGGTTGAGTAGAGACTCCCCAAAAGAGGGTTGAGTAGTCTTATGGTGGACACCAGGGTGTGGTCCTAGACTAGGTCAGCCTCTTGTATAGCCTTGTGTAGGCTTGTGTCACATAACCTTTGAAATCCTTTTGGAGGAAACATTGGAGTCTAAGTTCATTGTGTGAACTTTATTAACTACTACCTATACCTCTGCATCAATAACGAGCACCTCTTATTATAACGGTCCATTCTTTACCTTGACATCAATGACATCACGTAATGACCTCGTGCCTTTGACATCAATGACAACATATTCTAACAATCTCCACCTTTGTCATTGATGGCAACCCAACCATGAACATAACTCTTCTTTTCTGCACTGCTCCCTCTGGTTGTACTACTCCCCCTTTCTCGAGCTCCCCCTTGCTCTAACTCTCCCCCTTTGACATCAATGGCAAAGGGTCTTCCATCTATCTCTGAACTTTATCTTCCATGGAGCTATAGGATGATGCTGTGGGTAGCTCCCCCTGTCTGTAAGGCTCCCCCTTTGTCTCAATGTCACTTGGGTGATATGCTTCCTCTATAGATCCAATGCAATAAGAATATAATTCTCTCCCTGTCGGAGATTTTCTAATGCTCCCCCTTGCTCTTGACCCTTTGTTTTCTAAGATGCTTGAGTGACATATTTCCTCTATAACTGTCCAAAAGTATTTGGATCATCTCCTTGAATTTAACAAGTTAGGACTTTGTTTAACTATCTCATCATTCTTTATATATTTTCAATTCTTCCTTCTCTATCCATGGTTGCTAAAAGAAGATCATCCTATTTGATCTCTTTGTGAGAGTCTTCTCACCTTCCTTCTCTTCCTCAAGAATTCTGATTTACCACAACTGAATGATTGTCTTTCTGCTCTTTGCTATTCTCTTGCATGATATCTTCTTCATCTTGTAACTTGCCAAACACTTGACACCAACCACAGTCTGCCCTCTTAACGACTTCATACCACTGTATGTTTAGGATACCTTTCAGCACTGTTTTCCCTGTCATTGCCTTTTGTATAGTCTTTTCCCACAAGATGTGTTATATCACATAATGTTAGCAACATTGTAAACACTGGCATTATCTTGCGAGGACTGCCATCACTGTGTATCATGCTGATCTTTTCACAAACTCTGTCTTTGATTTCTGTGGCTAAGAACTTTCCTTTTAAAAGCTGTGACCTTAAAGTATTTGCATGATTGGTAGGCCTCTGCCCTCTTAACTGATTGTGTGCAGGCCCTTTACCTTGCGTAACAGTTTTCATTGTAATTCATAGTGACACAATGGCCACATCATTGTCTTTAACTGTCCTTTCCTTATGAATGTGCCTTTGAATACTAGGATGATTTCCCATACCTGTAAACCATTCCTCTTTTAAGCTTGTCTCTTGCATTCATCTTTATGGCAGTCATACACGATCTTCTTTATTTGATTGTCACCCTTGCATATTGAAACACTCATTATCACTGTAGATTGCTGTCCTATCACCATTCTCAAAGTGTCATACTTCTTATGCCTTCGATGACTATATTGTCACCGTTCCTTAGTCTCTCATTCTACTCTCCAACCATATCTTTCTCCTTTTCTAGTAATTTTCCCTCTTGATCAATGACAACGGAATGCTCATTTAGAGTATGCATTAGCTGATCTATCTTGAATTGTCTTCTCCATTGAGCTAAAGGATAATGCAATAGTTAGCTCCCCCTGAACTCGTACTCTTCCTTAAGGACTTAGTGATACTTCTTGTGCATGAAGCACAAGCATTGATTCTTCCTTCTTCTCTTGCTCTTGTTTCCTTCTCCATACCTGTGTAGATCCTTCCTTTTGCTTGCCAAGAATATCCACCTTGTTTTGTCTGGGATGTTCCACAAAACTGCTTCTGCACAACTTCGTTGGATGTCTAAAATTGTTGCACTTGTGACATATTATATTAGGGTTTATGAGCGGAGCGAATGAGTTGATGTTTCTGTTCATCATCCCAAATCTTCCAATCTTGTTTCCTGCAGGGATAGTCCTAGCATATGCTCCGTAATTCATAGTTCTATGCCTATAATTATTTCTTGCATTCAATCTACAATCTTTTGCCTTTTGCCCAAATTGATTGCAAAAGAAACAATAGCCAAGGAAAGAATGATAGAACCTGTTTGTACTTACCTGCCTCCAAGGAAGAGGTCTTCTGAATGAACCCTTCATGGTTTGCCATTGACTCCCTTCTCTTTTGTTGGTTTCCACTTTGTCGGAACTCTGAATTGCTTGTGAATAAGTTTTCTGCTTTTCCTTCTTTGCTTCTTTGGGTGGTTGGTCCATTTTTGAACTTTCCCTTTTTTCAAATCCAATTCCACTTTTGTCACATGTGGGTTTTGGGAGCTTATGATTTCATCCAAGATTTCTGAACTCCTTACATTCTTCATTTCTCGGTTTAGCTGTGCCACAGTCTTCTCTAATTCCTTCCTTAATGACACTATATCAGATCTAAACTTTTCACAATTTTCTTCCCTCTCTTTTAATTGGCTTCTCATTCCTTCGTCAGTCCTTTTTGCTTCTTCACACTGAACTTTTAGATCTAGGATCATTTTCTCAGCTTCTTCCTCAATTCTTTTTGCATTTTCACATTTAACTCTTAGATCTATGATTGTTTTCTCGGCTTCTTCAAGAGCTTGAGATACCTTGGCCTTGGATTCACTTTCTTCTTGAACTTTTGATTTTAGACATGAGTTTCTTCTTTGGAGATACCCAATCTCGTCATATACAAGGTGGAGTTCTTCTTCTAGGTCCACTTCTTCATCATCCTCATCCATCTTGTCTTCTACATCCCTTTTATCTTCCTTCTGATTCCCAAAATCATCCTTTGTCTCAATTGCCATAAATAGTATCTCTTCTCGATCAATGTAACATTCACCATTGCTTTCTTCGCATACACTATCATACTCGTTGGAGTAAAGACTCTTCTTGTGTCTCTGGAAGTTGTTCTTTACAGCTGCCAAAAATACTGTCAATACATAAGTACAAAACCAAAATACATCCAAGTCACTATGTGCTACCTTCTGGAGCATATCAACCTTCATGCTCATAACCATTAACTGTTTGTAACAGGCTGCAACACATTTTCCCTTTTCTGTATCATAGGAGCAAGTTGCCAAACAACTATCCACTTGGAACAATCCTGTTTACTGTTCACAACTAGAAGAATTTACAACTGTATAAATCAAATACGATAACCTGGAAAATTCATTGGGCTTTCTCTTTATAAAACTGCTGAATATCCATAGAACCCTGCTTGTTTTGACATAGTGGATGATTATTGTAATAGTTATCAGCAGACATGGGGGTACGGGTACAGGTACTAGTATGGGGTTGGAGATGTCATTCAAATCAGCAGACATGAGTAAATGTAGCATGGCTATATTATATATCAATGTAGTCACCAGAAAATGCAAGTAGTCACTGTACAGTAGCTTCTTGGTAACTGTGATTATTGTGCTTAAAAGTTTCCCATAATGTAGATCAATTATCTTGTCTTGCCATAATACTTCTAATTTTTAGTCTTATTTATAGGGAAATCCGGGGATGTGTCCCCGGCATTTTTTGCCACGTCCTCATACTGGAAATGTTTCAGGGACGCAGGGACGCGTCGAGGACATCCCCTAGCCGCCCCCCCCCCAAAAAACCCCTTGTGCGTCCCGGAAACTCCCCAGAAATGCAGGGACATTTAGGGGACGTCCCCACGTCCCCAAGACAATTGGGGACATCATTGACGTCCCCTGACCATCCCAAGGACGGCTAGACGTCCCCGCAACAAAAGACTTAATTTATTTTTTTAAATTTAGTGAGAACAATCAAAACTACATCATCTTGAAAGCCATAAAATTATGAAAAATGGCATATGCCTTGAAGGTTTGTGTGGTCTCAAAGGCGCTACCCCCAGACCCCTGCAAGGGGCACTACCCCTCAACCCTGCTTACACTTCATATACATAATACATATAGTTAATCAAGAGGAGGCACATTTTCTATGTGTTTCTTTTATTTTGTAGTTGAAACTTGCCTTTGGGCATTTTGTTTTAATTTTTATATAATATATATGCACATTGACAATCAAAGCAATTTAATTTTGTTAATTTGTTTGTCGACTCTCATGTGAACTCCTAGTTCAACACAAATGTTATGTATTAAGGATCTGTAATGTATATGATGAATACTTTATCAATGTTATCATATGAATATTTGAAATTTCCCTATATATTTTAAATTTTCCTTATTTTTTATATAACCGTCCCCTGCCATCCCCAAAAATGGCCCGAAAAAAAGCTGTCCCCGAAATTTGCCCTCCCATCCCTTGTTGTCCCTGTCCCAGAAACTTGGGGTAACATAGCTTATTTATCATCTTTCAATAATAGTTATTTTGCACTATGTTCAGCTTTTCTGTGGATCAAATGTAGTGTCTTCACATGATGCATTAATTTTGTAAATTATTTGAAAACACGTTAAATTGAAATTTTTTCAAAATAGGTTGCGAAGCTATTTCATGAATACAATAGCTGCTTCAAAGTTGTCTAGAAATTATACTGGATGCTCTACAAAGACATTTTAACTCTTAGCTTATTTGTGCTGCATATGCATGGCAATCATAAGTGTATTTCTTTTAGTTCTTTGTGAAATTTAGATATAGGCTATTTATTGAAGTAAAATTAATTCCTAACATTCTTTGTATATTTAAATTGATGAAGATTTAGTCTTCGGTAGAGGACCTGACTTTTTGTTGGGATTCTGCAGTATTTTGTCAAAGGGATGCTGACCAACTTCCCATCTCTGAAGCTTGAAGAAATTCATAAGAGGCTTAGTGTAAGTATATGGTGAAATTTTTTTAAGTTATTATTTGTGTTGAGATAGGTTTAAAACATTTCACTAGCCCCTGCAAGTGGCTCAATTTTTACCACCTCTTGCAGGATCATTCTCATGGATTTTATGTGTATGACCTATCACTGCTTCATCTGCAAATGTTTATGTCTCGTCTTGTATCAGAAGATAAGTTTGAAGTTAATGATGGAGAATACAGGTTAAGGAAGCAATAGAAGTAATGATGAAGAATACAGGTTAAGTAAGCAATAGAAAATAATGGAGAATGCAGGTTAAGGAAGCAATAGTGGCTATGACTAGTTCTTTGCTTGGATGCATGTGGATAAATATTTACTTACCATTGCTTCTAGCAAGAACGATTAAACTTAACAGAATATTTTATTGAACATGATGGGAAAAGGAGGCTTGATTGTACCTTTCCATCTATTCAAATCAGAATATTTTGTTGAATATGATGGAGAAATTAGACTTGATTGTACGTTTCCTTATATTTCTGGCTTTTGCAATTGAAGAGATGGTGTAAATCATTCTGGTCAAGCAATCAAAGTTATGATCTATTATGCAAGTAGATGTATGAATGTTAAACTTCTATGCTTTTAGTGTACCTATCAATGCAACATTGTTTCAACTATGATACTATTTTTCTATAGATTCTAGAATGAAGCATTTAATATTGTGGGATCTAAGTTACTACATGTGTGCAAGTCTCAAGTTACTCTTTGCTTTGGTGTCATTTTGTTTTAGGCAATCAGAATCTACGTTCCCAGTGTACAAAGATTTGATGCCTTCATTCCTTATAGCTCCCATATCTTCAACAACCGAACCAAAGGGAAGTTGAATCTTTATAATGTTATTGATTTGTCTTCTAACATTGGTTGCCAGGTGAAAAAACTTGGTGTTATCTCCCTCCTTCAGCCATTTTATCCTTGGTTTCTGTTGCCAGAATATTTCCTCCATCCTGAGAATTCTACCCTGTTCTTCCAATTTATCCTTCTCCTGGCTCCTAAGCTCTTCTGTGAGCCCATTCAAGGAAATATCCACCTCATTTTTTCTTAATTCCTCTTCTACTCAAATTTTATTTTCAAAAAGATCCCCCGTTGTGTTCTTGTTCCAGATTCTGGCCATCTTCTTTGTTTCACTCAATTTCTTGTATACTATGAACCTTTTGCACCCTCTTACATCAATTTTCCACCAACCCTCTAAAGCTTTTTTGAATTCAGGGTGTTCATACCGAAAGGACTTTATCTTGAATGGGATCCCTGCCGACTTCCGACTTGGATTGGTATGCAGAGATAAAGGTTATTGATTGGATCCTCCGTATTGTATGACTTCAGAATGAAAGCAGATCAGGGCAAGGAGCCAATCTGAATTCAGCAAAAACCTATCCAATCTGCACCTTATGTTTTCGTGTCCAATCCTCTTATTCCTCCAAGTGAACCACCTAGAGTTTGGGATAGTATCAGCCAGAGACATATCCTCACAAAACTTTCTGAACTCAATAGATCCGGTGCTAGAGAGTTGTCTTCCTCCCATCTTCTCCTCCAGGCTCATTACAACATTGAAATCACCCCCCACTATCCAATTACTATCTGGCATAGAGGATCTAAAGACTTTAAATGCTTTCCCAGCATTTGATTCTATCCCTCTCCACGTTTGGGCCATGTACATTGGATACTGTCATATTACAATTTCCTTGAAGATCTTTGAAGCTAATTGAAAGAAGAAAATTATTTCTGTGCATGCATATACCTGAAAATATAAATGTGTTCCAGAGAACAGCTTGCCCACCTGCTGTCACATCTGCATCAACCGCTACTCCCTCCCCATTCCGCCATAGCCTAGGTATCATATCCAACAAACATGTGCTCTCCACTTTTGTCTCTTGTATTAAGAGAATATCTGGACTTTCTGACTCTATTAACCGCTTGACTAAGTGGCGTTTTCCTGGGCCATTGAGGTCTTGGACATTCTATCTTACAACCTTCATAATTTCCTTTCTACAGGGAGGTGTTCGCCTCTTGTTTTGACAAATCTGTTCATCGATGCCTGTGTACCTTTTTCCAGATCCTCCAAGGCCTTCATTTTGGCTTTACTAACTTCAGTCTTTCTTACTTTGCTGTTAGCACCGCCCGCATCCATCACAATATTATTTTTCCCTCCATTCTGTTTACTTCTCCTGGTAGCAATACTCCATGGGTTTTCCTTGTCCTCTTCTTCCTCTTTCCTAGACTCCTTGTCACTTTTTTCCCCTAAAAAAATTACCATATCCTCAGTGAGCTCCGGAACAGAAGCATTTGTATCCACCTCCCTATTGTCCTTTGGGGAGCTTATATTCACTCCCTCCTTGAGAACTTCAAAGAGTTGCATCATAACAACCTCCCCCTCTCTTGTAGGGGGATAAGTAGTCACCTCCTCTCTTCCCGTTCGATCTCCCTCCTCGAACAATCTCTCCTGGTGTCGAGGTGGTGTTGTCATCGGTGTGGATTGTTCCCCTACATTCCTCTCCCCCTTCTTACCCTCCTTAGAAGCACAATTATTGGCGATGTGCCCTAATTTCCAGCATCTGAAGCATCTAATTGGGACACTCATGATCCAGTTCTTGAAGCTGATCCCGCAAAATGGATGAGAGCCCGATGGTATGCTTGATTGGTTTGCTTAAGTCTATCTTCACACATATCCTTGCACAGGTAGCGAATTGTCTTCCTCCAGAGGCATTGGAGCAATGAACATACTTCCCCAGCGTGTTCCCAATTAATTTAAGATCTCCTCTGTCCACAATTCTTGTGGCAGCTTGTAAAGATGAATCCAGAGAGGGGCATCCTAGATTAGTTCTATATGTGGATCAAAGCTCGACGTCCATACCCTTATGTATAGCCCCACGTTCCCCATGAACCACAGACCGCCCTTGAGTACATTATCCCTCTCAAATTGTGACTGGAAAACAATCTGAAGAAACCCTAAGGCTAGAAAGCTTATCTCCAGATTGAGTCCCATCCATTTTGGCTGATCCAAGTCTTGATCCTATCCATAGAAGGCCAAATTCCAATGAATTTTGCTATGACTGCATTTTTTTCAATTTCTTTACTTTTGAATTAAGGAATTCATTTGGGGTTCGAATGCTTGGTATGCCCTCCGCAATCTCCACATTGACATTGCCCACAGACATTTAGTATGGAATTTGGACTTTTCCCCCCGATTGTTTATCCAAATCTGTGAATAGCTCCCCCATATCTTGTGTCTCATCCTTGGTGACCTGATATGTAATCTGTGTATTCTTCTCCTCTTCCCTACCTTTGCTTGCTAGAGTCATGCTCGAAACCCCCGATTCACATCTTTTATTTTCGCTCATCGTCGCTATCATCCTCCCTTAATATTGTAATTGTTAATGCAATCATAAGGGATGAAGAATCCACCAACATGGTAATTTATTTTTACTGGTACGGTAATAATTATTTACCAACAAGTAGTTACCGGGTTACATTTACTAGTCAAAGCATCTTGGTAATAGTAAATGAGGAGAGTTGGAGAATCTAGGCGTCCATCTTTGGGAGAGCTATTTTTGGTGTGTTATGACAACTGTCATAAGTTGTAAGAGCATCTATGACAACTTACGACTGTCATAAGGTGTAAGGGAATCTATGACAACATATGATGACACTTATTATCTTGTGACTATTCTTGGTCCTAGGCACCCATATTGGGAAGATGTCTATGACAAATGTAAGAGAATCTATAAGAAGACTATTTTGAGCATGCATCTGATATTCCCAAGATAGGGGGCATTTGGATTTTGTGGCTTCCTCATGAAGCTTGTAATTTCTATAAAATGAAGTTTTAGAGGAGTGCAAAGTAATGGGTTTTTTTGCAGGTACACGGGTTGTCATATTGGATGCAAGATTGAAGGAAATTGATGTATTGTAGTCTTTTCGAAGATAATACAAATTTGCCCTCTTTCCCGGTGTTGGCCTCATTTTTAACTTGCCAAATTTTGAACTTTTTATGTCCAAATCCCTATATCAAATCACTCCTAGCCAAATACTCTAATTATCCTCGAGTGTCAAGTCATTTGTTAGTTTGAAGGAGGATCTCCATCGTTTCAATCGAAACCTCAGAAGTTGTTGCGTAGTGTGGGCGATTTATGGAAACAATTAAATCTCACAATCCGTAATATCTAGAATAAAATAATTTTGCAGGGATGATTATGTCTCCATTGCAAAAATGTGGCAACGATTCAGGGTGATATCCCTTTCTAGTTGAGAGATTAAATTTTCAATATTTTTCTGGTAGTTTGTGGAAATAATTAAATTAAGAGTTTTATAGGAGTTGGAGCGAAATGGTTTAACAGGGAGTTTTATGTCATTATTATGGATGATGTGGCAAGTTTTCAAGAGAAAATATTGAGCCAGTTAAAAATTAAGCCAATTTTCTCTTTTATCACATTCGCAAGTTTGACAGACAAGTTTTATTGAGATTTTGTGAAGTGAAGTTGTATGATTTTCACATTTCGGAACCTGCATTGTCATATGTCGGGATTCTTAATGTTCATTAATGAGAAGGTTTGGTGGACGGTTTTTAATTGCAAGTCAATATCGGTGAGTTCGTGGTTAAAAAGAGCTTTGGCAAATAATAAAAGGCATTTTAAAATTACTCATTTTTCATAAATGAGTGTTCAAAATCACAACTCAAAACTTGATTAATAGTTGTGAAAGAAAACAAGTCACAAGTCACAACTTATAACTTGTTAAATAGTTGTGAAAGTGAACTAAAGTGCCAATAACAAGGAAAAATTAAAAGTTATAACTCACAAGTTACAACTTGGAAGTTGTGAATTGGAGTTGTGAAAAGTTATAAGTCGAAGAATTGAAGTTGTGAATTATGATTGTGAATTTTAAGAACTTCTGATTTTTTTTACAAGTTATGATTTTGAAAGGTTGTGAATTCAGAGGTTGTGAAATTGTCTTCAAATGCCAATGAGAGCTCATTGGCTGCATGGGTAAAGAAGTAGTTATTATAACTACCAAAGAAATGAAAACGACTCAAAGAAATCTCTACACTCATCGAATGCAACGATTGTCTGACCTGCACGTAAGGGATTTGTTGAAAAGGTTTGAGAAACTTTCAAAGCAAATGTAATCGCAGGTGTAAAGCCAATGTCCACAACACTTACAAGCATCCCTACGACTTGTAACAAAATGGCATCTTCTAGAATAGGGTATAGACCTTCATCAAAACATAATTGAAAGTGGATTTTGTCAAATGTTATAGTTGGAAATGCTTTGGCAAACATGTTTACGAAATGTGGAAACATAACACCGGGACGTGAGCTGGTTTGACAAAAAAACTTAAAAGAAATGTGGTCTCATGGAGTGTTACAAGCGCATGATACATACAAAATGTATTTGTTGAAAAGACTTTAAAGCCAATGTGATAGGCAAGTGTAAAACATAAATCTTCCACCTTCAATATTCTTCCCACGTGTCCCTGAATGGAAATTTTGGTAGATTATGGACATCAATTAAAATAGAAAGGATAGAGTAATTTAAAGATGAGAAAGTGAAAGAGATACACATGGTTCTACAATCCATTATAGTGAATGAAGGAAGTTTCACATGAAAAACAAGGTCGTAAAGGCCTAAAAGGTAATAAAGATCATGAGGTCATATCATTTCAAAGATAAGAAGAGGTCTATCTTATTGTGATCGCAAGATTTGATTGTCCATAATAATCCATGAAATTTTGAGGATATTGTGTTGATAATTGAAGGAAATGATGGGGTTCACATTGGTTTTAGATAGATTGTTTTAACTTGAGGGGCCGAGCATTATTTCCATCATGGTGAGTATGATAGATATGGTCACTCCATACAGGGAAACAAACATAGAGAAACTTCAAGCGACATCAAAACTGATAGGCATGGATCCTATGGAGAAGAACATGGAATTTTCTTCAATTCAAAGATTGCAGAGGGAATGATAATTGGGTTCCATGGAAGGAAGGGATGGTCATCAAATGTAGTTCGAATGCATTTCCTTGAAGGTAAAGTTGTTGGCAAATAGGTGATTCATGGATTAGGAGGAGATGCAGTACCTGCCTCAATAAACCAATTGCTTGTTCTTTCTTTCTAAGTTTCGAGTTTCAAGTTACCTTTTTGTAAAAGTGACTTATGTCACTTATTGCAACTAAAATTTAGAAAATGAACCTTATTTTCAGAAAAGTTGTGTAAAACATAACCAAAAGTAAGGTTTATTATTTTTAATTGTATTTAAAAAAGGTAGTTATAAGGTAGTTACAAAGTAGTTACCAAGTGGTTATTAAGAAGAAGCCTATAAATATAAGGCTATTTGCTATTCTAAGAGGGACCTTTACGAGGGACTTATGGAGAGACTTTTTGGAGGATTTTTTGTCTTACACTTTGTATCGAAGGGTTTTTGGAATTGTATAATTTCACAAAGATAATAAAGAGTGCATTTGGTTCATATGTTCTAAATGTACTTTTGAGTTATTATTACTAATTTCTCATATGTTAAATTGATAACCGCTCTGTTTCACTGTGTAAATCATAGGTCATCCGTTGAAGCATTTACAAACTGTGTAATTGATGCAATAGAATACAATCATTTCTTGGTATCTCGATTTGAATGTGCTGAAGCAACTTATATCTTCATATGTTGAGATTTGTTATCCTTTTTCCATCATCATTGCATATTAAAATGTATATTGTTGTTCAATTCATCATATAAGTTCAGGAATGTAGTTTCTATCTTTTGTGGTGAAACACCCTTGTAATTTGTAATAAGTTTGTGAAATCCTAGTTGGTATTCATCTGTCTACCACTAGGGTTTCCGTAATTTATTTTCTTCTAATTTTTCTATTTCCCTTTTTGTACTTTTAGGTTAAAAGTACACAAAAACCTTAAAACAGCCCATCATACGAGGGAGCTACCCCTTTCAAATGCAGAGGAAAGTTGTTAGTCCAATAACAACTTATCCAACTGTTGGAACATTTGTTAGTGCCCATTGGGCGAGTCACATTCAAATCTGTAGTGAAAAATTTGTTTACCATCACCTGGTGGAGTTTTTTACTTGAAAGAGTTTTCTCCACGTAAATTCATGTGTTGTGTATGGCTCTTGAGTATTGTTGTTTTCTTTGATGCTTGGTTTATCTCCACTTGATATTCCACAAGTTATATTTCAGATTTTCATATTGTAGTGGTTTCTTTCAATTATAACATTGTCCTGAACCTTCCCTTCCATGACATCACAATCAAAGGCATTATTGGAATATTCAACCAAGAGATGAGACTTCCAATCTACTGATATCTCTATCATTGAGCACAAGGTAGGCTTCCTAGATAGGGCATCTACAACTACATTCCTTTTTCCCTTAACATATTCAATATCAAAATCATAGACTTGCAGTTTGCTTACCCAATTTTGCTGTCCTTCGTTCAAATCCTTCTGGTTGAGGAATGATTTCAAGCTATTATGATCTATCCTTACCACAAATTTGGCCCCTACCAAGTATTGTATGAATTTACCTAAAGCATGCATAATGGCTAACATCTCCTTATCATAAATAAAAATTCTTCTTTCTGTCTCTTTGAACTTCTTACACTCAAAAGCTATAGGATGTTTGTTCTACAGTAAGACAACTCCAATGCCCTCACTAGGAGCATCACACTCCAACACAAAGGGCTGAGAAAAATCTAGCAATGTTAAAATTAGACGCGAACTCATAACCTCCTTGAGCTTGTCGAATGTCTGTTGTGCTGCATCTGTCCAAATGAAAGACCCTTTCTTGGTCAAGTTTGTTAAGGGTGTTGCTAGTTGTGAAAAAACCCCTACGAATCTCTTGTAATAACTACACAAACCGAAGAATCCCCTCAGATGGGACAATGTCTTAGGTGATGGCCAATCCAAGATGGCCCGAATCTTATCCATATCCACTTTGACTCCCTTTGCATTGATCACATGCCCCAAATATAAAATTTTTGTCATCCTAAATTCGCACTTAGATGTTTTGGCATGCAATGATTGTGCCTCCATAATCCATAAGACCTTAACAATATGTCTAAGATGATCCTCCCACGTTTTACTATATATTAGAATATCCATAAAAGAAGACAAATACAAATTTCTGCAACTACTTATTAAATACTTGATTCATACATGACTAAAATGTAATAGATGCATTGGTCAATCCAAAAGGCATGACCAAGAACTCAAAGTGTCCATAGTGGCATCTAAATGCAGTCTTATGTATGTCATCTTCTCTAACCGTAATATGATAATACCCTAATCGAAGATCAATCTTTGAAAGTAGACTACCCCATGCAACTCATTGATCTTGGGAATAGGGTACATGCTCTTAATTGTTTTCTTCTTGAGAGCTCTGTAATCAATACACATCCTCATGGTTCCATCCTTCTTAACCAAAATTACCGAGGAAGCAAAAGGACTGGAACTGGGTCTAATATGCCCCATATCAAGTACCTTCCTAATGGCCTTCTCTATCTTCTCCTTATGCTTTTATGGGATGACGGGTTTGGCCCCCTCCAACTCAATGACATGCTCAAAGCCCCTACTAGTGGTCTACCAGGAGGAATATCACTAAACACTAAACTATGTTTGTCCAACAGTGATTGGATATCAACATGATAAGCTCTCTTATTCTTTGAAAAAGCCTTTGTAGAAATAAAGCACTGGGCCGCCCATGCAAACTCACCATGCCTGAAAATAACCTTCGTCTTCTTTGCAGTGACTGCTTTGGGTGCTTCATTAGACATGCCTTGAAGTACCACCTTTTTTCCATCTACTTTGAATTTAAATTCCATAGTTTGAAAATTTCAGGAATACTTCCTATTGTCATATTTTGCCCAGCCCAAAATATTCCAGAAATCCCCTCCTATCAAAAAAATTTGATCAGAGAAAGCCCAAATGGAAGGAGGTTTTCCTTGCAAAAATCCTTGAAAATTCCTGGGGAAAATCCTTGCAAAAAATCCAGAAAAACCCAAAATTTTCTAAGTCCTTGCCTTAGTTTTTTGGCCCTTTTTGGCCTTTGTCGACAAAAGTCCAGCTTCGCGAACCTACCAATTTGTCGACTAGCCAATTCACCGATAAGGTAGGAAAGCTCAAAAAATGACTAAGGAAAGCATGTTTCTCTTTGACGACAATTTTCATGTTTCGTAAACTTTTCCAAAAGTTCAAAATTTCACAAGTTCGTCGATTCGGAGATTTGTCGACAATGGGCCATGAGAGTGGGTTTCTTCAAAATTTGACTAAGGCATAAGGAGCCAAAGATGCCTTTATTGGCAATTTTCCAAAGTCGCGAACTCTTCAAAGGTTCGAGAATTCTCAAGTTCGTTGATTCGGCGATTCCCCGATAAAGGAGAGCAGAAGAAGACAAAGTTCGGGGAAAGTGAACTTTTCCGACAAAGGAAGGATTTGCAAGAAATTGGCTAAGGCAAAGGAAAATGAAACAAAGCTTTGTCGACGATTTTCAAAAAGTGTGAACTCTTCAAAAGTTCAAAATTTCTTTGGTTTGCCGATAAGGCAAATCATCGACAAAAGACAAAACTAAAGGAAAAAGGAGAAGGTTCGCGAAAAGTCAAGTGGGCCGATAGAGGGAAAATTTTGGCTAAAGCATAGTTGGTTCGAAGTTTTAAAGTTTTTCTGACAAAGATTTTGCCGATAAAGCAAAATAAGAGTGAAGAATCAGCTAAGGTAAAATGGTTTGACAAAGTAACATTTCACCAACAAAGAGGACTTGGTTCGAAAGTTGGAGATTTTGTCGATAAGGCATAGAAATGGCTAAGGCAAAGAAAAAGAAAGCCTTATCGAGAAATCGGTAAAAGTGTAAACTTTCCCTAGTTCGAAAATCCTCAAGTTCGCCGATAAAGAAGAAGGCAAAATTGACAAAGTTTATGAAGGTGGAACTTTGTTGATAACGGAGAAAGAAGCAAAAGTGGAAGTGGTCAAGTTTGGCAAAGTGACATTTCACTGACAAAGGTAAAAGCAAGACCTAAGGCAAAATTTGCGAAAGTGAAGTTTTGCCGATAAAAGAGGAGATGGTTGGCCAAAAGAAAAGCTCGCAAAATGAGAGGTTTGCTGATAAGGCAAAAGCAAAAGATGCTTGGTTTTGGAAAAGTAAAAGTTTGCCGATAAGGCAAAATGATAGTAAAAGGGAAGAAAGGATGGTTCGCCAGAGTCAGGTTTTGTTGACTGAAGGAAAGAGCAAAGATAAGAAAAGTTCAACAAATGAATAATTTGCCGATGAGGCAAAAATAGTGCCAAGGAGGTAAATAATGAAAACATGGCCAAAATAGTTTGTCAAGGTAGAACTTTGCCGATGAAGATGGAGCCCGATGGTTCTGCATGAGGCGAATTCGCCGACCATAACAAATTCAGAGGCGTCATGACAGATTTTAGAGGTACAACACTTTAAAGTTGTAAAATCTTGCTCCTCCCTTGTCGTTTCTCAAGGAGAGGTACCCAGCATTCAAAGCTCCGCAGGCCAGGGCCGAATGAGGGTAGTTGGAATAGTGAATTCTTGAATATGCTAGTACTACATGTCTTCCCTCATAAATGTGCCTGACACCCATGCGTGTAGACAATCTCTTTTGTAGGTTTGCAGCCCTGTCAGAAGCATGGCCACCGTCTCAGTTGTAGGTTCCGTTCTAGTTTGCAGGGCTTCTGAGCTAGAAATTTAATGAAGCATGGGCATGTCCTAGGTTAATTGACCAGAATTCAACGCCCACTATAGCAGAGTGATGATAAAATGTTATATATACATTTGAAAACAATGTATTTCTATTAGCTGTTCTTCTGGGTGATTAAACAAGTTAGAGAATTCTTGTCACCAAACTTTGTAATGAAATTGCACAAACCAACTGGATTTGATGCATTGTGCTCAACTTTGAGCCTTTAATGTCTCCCGTTGATAGTTCACCAATAAATGTAATTGATTATTCTATGCTTACTTTCTCTGCAATAATTGTCTCTTTTGTAATGGCTATTTAGCCTTCATGATCAATACAATCATGATTTTGCCTCTCTTACGCTTTTACTCTATATTTGATTGAATATGTAGCTTATCCTATGAGTAAAACGACCCTTTTTGCAGTTATGGTTTTCTAGTTCAGGTCTTTGTCAAAAGTTATAAGTCTGTGTAAGTTCCTATCAATATTTGAGACCATGTTTGTGTTATGTCAGTCCCAACTAACACTATAAATCTGGGGCATCACCTCTTTTAATTTCAGTAATTCTCCTTTCCTTTTTCCCCCACAAGTATTAGCACTAGATTTAGTTAAATTCTCTGAGCCTTAAGCTCAGAAAGAGGAACCAACCTTCTTTGGAGGTGGTGGTGCCCACCTAGGGTTAGGGTTTCAAGCTAGAACGTCTGCAGGCTTTTTCATTCAAACCCTGAAAATTCTAAGTTCCAAGGTCCTGCATTGTATCTTCTATTTTGTCGTTGACCTCCTGTAGCAGGTTATCAATCACTTAAGTTGCATTTTCATGCCTTGGTGTTCGTAGGTTGACCGGCCCCGTTGCATTGTATTACCGCTTTCTCCTGTCGCGCTAAAAAAGATTAAAAAGGATGCTAAGTCCAAAGAAAACCCTTTGTGCGGTGGTGAAAACAGTTGTATGCATCTTTGTATGCATATCAGGTTGTATATGGCATATTCCAGGTTAGATTCTGTGCTTGTATGTAAAGGTTTGTATGTTGTTGTATATTCGCATATACAACGGGTGATATACAAGTGGCGGATCTCAAAAAGGTTCCAATTGGGTTGTAATGGTGGTTGGGCCCACAGGCATACAAGGGGGATTGTATGTATATGTGACAGATGCAATTGAACACACAATGCAAAATATACAATCCCCGGACGTCAAAGTTTATCAAATCGGGCCTGGCAGGCGGAGATACAATGGCAAGGTTGAAAAAGTCAAAGGCATTCTTTTGTATCTTGCATTGTATGTATGTTCGAATGTACAAGGCAGATATGCAAGGCCGATATACAACAATCATATCGTTGAGACCTCACATATCGATGGCTCATTTCCAGTTCACTTCGATGGGCTGATGATAAAGCACATGCAAGGTAGGAGCCAAGTGGTGGGGTCCACAAGTTGTATGTGCATTCGATTGTATGTTTGTACATACAAAGGAAACATGTCAAGCAAGACTTAAAGCCTCGCGCCCACCAGTTATATGTCCGCGTTGTATGTTTGCACATACAAGGGTCATATGCAAAGGGTAAACATGCAAGGCCCGAACCCAAAAAGGTATGTATTCTGGTTGATAAAGGCAGAGGTCCGACATGTTTGTTTGCATCTTTTGCTTGTACATTTGCATTGTATGTTTAGACATACAAGGGTCATATACAAAGGTAACATACAAGGGTCAGACGCATGTTTGCAATGTGCATGCGTGGTTGTATATAGTTTTGCTTGTATGTTCGCATTGTACATGTGACATACAAACCGATATACAAAGAAGGAAACATACAACCCGGATGTGAAATAAGAATGTATTTTGGCTAATCTCAAGCTTGGGTCCGCGGATTGTACTTTGCACATTGTATATGCAATATACAAAGCGATATACAAAGAATAAAGATACAAGGTCCAGACCCGATTGAAATTTCAAAGTGTTTTATAAAGTTTTGCGGTCCGCAGCTTGTATGATCAAGTGCTTGTATATGCGATATACAATGTGAAATGCAAGGGTGGAGATACAAGGTGGAACCCGATGGTGATTTCAAATTGTTTGATAAATATTTGGGGTCCGCGCCTTGCATGTGTTGCCATTGTATGTATATGCATTTTCATATACAACCACAGATGCAAAAGGAAAAAACACATTGGCTCATCGGCAAGAGACTACCTATCGGCGGTTACTCCCAGGGTCATTCTGACAGTCGATGGGGGATACAAAGACACAGCGATGGAAATCCAATGGCGGGCTGCCACGTGTCCAAGGCGGATTGTATGTATATGCTTTTGCATGTACAAGGATTTGGATGTGCAATGGGCGAAAAAGGTAAAGCATATGTTTGCACTGTGAGAAGTCAAAAAGGGAAAAGGCTACCCGCGTGGCGTGATTCTATTGGTTGTCGACTTTTCAGTGCAGTTTAGAGCCGCAGATCTCGGCGAGAAGGAGGAAATCGATGGCCCTGCTTGAATTTTTCACAGAAGGAGACTTGTATGTGTTCACAGTTGCATTTCAAATGGAAAGAATTCTAGAGCGCGCAAACCATTGTTGCATCCTGAAATTGGTAGGTTGGCATTTATGGCAAATTTGTAGAGGCATGGTCGACTGATTGACTGGCCAGCTACCTTGATAAAGGCAAAAATCTTCAGGCGGCGGTGCATATCCTGATTTCAACCACTCTTTCCTTCCTCTCTCTGCTGCCTTTAATGTTTTAGGTGCCATTTTGGTGGTGTGCTATATTTGACAAAATTTTGATATGACCAGTGTAATTAATTGTTGAGTATACATTTTGGTATATATCAGAACTGTGTTACTCATTGTAAGGCTGTTGAAAACTGGACAAATTTTGGAGTAATAAGATACAGTTTTGTTGGTGGCTTTGTTTTGGGTGCCTTGTGAGTTTATGAATCATATGTTGTATGTTTTATACATAAGTTTATTGGTTTCATGTTGTTTTATATGAGAAATGCATTGTTGCATGTATTCAGTTGTTTGTCTCCAAGTTGTGGGCATCTTTTCTTTTGAATCTAAATAGCTAAGGGTTATTTGGGATTCAGGAACATGGGTCTTCTGTGTTGAATGTCTAATCTTTTACTTTTGTTCAAGGAACGAATTAAATGTTTTAGGTTAAGCATTGGGAAAAGTATGTTGCAACAGGGATATCATTAAGTATGAATGACTAAATACTCAGTTTTGGGAAGTATCTGTGAGGCGGACACTAAAAAATCCCCTTGAAACTTACTTATTGATTCAATTTTATGGTGATAATTCACATGTGTATGTCTCATGACTCCGAGCCCTGAGATAGGCACTAGTCTGGTCTTGTATTGAGCTTACAACCCAAGGTCCCAGTCTTGCATCCAAATACAAAATACAAATTCATACTTCAAATATAAACCTTTAGGACATTAGAAGTAGTTTTAGGACCAAGATCCTCTATCTCACAATTGAGCATAAGGCCCAAAGCTAGCCCCTTTGCACTTATTTCACAGTTTTGGTCTGCATAAGAGAGGATTTATCTGCTTTGTGTCAACATCCCAGCAAGTTCATAGATACATTCCATGGATGTTGAATAGGGAATACCCCCTAGGTTTTGTAGAGCCTAAAGAAGGAGAGGAGATATTTATAGAGTCTATCTTCTGTACTGTTGGCCCCTGGCCCGGAAATCCTGTTGATCAATGATGGCTACCTTGTAGGGATAATTGAGAAGCATCCAGTTTGGGATAAAACTCCAACAAGAGGTCTGGTCTCATTAGTAAGGTCCCACACCTTGAGATCAGTCTCATTGTGTCAATGGAGTGCTTAAACAAGATTCAAGCAGGGTGCAATTTCACATGACAACAGTTTCTGGCACATTCGGTGGGACCGGTTCGATAAACTTTATCATCCACTAAAGGATTTGGTGTGTTCTTCAGTGCTTCTTGCCATTTAGGGTTGTCATGCCCACATTTCCCATGCGGTCATGACACGCATCACACATGTCATGTCCACATTTGTCATGTGGTCATGACACGAAATATCAAAAAAATTTCCACGCTTCCCTAGAAACCCTCTCGCACGCGTAAGCGTGCTTGGTGGCGTTACGCTTAAGGCGTAAACAATACAGTTGAATGCGGTTAATGTGTTCACGTGTTCATACCAATCGCAATGAAGGCCAACAAGGGGGTTAACGCGACGTGGTTAACGTCGCCAATAGGGTTAGGATCAACGATCAAAAACCCTAAGTTAACCTATGTGAATGAAGGGATTTTGACATAAGTCAAAATCAATAGTCAAAAGTCAAATGCATGAGAGGATGATAAAATACAAAAATCAAATGACGATACTCGGCAAAAAATAATATTATAATCTCAAACAGGGTTAAACTTCACTAACCTAGCTAAACCCTAGATTTTGGTAAAATCCGGTAGCATAACGCCTCACAAGCGTGAGTAGGGTTTATTGTACTAAGACTAATTTTGATCGAAATGTTTAAAGGTTGGTGTTAAATTACTTACGTCTCACTAGTTGAATAGGTAGATCAGTTGAATAAGTTAATTGAACATTTTTTAACAAAGTCTGATCAATCTGTTATCCTTCACGTTTTCTTTAATTTAAAACTTTTTCAACAAAACTTGATCGATTTGTTCTTCACGTTTTCTATCAATTAGAGTTATCTCTGCATCCTTTACATTATTCCAAATTTCTTGGTAGATCAGATCTCGGATACAGGTTTTACTAACTTCGTATAAAAAGTTTACTAGGTTTCCAAGTTGGATTTAAAACATCTAATTTAATTTTGTTAATTAAACTGCCCCATCATGATTACAAGAAATATTACATTTTAATTAATAACGATGTGGTTTAAATCCTCCTCGTAGAGTTAGATTTCTTAACCCGATTGTTTAAAATAAATACCTCTCAATATTTTAATTGTATAAAATTTAGTTGAATCAAATAATTCCCTCTATCGTGATCTAATCCATTATTTAACATCCACTAACAAATAATAATAATAATAATAATCCACAATTATAATAAAGTTCACCCATTAAATAAAATTATCTCAAAATTCCCTTTATAAAATCAGAACTTAAAACAAATGAGCAAAATATTTAAAAGAGAAGTTAAATTTTAAAAAGAATTTTTAATTTTTCTTTGCCCTAAATTCCTCCAACATTAAAATATTATTTTCTTTATGGCAAAAACCCTAGCCTTATTTTTGAAACTCATGCTTTTTCTCCTCTTTGTTTTCACTTTTATCTTTATTTCTCTTTCTCTCATTTTGTTGCTCTTGTGTTTGTGTTGTGTTGCAGGTTGTAATGGAGGATAAATATAAAATGCATATGATGGCATATATATATACACAATATATATATATATATATATATATACACAATATATATATATATATATATATATATATATATATATATATATATATATATTGTGTATATATTAATTTATACTCTGGTTTTCTTTTAAAAATAAATATATTTTATTTTTCTTTTACTAAAAACTCTAATCTTTTAACAACCAAGGAGGAGTTGTGAGGAGGCCGGCGGCGGTGGAGGTGAGATGTTGGCGGCGGAGGTGTGGCGGAGGCCACTGAACAGAGGGCGGCACTGTGGAGTGTGATGGCCGCAGAGTGATGGAGGTACTAAGAGGGGGCCGCGGAGGAGGAGCCACGACGGACTGCGCAGAGGGGCGAAGTTAAAGGGGAGGTCGCGGCAGTGTAAATAGCGGAGGCCGCGGGAGATGGAGGGGAGTGTGGGGAGGGGGACGGAGCCCCCGCCCACATCCCATATGATGGGGTGTGGGTGGGGGCTCCACCCCCCTCCCCACACCCAAAACCACAAAAGCACGGCGGTGGGGGGTTCAAACCCCCCCAACATTAACATTAAAACTACTCTCTGTAAAAGCCGCGACTGTAAAAAAAATAGTCTCTTCTCAATATTCGGCATTTTATATTTATTAATATTTTCTTATATTTAAGTTTCATTCAATATATATATATATATATATATATATATATATATATTATGAGTATATTTAATACAGTCAATTTTGTTTGGCAAAAATAATGAAGTCAATTTATATTTAAATACATTTAATGTATACATTCAAATACTCATAATAAATATAATTTTTTTTCTTTTCAACCACATACAAATTTACTTTATAAACAATACACAAAGATATATATATATATATATATCCATTTTTTTAAAATCAAATCTTCTACAAGACAAGGAACTCATTTTAAAATATATTCATTGTATGATTAATATGTTCATGTCTAAAGAAAAGAAATAAATACAAATAAGTAAATACTTCTATTACTTAACATCATCTAACTTTCTCTTTCATAACAACAATATACAAATTTTATATTTTGTCTCCATAATGAAACCACAACATTCATATTTGATAATTTTAAAATTTACATATAAATGAAATAACTTTTAAAACAAACTTTCTTCCTTCCACTTTTCTTGAATGATAAGAATTAAATCATCAAATTTTAACTTTTTCATACAATGAAAATGGCTTATACACAACATAAGAAAATATATTTTTACAACCAAGAGAGAGGAACCATGTTCTCCTCTTAGAAAACTAACAAATGATACAATCTCCTAAGTAGGTCAAGCTCTCTCTCAAGAATAAATGAAAATAAAATATCAACTCCAAGAACAAGGTGTTTTCTCCAACTTCACAACTTAGCTCCAATAAACCTGCATATCACAACAAGGGGAAAGAAGCCACACATCTTGCTCTCCTCCCTACCATAGACTCGCAAGTGGGTCACCCGCGAGTTAGGGAGGTCACGCACACACTAGGGAACTCATTCCACATCACAACAAGGCATTTAAACAACCAAACACAATTTTACACCCATGGATAACACAACACACGAACTCAACCAGGGTGAGTTCAAAGGGGTAGGGGAGTGGACAACACTCAACTCAAGAGTGCCACTCCTACAAATATCTTAATACAAATACCTCTTATGGCCTCAAACCAACACTTTTAAACACAATTTTCACAAGTTTCCATTTTGGTTCTCAAGCCATTTCACATATTTCTCAAAATCTCATATTGCCCCCAAGGCTTACAACACTACAAAAATAAGGTAATGACCCCAAGGAGGTTCACTCCCCCCCCACCCCACACTTGTTGAGTGTCTTCTCCCAAGTGGGAGAGGCTCTTACAACACCCAACAAATTTTCCTCATAATTACAATAAAAACTTAAGAAAATAGATCTCACACAAAGCATCATACAAGCAAATAAAAATACATAAGGGAAGGCCTTAGCCTTGAAACCAACCTTTAAAAGCTCAATTATGGTAGATGGTTGATGTAGAGCTTCTCCAAATCCTCCTCCAACATAAGCCACAAAACTCTCTCTAACTTTTTTCCCAAAGTAAATTCCAAACAATAAAATTATCCAAAAATTCAACAACCCATAACCTTCTCCAAGTGGGATTAAAATAAGCTCAACCCATGAGCTTTGAGGAATGGGGAGGTGACACTTGTCACCTCCTCACTCTTCCTCCCCACTACAAGCAAGACCCATGGGATGGGTGATGACACGTCACTCACCCATCCCCAAGTCTCTCTCTCCCCTCCACTTGTCCTCTCTCAAACATGTGGGAGAGAAAAGTGGAGCTTAAGAGGGAATGGTTGACACATGTGTCCCATTCCTTTCCTCCCTAGAGAGACCATGCAACTCCAAGGTACCCTCACCACTTGTGAGAGAGACTTGGAGTAAAGTCCTCCACAATTGGGGGGTCTTGGAGACATCTCCAACCTTGGGAAGTGGTAAGGATGGGGTTGAGTGTTTGACTCACTCATCCTCTCCCTCCCATGCCTCCAATTTCGTCACTTAACTTTAGGGTGAAGTTAAGGTGACCAAATGGAGGTTTATCAAGGATTAGCCAAGTCAAAAAGGTCCCTAGACCCAAGGGTTACAACCCAGGGTCAAGTTTAGCTTATTTTGAGCACCTAGGGTTAAGTTAAAGCACATGAAAAGGGGTCTCAAAATTTTAAATTTAAAAAATGAAATTTAAAGACAAAATTCTTACAACACCAATTAGAATTCAAATTAAAAGAGGGGTAGACTTAGCCCAATTAACAACCTGCAATCAACATTACAGAATTTCACCATACGCAGAGTTGATCTTGGTTCCTCGTGGAACTAGATCGGCTTCATAAGAGATAACAACATTGTGTGTGGGATGATCTCTAATTTTCTGTGGCTTATTAGAAATACCTGCGCACTCAATTGCAAAGTTAATTATATATATATATATATATATATATATATATATATATATATATATATATATATATATATATATATATATATATATATATAGCAAATTAAAACATGCACTCGCATAAAATATCACAAGTTCACATAAGCATCAAGGAAGTCACATTACAATTTAGATTCTAAATTCTGCATTTCAAACATCCATTCCCAAGATTGAATCACAAAACAAATTTCTATCTAACATCACCCAATTAGTTTTCCCATAACATCATAATATAAAGCATCTATCTAACATCATCAGTAAAGCAATATCCAGGTCTAACACATCGTAAACATACTAGCATAACAATCCACATACATCATAAAGTCTAATAGTTCGGGAATTTGGGATCAACAATCCCACAAGTCTAAATGTATCACCAACAGTAAAGTAAAAAGTCAAATGTACGGGAATGAAAAAGTAGGCCTCACAAGGGCAGTCATCTTTAACACCATGGCGACTTTGCTGAACAAATCCACTGGTACAACCAGTTTAAATACTTAAGGATTCATCAAAGATCAAAATTTGGTGATGCTTTTGGTCTTCTCCAACCTTCAGGGCTTCCAATGACCTGGTGACTCTTTTGGGTATGTATCTAGTTTTCTACTGATATCGGACCTATTTTGCTCTAATTTAGACATTTTTATGATTATCCAGCATTTTGATGCTTTAAAATGTCAAATATTTATGGGAATTATGGCTATTCCCCTCCTCCTAATCAAAACACAAGTTACTGGCCTCCGTACCAGCAGTATCAGTTCCAAAATACCTTTGATTTTATGTCATACGCCCCTGCTACACTAGAATATCAGCATCCTCATGACGCTCGCCTCCCTCCCACCCCTACTCCGTCTTCTTGGCAGCCTAATAGTGCCTATTATCAACCCCAAGAAGACTGTCTTAAATTGCTAGAGCTTAGGGGGCATTTGGATGACATTAAAAGAAATATGGGGTATAATCAACCGCAGGGAACCATTAATTTTAACATAAGAAACGAAGGTGATGTGATGGAGATACTTCGAGGGTTCCAACAGGAGTGCGATGAAATTCAGGGAATGATGGAGTACAACATACAGCAAGAGGAGCTTGCTTATCAGGCTCATCTTCAACAACAATAGATGGAGGCAGAGGAAAAGGCTTATTGGGAGCAAATTAAAGTGCAGCTCACAACCTTATTTGAGGAATAGTTGAAGTAAATGCTTGCTAACATAGAAAGGCGGGAAGCTCAAGCAGTCCCCTCCATTCCCAATTTCAGATAGCCCCCCCTTTCTACATAGGCTCAACCTGTAGCAGAAACAACTCCCAAATTCAAGATCCCAAGCTTCAGATAGGATAACCCCTCTGGGCCTCCAAAGCCACTTTCTAGATTCAAAATTCCAAGTTTCAGAGGCCCTCAACCTTCACAAGAGCATGTTCCTGCACAAATCTAGCATATTATTCCACATGAACAACCCTCTCAAGAAGCCTTTCCAGCCCCCATTCCATGTTAGCCCTCTTGTCCTGGCACTAACTCACTCTATAAGGACATGCTAGTTTTTGGCGAGATACTGGGTTCTATGAGCCAGAAAAAGAAGTATTTGTGGCTACTGTGAAGCAACCAACTAGTTGTGAGCTCTCACATGCCGTTGAAATAAAAATTTCAAACCGAATGCAAGAAGAGGTTAAGCCAGAACATCCAAACCAACAATAGTGCGTTGAGCATAAGGTTAGTGCTGATTTAAGCGTAGGGTTGAGTCCCCTAGACGTTGGATCATTTGAAGAATTTTCCCATGCTATGAACAAGAGGAATGAAACCAAAATACAGAGGAAGCATGGTAAAGAGTTCCAGTTGCATAGACAGCTCAAGCAAAATGCAGTGAAGTTGCAACTAAAGGATGAGGGCGTTGTGGAGGCGATTGCTCCAATTGCTCCAAAAGTGGATGATGCCACTCTATTTAGTGAACTGCCCAGTTATATTGAAGATGAAGAAGGCATACATATGCCAATATGAACAGTAGTTCTGGAGTAGCGTAGGGACATTGAAAATAATGGTAGGTTGATGGTATGTGAGGCCGAGCATGGCAATGAGGTTCCAGATCATGAAGAAGATCATACATGATGCTCTATGCTGAAAAGTGCAGAGGTTGTTGATGCAGGTCTGTTTGTGGAGCTTCCATATTTCATTGAAGATAACGACGTAGAGATCAAACATGGGCAAGAATAAATTAAAGATTTGTTCTTAGTTATCCAATAGGGATATTAGCTCTTTGATGAAGGAGATTTCTCCATCGAGCATGTGCGAGGCTCATTTTCTGAGCCAAATTTGGAAAATCATGAGCATCTTGTTCATAGGGTGGAGACAACCATATTTCCAGCCATATTTCTAGTTGAATCACAAGAACCAGAGCATTCAAACCATCAAGAAGAGAAGGAATTAGAGCATAAGCATGAGATCAACTCTGTTGATTTGCATGTCATTTCAAGGGGATGTCCTATAAGGCATTTAGCCCAGCTGGAAACAGACTATGAAGAGTCATTACTTGTCATGCTCACTTCTGAGCATGAAGTTGAGCATTCAAATAAGTGGGATCAACCCACTTATCCACTTCTCGACAGCTGCATTTTCAATCAGTTCAAGTGGGTATGTGAGTTTGTTCCCATTCTTGGGGAGGTGTTTTGTCATTTTATTGTATGCCCATCCCTTCCCCACCTCTTGTTAACTACCCACAAGCATGTGAAGCACCATAAATTGTTGAGAAAGGGCAATTATTTTAAAAACCTAGTTAATGGCTTTGTTTAATGTCATTTCTAGTTAGTTAGTTTAGGTTTAGGTTAGTTTTAATTCTGTTTTAGGTTTCCCTTCAATAAGTGCTCTTGCACAGGCAACTTTCTCATTAGGAGATTGTCTACCTTGTTTGTTTTGCTCTTGTTTTCTGGAGGTGTTTTCAGTTTTGTTTGGTCATGAGGCTTCTTTCTTTTGACCTTGTGCCCAATGGATTGTATAAGGCAGTTGGATCCCTATTTTTAGCAGGCAAACACCCTTACAAAGTCGCCAAAATGTTGTCATATTTTTTCCAACCCAAAATATTCCAAAAATCCCCTCCTTTTATCAAAAAAATCCGATTAGAGAAAGGCCAAATAGAAGGTTCTCCTTGCAAAAATCCCTAAAAATTCCTGGAGAAAATCCTTGCAAAAAACCCAAAAAAACCCAAAGGGCGAAACGAAAGGAAAAAGGAGAAGGTTTGTGAAAAGTCAAGTGAGCCGATAGAAGGAAAATTTGGCTGAGGCATAGTTGGTTCAAAGTTTTAAAGTTTTGCTAATAGAGATTTTGCCAATAAGGAAAACTAAGAGTGAATAATCAGCTAAGGTAAAATGGTTCGGCAAAGTGACATTTCGCCGACAAAGAGGACTTGGTTTGAAAGTTGGAGATTTTTTTGCTGATAAGGCATGGAAATGGCTAAGGTAACGAAAAAGAAAGCCTTATCAGGAGATCAGTAAAAGTGCAAACTTTTCCCAAGTTCGAAAATCCTCAAGTTCCCCGATAAGGCGATTCGCCGATAAAGAAGTAGGCAAAAGCGACAAAGTTCATGAAGGTGGAACTTTGCTGATAATGGAGAAAGACACAAAAATGGAAGCAGTCAAGTTCGGCAAAGTGACATTTCACTGACAAAGGTAAAAGAAAGACCTAAGGCAAAGTTCGTGAAAGCAAAGTTTTGCCGATAAAAGAGGAGAAGGTTGGCCAAAAGAAAAGTTTGCAAAATGATAAGTTTGTCGATAAGGCAAAAGCAAAAGAAGCTTAGTTTTGGAAAAGTAAAAGTTTGCCGATAAGGTAAAATGATAGTAAAAGGGAAGAAATGATGGTTCGCCAGAGTTAGGTTTTGCTGACTGAAGGAAAGAGCAAGGATAAGAAAAGTTTGGCAAATGAATAATTTGTCGATAAGGCAAATATAGTGCCAAGGAGGTAAATGACGAAAAAAGGGCCAGAATAGTTTGGGAAGGTAGAACTTTGTCGATGAAGATGGAGCCCGATGGTTCTGCATGTGGCGAATTTGTCGACCATAACAAACTCAGAGGCGCCATGAGATATTTTAGAGGTACAACACTTTAAAGTGTTGTAAAATGTTGCTCCTCCCCGAAATCCCGTTGTTTCTCAGGGAGAGGTACCCAACATTCAAATCTCCGTAGGCGAGGGCCGAATGAGGGTAGTTGGAATGGTAAATTCTTCAATGCACCAGTACAGGGAAGGGACATGACAGATTTGTAGGCCTTCCTGCATAAATGTGTTTGGCACCCATGCGTGCATGCAATCTCTTTTGTAGGTTTGCAGGCCTATAAGGAGCATGGCCACCATCTCAGTTAAAGGTTCCGTTCCAGTTTGCAAGGCTTTTGAGCCAGAAATTTAATGAAGCGTGAGCATGCTCTAGGTTAATTGACCAGAATTCAATGCCCACTATAGCAGAGTGATGATAAAATGTTATATATACATTTGAAAACAATGTATTTCTGTTAGTTGTTCTTCTGGGCTATTATACAAGTTAGAGAGTTCTTGTGACCAGACTTTGTAATGCAATTGCACAAACCAACTGGATCTAATGCATTGTGTTCAACTCTGAGCCTTTGATTTCTCCCATTGATAGTTCACCAATGAATGTAATTGGTTATTCTGTGTCTACTTTCTCTGCAATAATTATCTCTTTTGTAATGGCTATTTAGTCTTCATGATCAAGACAATCATTGATTTTGCCTCTTTTATGCTTTTACACTGTATTTGATTGAATATGTAGCTTATCCTGTGGGTAAAACGACCCCTCTTGTAGTTATGGTTTTCTAGTTCAAGTCTCTGTCAAAAGTTATAAGTCTGTGTAAGTTCCTATCAATATTTGAGACCATGTTTGTGTTATGTTAGTCCCAGCTAACACTATAAATCTGGTGCATCATCTCTTTTAATTTTAATAAATCTCCTTTCTCTTTTCCCTTGCAAGTATTAGCACTAGATTTAGTTCAATTATCTAAGCCTTAAGCTTAGAAAGAGGAACCAACCTTCTCTGGAGGTGTCTGATCTCATCAGCAAGATCCCACACCTTGAGATCAGTCTCATTGTGTCATTGGAGTGCTTGAACAAGATTCAAGTAGGGTGCAATTTCACATGACAACACTTCCTAAGAGATTGCAACCATTGTATCCCTAACACCACACTGGTCTCTCCAATCCCCACTACATAGAAATCATCTGTCACCCTATGGTTGCCTTGCATGATGCTCAACTGTGATATCTTTTTGGTGATGTCATAGTAAACCCATATGTAGCCATCACATTAAATCCTTCGAAATTACCAACCTTAAGGCCTCTTTTTGCTACTAGGCCCTCATCAATGAAGTTGTGGGTTGCCCCACTATCAATTAAAATTATCACTATTTGACTTTGCAATACTCCTCTAACTCTGAATGGATTATGCTTGAGTGTACCTGATAGAGTAGAAAATGTCCCTCCTAAAACTCCTCCCACAATGTGATCTTCCAGGTTAGCTTCTTCTTCTTCTTCTTCACTCCCAAAACCAATCTCCTTTTCCTCTTCATTATCAGAGATAACCTCAATGTAATGAATATTGCCTCTTCCTAGGCACCTGTGACTTGGTTCCCATGGCTCTTTGCATGAAAAGCATAATTTCTTCTTATGCAGCTCATTTTTTGTCTCCTCATCCATGTTTGCCCGTTTTGGCCATTCCTTCTGAAAAGATTTCTTGTCCTTCTTTGGTGGGAATTACTTAGGATGGAATTTATTTTTGGGTGTGGAAAACTCCACGTTTCTTGTCCTTTTTATTGCATCATGTAAATAAGGTGGGTCAAATGCCTTCACCCAACCTCTAAGTGGTTCAGTCAAACCCTCAATAAAAAGAACAAGTCTTCTCTATGATACATCAGGAACTATCATGGAAAGCCTCTAAAATTCAAACACATAACTATCAATTGATCAATACTGCTTCAACTATGCTAGCTCCCTAAAATGTAGTTCTAGATCCTTCTTATCAAACCTATCAATTAGTCTTTGGCTGAAATCTGCATAAGGGTTTATGAGACTATGCCCCTGTGTCACCATTCCATGGTACCACCACTCATGAACATCACTCTCTAAATGAAGTGTGACATATTTTATTGCTTCATTCTCAAATATAGGGTTCAATGAGAAGTATGTTTCTAGTTTATGTATCCATGAATGCGATGTGCATTTGTTAGAGCCATCAAAAGTAGGTATAAACAGCTTACCCAACCTTCACTATAAATCCTGATTATGTGTGCCTCTTTCCTTCTTGGGTCTATTTCTCAACTTCAATTGACAAAAATTGGTTAATGACATGGTTGCATGGAATTCATCCCCTAAAAATTGGTAATCATGTAAATAATCTAGGAACTCTCATCATCATTCTTTTATCCCCCATTACCTTATGAAATTTCTTCTTTGTTTAAAAATGTAGGCATCAATGGTCTTTCTGCTAATCTAATAATTGTTCTAGTGTTGTTATTAGTTCGGTTGTTTCCAAAGTTACTTGCTTCACCATTGTTACCATTGTTATTTTGGCTAGACCTGGGAATCTTCATGTTTTGCAACATTTGTGTCAATAAGTTGGTTAATTGTTGTTGTCCCTGAGCAAGATCATTGAGTATATGTTCTATGCTATTTCCTTCATTCCTCCTTTCCCT
Organism: Cunninghamia lanceolata; assembly: GCA_027924645.1. Lineage (NCBI taxonomy): Eukaryota > Viridiplantae > Streptophyta > Pinopsida > Cupressales > Cupressaceae > Cunninghamia > Cunninghamia lanceolata. Next base: position 3,250,852 of record BSBN01000941.1, read on the forward strand.
ATAAACCATTTTTTTTCTTCCCACTCTACAATTGGAACCCTTGCTTCCATATTTTTAGGAAACTAAAATTGAACCCTTCTCAATTCCATTTGATAATATTTGTTTGCTCTTTCACTGGGTTGCATAAGAATTGTGTTTCTACATCAATCTATTAAATTCCAAACAAGCTGGTAGAAAAACTAGCTCTCAAACCACTGTAGTGTGCCAAGTTAATTTTTTTGTATTTTGACACATGTTTGATAAAATGCGAGTACTAAAATATTCCAACTATTTGTGTATTTTTGCAAGTATTTGACAAAATGACCATTCACAATCAAACTGAAATAATATACATATATTGTTGAAAAATTTTAAGCTCCATAATCATATAATATTGTAGCACAAATTAGTTACAAAGAAAATAGAGGTAACAACAGAATAATAAACTAACAGAATAAATGATCACATCAAAAGAACAACAAGAGGATTTATGTGGTAAAACCCTAGCAATATGCTAGGGAAACATCCACAGGGCAAAGTATCAATATTCTTATTGCTCAAAAAAATTACAATCTTCATGCAACTACCATTACAATTATTTGCCTTCCAAGGCTACAAAGATATATATAATGTCTTCAACAATCCGCCACGTCAAATTTAAGGCTTTTTGATGAACCACCCATATTTTTCTCTTTTAGGAAAAAAGTAGATTTTTAACATAAGATTTTTTTTATATTGTTGTCACAATTCCAACAATCTCCACCTTGACAACAATTTACCTGATACTTTGTTCATGCCCATTCAACACCTTTTCTGCAAGCCAAGAGAAGCCAAACACCACCTTAGCTTCTTTAATAGTATTGGTTTTGTAAACATGTCTACACAATTTTCTCGCATATAGACTTTCTCAATAGCTACTCCATCTCCATCAACAACTTGTCTTATGAAATGGTATTTAACTGCAATATGCTTGGCCCTATTGTGATAAGTTGGATTTTTAGCCAAATGAATAGCACTCTATCATAGAATACATTCACCTTATCGTGTAATTTTCCAAACTCACCCAAAAGACCCTTTAGCCAAATTGTCTCTTTACATGCATGTGAGACAACTATATATTTTGCCTTAGTAGTGGATAACGCAATTGTTCCTTGAAGCTTTGGCATCCAACAAATAGGTCCTACAAGAGTAAAGACATAAGGTCTGAAGTGGATCTCCTTTTGTCCAAATCACCTATAAAATTTGAATCAACATATCCACAAACCGAATCACTGCGACCATTATAGATAATACAAAAGTCATTTGTGCCTTTGAGATAGTGAAGCACCCATTTCACTATTGTCTTATGCTCTTTACTTGGATTCTCCATGTATCTACTGACAACACCAACTGCATGTGAAATATCTAGTCTTATACATACCATCACATACATTAAACTTCCTACTACGCTAGCATATGGTACACGAGACATATAATCCATTTCTTCTTTATTACTAGGACATAAGCTTGACGAAAGCTTAAGAAGAGAAGCCAAAGGGATATTTACCAGTTTCACATTCTTCATACCAAATCTCATGGGGGTCTTCTCCACATACTTCTATTGTGATAACCAAAGCTTACCATGATTCCTATCTCTTTGTATCTCCATGCCCAAAATTTGTTTTTCTACTCCTAGATCCTTCATATCAAATGTCCTAGCCAATTGAGCCTTTAACCTTCTGATCTCTATCATGCTTTTACTTGCTACAAACATATCGTCAACATATAACACCAAGATAATAAATAAACCATTTTCTAAACTTTTGAAGTAAACACAATGGTCATACCCACTCCTTGTAAAATTTTGGCTCACCATGAAGGAATCAAACTCTTGTACCATTGCTTGGGTGATTGTTTTAGGCCATACACTGACTTCTTGAGTTTGCAAACAAATCTTCTTTTGTGATCTTGAACAAACTCTTGTGGCTATTCCAATATATATATATATATATATATATATATATATATATATATATATATATATATATATATATATATATATATATATATCCTCCAAATCTCCATGTAAAAATGTTGTTTTGACATCTAGTTTCTCTAACTCCAGATCAATTAAAGCAACTAGTGCTAATACTACCTGAATAGAAACAAGCTCAACAATTAGTGAAAAAATTTCATGGAAATCAATACCTTCCTTTTGAGCATACACTTTTGCTACCAGTCTTGCTTTGCACCTTTCAACTTTATCATCAACACCTTTCTTTAGTTTGTAGACCCATTTACAACCAACAATTTTCCTACCCTTTGGGAGTTCTACCAAGTCCCATGTTTTATTCTTCTCCAAGGCATCTATTTCTTTTATCCTTTTCCAACAATCTTTTTTGAGATGCCCTAATTTGTTGCAGCGCCAGCTTTTTCCCTTACCTTTTTTGCCTTTTGACTTAGATCTTAATGTACCTTTCAAATTCTCCCCCTTTTATGTGGATCAACCCCTAGCCACCATTACTTTTGATGTGGAGGTTTTTGTATTATATTTGCTTTGCACCTCAAACAACAAATCTCCCACAACAAAATCAAAGTCAAGGGTGTCAGTTGTGCTAAAACTAATGGAAGTGACTAAGTGATTCCAGGATTTAGACAATGAACATAATAACGTGATTGCCTTGTCTTCATCTTTGATCTTTACATCCATACTAGTTAATTGACACATAAGAGTATTGAAACATTTAAATGATCAATTTTGGTACCTTCATTTGCAAATTGTACAACTGCCTCTTCAAGTAGATTCAGTTTGTCAAGGAATTTGTCATGTAAAGACTCCATTCTACTCCATAAGCCTATTGTTGTTTCCTCTCCAACAATATTGAAAAGAACATCATTTGCCAAACACAACTGAATTGTGCTAAGAGCTCTTGTATCCAGATCTTCCCAGTCCTCATTAGTCATATTCACAAGTGTCTTTGACTTGCCTACCAAAGCCTTGTGCAATCCTTGTTGCACCAACAAATTGCGCATCTTGAGCTTTCCAACTCAAATTTATTCTTCCCATTGAACTTCTTCACCTTGAGCCTTACATTTGAAACCTTCACCATTTGATGTTGTAGAACAAACACCAAACCTTAACACAATCACTGCAAAATAAAAGCTCTGATACCACTTGCTGAAAAACTTTAAGCTCTAGAATCATATAATATTAGAAATCATTAGTTTTCCACAGTCCATGATGCTATATGTGAATGCTTCTGGATTTGATTGTGTTACTTATTTTTACTCAACGTTTCGAATCATGCTTAGTGATCCATCATCAGAAGAATGAGAGCAAGAGAGGAGAAAAATAAATGATACATTGTAGACCAAAGCACCATAAAAAGAGGGAGAGAGAGGGGATAGGGATGCCAAGAGATAACTCGGGGAAGGGGAGAACAACCAACTAATCTGAAGAAACGAAGAAAAGAAAAGACTACGTAGAAAGAAAAAATACAAAAAGGCCACAAGGAGCACTAAGAACATGTTAACATAAATGAATAAAAATGTAAAAGACAGGAAACAAAAAATTCACCCAATACAAACAACCTACTAAGGAGAAATACCAATAATGAGTAAAAAATAAAATAAATACTTTCAAAACCTTTATATATAAATATCAAATAAAAATATAAAGATGAAGAATATATATATATATATATATATTCTTCATCTTTATATTTTTATTTGATATTTATATATAAAGGTTTTGAAAGTATTTATTTTATTTTTTACTCATTATTGGTATTTCTCCTTAGTAGGTTGTTTGTATTGGGTGAATTTTTTGTTTCCTGTCTTTTACATTTTTATTCATTTATGTTAACATGTTCTTAGTGCTCCTTGTGGCCTTTTTGTATTTTTTCTTTCTACGTAGTCTTTTCTTTTCTTCGTTTCTTCAGATTAGTTGGTTGTTCTCCCCTTCTCCGAGTTATCTATATATATATATATATATATATATATATATGAACAAAAAATAAAGGGTAGTATAAATGAACCTGGAAAGCATATATATATATATATATGAAATTTTTTAAAATTATGTATAAAAAGGGGGTCAAAATATATAACACAACAAAATATAAACAAGAGACGTATTACGTCAGGTTCCTGCCGTGATGCTATGAATGTTGTTGTAATTTATTATTTAAAGTATTGTTAGGTGTTGTAGAAATAAGGACTGGAAGTTGTAAATTGGGACATACACGTACAAGCAATTCATCATTGTTGTAGATTGCATTTGTTGAATATGTCAATGTATAATTAGATGATAGATTGAACCAAAATTGCATCTATTTTGGAGTTAGATCGAAGAGCATATTGCTTTGATTAGAAGTTGTATGGATTTGAATTTATGTAGAAAAAATTCATTAAGGCATTGATGTCTGTTATGGATCTAGCTATCATATCATAACAATAAACAATTAATTTCTACTCTATCAAATGCCCCAAGCCATTGACTTTCCTCAGACTTAGGATCTCTAATTTTGACAACATAATAACCCCAAGTATGTAACCTGACACCTCTATATCTTGTTGTTGTAGACATTCTATAATTTTAATTCTGAGAGAAAATAAAGCAACTGACAAATGTTAGAGTGATTCCTACGTCTACGATTAATATGTATCATGAGTGAAAACAAACTTAGACATGTTGCATAGCATATTAGTGCACAACACTCAAAATACATGCCGATGTGTAAACAAGTTAAACCACATACTTTGTCAAATCCATCAATACACGTGCTTAAATGTTTCAATATAATTGTTATAACCCCAGTTGTCTAAACAACTGAGATCTGGTGCTATGTGCAACTGCCAAGGTAATCAAGTGGAGAGGGGGCTCTAAAATAACATAAGGTTTAAACAATATGGCCCTTTGCATAGTCTTCTTCCTCTGCATATTGAAATCACCTTCTAAAGCTTGTGAAAGTGGATTCCATTAAACTAAATTATTGAAGTGCAAGTTTTGCTATTATTGAAATTTACACAACAAAGAAATGTATGGAAAGAAGAATGGTGACAATAGCACCCTGTTATTGGTGAAGAATTACAAAGAAATTACAAAGTTATAAATGTTATCCATTAGAAAAATGGTTTCAAGCACATTCTTATAAATTTACTTTTAATGTGGATACAGTTTTGCATCTACCAATAATTTCTAGGGTGAAATACCAAATTTTATTGGAAATTGAAAAATCTTGAGAATAATATATCTTTTTAATTTTGAAGTTGATGCAAAGATTTTTATTATATTATGTACATTTTAAAGTGTAAATAATCTTATTATTTAAAAAATAAAGAACAGAATAATTTAAATATAGGTTATTTTATTCTTCAAAAACATTTAAAATTAAGAAGATTTTAATAGCCAAACAAATTTTAAAATTGTAAGAATATTCAATAAATATTAAAAAATTAATAAAATAATAATTAAATATAACATGATAAACAAATAGTAAACACAAAATTACATATGTCATGACTTTTGTGTCAAGACAAATATGTAACCATTATAATTCTCTAACAATTGTATAGAGGGAACAATATACCTTACACTATTCAACTAATTAGAATGTGACAAAATCAAGGATTTGTTGTCAATAGTTTAAAATTAAGCACTTTTTATATTGCAAACATTGTAGCAATATTTAATTTAAAAAACCTATAACTCTGATTGGGTGGTAAATAAAATAATAATCACACATGGCCGCTATAGTTCTAATGGTAACAACTAATACCCTAGTCAGAAAATTAGAGGCCAATTTTCTTTGTGTCAGTGTATCTCCTATAATCACACCTTCTCCAGCATTGGAATTCGATTGAAGAAATCCTACAGCCAATAACAAAGAGAAAAAAACATTTCATTAAAATATTGCCCTAAAAATTGTAAAAAACTAATAGTTGTCAAGACAAATGGCATATCTACTTGCACCACTTTAATGAAGGCTAAAAAAATAATTGAAAAAATAAACTTACCTTTTTTTGAGGATTGTACATTGTCGGACAGACAACTTTCTGGAGGAGTTTAGTATGGACAAAATATTAACTTTATGATAGTCTAACCTCAGGCTGGATTTCCACAACAAGCTCAGTTGGGAAACATGCAGAGCAAAAAGAATTCAAGGAGGCTGGAAAGCACTTTATTCCCTTCAGAATAGGTGTAGAAATGCGGAATTATGGGATTGGAAAACCAAGAGAACACTTTTCGGTTTGCTTGTTACTCCTGTGATCCTTTATGGCTGCGAAATTTGGGGCAGCAACTTATCTGATCAGAAATGGATGCAAATGGAAAGGATCCAAAAGCATCTCATCATTAGCAGTCTTAAAATTAAGACTGCTGTCCCATATGAGATTTTATTGGCTGAAACAGGTCTGTTCCCTTTAGAGGTGTCGGCAGTGGTCCGTCTGGTAAGTTACTTAAAGAAGATTCAAAACATGGAAAGCAACCGTTGGCCTAAATTAATCATGGAGGAAAGGCTAAATAGAAGAAAGAAGACATGGAGGAAACAAAATGACAAGTGGTTAAAGAAATGAGGCATTAATATGCAGGAGTGCCCGCATGCCAACGAGGAAATAAAAAAATATGTTAGAGAAAAATTCAGACACACCATGTGGACCAATCAAAAGGAACGAAAAAAAGCTTACTATATCAAGGAGTTCAACCCCACATGGGACCATGTCGAAAAGGCCTACATAGGGGCAAATATTAAATGGAAAGCAAAAATGTTGATTGCACAAATAAGAACTAGCTCACACCATCTTAGATGTGAAACGGGCAAATGGCTGACTCCCAAAGAGGAGTGGGAAAATAGAATATGTCTCTTCTGCAACAAAGATGTGGTGGAGACAGAGTGGCATTTCGTCATGGATCTTGAATATCAACAGTTTAAGCACATTCGAGACAACTATGATGGAATCTTGAATATCAACAGTTTAAGCACCTTGTTCGAAGAAGTGAGGTTAGATAAAACCGCAGACCTACTAATCAAAATCCATTGTAGGAGATCCGACCTCGAAAAGAGGCTTCAAATTGTTTAGTGTGTAGTTGCCGGGTTCTTTGGCTCGCGTTGTGCGGTTCTGGGTCCCTTAGGCTGCTGTGGCCTCGTGGACGTTATTAAAATCTTTCATTTCATTTCATTTCAACCATGGAGTGGTTGCTACATTTAAAAGCTTGTACGATTGTAATTACTGAAAATCTTTCCCTTATAGAAATTTCAACGGAGAGGTTCATTGCAGTAATTTATTCTGAATAATGGCATGCTTATTGTATGGAAGGTTGAAAGTAAAGTAACTATAGGATTGAAGAGGCTGTTTAAGGATGTAAATTATATGGGATATCATCATATTATTTCTAAAGTGCAAACAAATTTAAATGTTTTAATAAGTTTTAATGAATATAATTTAAAGAAAGAAATTAGATTTGGTATGAGATATTATAAGAAGGAATATATATTTGAGCAAATGATACCCCTTAGTCTTAAAAAGTATTGAAATAATGAGTGTTTTTTTATAAGAGAATTGTATATTAAAAATAAAAATTAATAAATGAATGAGCAAGTGATGTTGAAAGGATGGAAGGTTGAAAGTAAGAAATTGTTAAATAATGTTATGATTATAGAATTGTAGGTGGTTGTTTAAGGATACATGATAATATGCAGGTAAATGTAAATGATTTTCATAAAGTTTAGTGAATATAATTTTTATAAGAAAAGTTAGGTCTGGTACAAGTTATTATAAAAAGAATTATGTATTGCAAGACATCATAATACTAAATTATTCTACTTAAATATCAAATGCTTCAATAACTAGTCAATGTCAATTTCACAACTTATCCATATATAAAAGTAATGAATAACTAGTATATTTATATTTAAAAAAATATATCTAAAATACGCCTAGAGATATCTTTCAATTTGTTGGCATTTATAAATTACTTGCAGTTAGAATATTTGTTATGCTCACATGGTTTAATTTAAAGAGACTATGCTGCGAGACTTTTCATATTCTTCAAACGTAATAAAGATTTCACTCCATAACTGCCCAAGTTTTTCTATTTTTCTATCTGTTTGACTTCCACAACTGCCTAAATTTTTCTATTTTTCTATCCATTTGGCTTCCACGAATTTATTTATTTACACATTTTATGAATTTTGCTTACATGGGAATCTGAATCTTAATTGTTTATGGGAATCTGATGTGAAAAATCTATTGCAGCTACTGATTATTAATTTCCTATCTTATGTTAGATTATTTGGCTGCCAAAAAAAAATTGATTTACAGCAAATATTAATTAATAACACAGCTGCAATTTCACGGAAAAATCACGGAGACAGAAAAATAAAATCAACACAATATTTTGGACAAATTGTCCTTGGAAAAACCCCGAAGGGAAAACCAGTCAGCAAATAAGAATTCTATTCAACTGCAGAAAATCAAGAGATACAAAATTGCTTGCCTCTTACTGGCAGAGCTCTAGAAATTTCTCTCCTGTAAATTCCCTTCCCTCAATTGTTCCTGCTGAAATTGCTTTGGCAATATTTTCCTTCTCTGACAATTCCACTGCTCTCCAACGCTATCACTGCGCCCTTTGCTCTCACTGCAAATCAATTTGCTATTGCTGCAAATTTATTTATTTGCTATCGCTGCAAATACTTCTCGGATCTGTGTTCTCCAAATGCCCATTGATCCTCTTTTATAATCCCCTCATTGAAAACCAATGGCCATGATTTAATCTAAATCAATGGCTAGGATTAATTAGACTCTAAACCCTAATATCTAGAAGTCTCTCGAGAAATCAATTATCTAGGTATGAAGATAATTATTTCAGCTGTGTTTCCAACCTCGTAATCACCACCCGAGACTAGAACACCTGTCCAAGCTACATAAAAATTAACACTCCCTCTTAGCGAGGAAGGTGTTCTGCATAACACCCAACTTCTCTCTGAAGAAGAAGAATTTTGCCTTCCCTAATGCCTTTGTCAAAATGTCTGCTACCTGCTGATCTGTAGGTATATACTGTAGCTGAACAATCCTCCACTGTACACAATCCCTGATGAAATGATATCTGATGTCTATATGCTTAGACCTATCATGAAACACTAGATTCTCAGATAATTTGATGCAACTCTGATTGTCACAGTGTATCATGGTAGTCTCAACTCTCTGACCAAACAAGGCTACCAGCAACTTCCGAAGCCATATAGCCTCACATGTTGCCATACTAGCTGCTATGTATTCTGCTTCTGCAGAACTCAGCAACAGACTTTTGCTTCCTACTGTACCACGAGACAACTCCTGATCCCAAACTAAAGCAGCACCCTGAAGTGCTTTTCCTGTCCACTGTACTACCTGCCCAATCTGCATCAGTATAGCCTATCAACTTGATACCATCATCTCGAGCATATCTGATCCCATACTCGATTGTACCACACAAATACCGCAACACTTGCTTTGCCGCTATCCAATGCACTCTCTTCGGCTCAACCATGAACTGGCTAAGAGAGTTTACTGCAAAGGATACATCTAGCCTAGTGTTGACCAAATACATGAGAGATCCAATAAACATCCTGTATAAGGTGGGGTCTACATCCTTTTCCTTGGATGCGTCTACCTTCTTCCAATTCGTGATCATAGGTGTAGACATGGCTCTGCAATCTTGCATCTCAAACCTCTTCAAGATTTCAATGCAGTATTTCCCTTGTCCAAGGAAAATCTCTCCATCTGTCTGCCACACTTCCATGCCTAGAAAGTAGTGCATAAGCCCTAAATCCTTCATCTCGAACTCTGCTGCAAGGTCCCTCTTGCACTCCTCTATAAGCCCCAGTGAACCTGTTAAAAACAAGTCGTCCACATATAGAACAAGAATGAGAATTTCACCCTCAACCACCAAGTAGTAGAGGTTAGCATCTGCCTCACTCTTCACAAAGCCTATTCCCTGCAAGTATCTATCAATGCGCTCATACCATGCCCTGGGAGCCTGCTTGAGTCCATACAAAGCTTTCTTCAATCTGCACACGTGGGTTTCACTGCTGTGTGCTACAAAGCCCTCTAGTTGTTCTATGTATACCTCCTCTAACAATTCACCATTAAGAAATGCCGTCTTGACATCCATTTGATGGATCTGCCATCCCATATGCGCTGCAAGTGAGATTACGGCTCGTATAGAAGTATACCTAGCCACTGGAGCGAATGTCTCTTCATAGTCTATTCCCTCCTTTTGAGAGAACCCCTTGGCCACGAACCTTGCCTTGTATTTCTCGATGCTACCATCTGCACCATGCTTAATCTTATAGATCCAGCGTGATCCAACCACTGCCCTATCTGTCGGTCTAGGCACAACCTCCCACACATTATTCTGCATTATTGAGGTATATTCCTCAACCATCGCATCTTGCCACACCTGTTGCCGTGCACCCTCCTGATAGTTGGAAAGTTCACTATCTACCAACTGACTAACCAATGCCACATAGTCATTATACCTAGCTGGTTGTTTCTGCTGTCTATTACTCGTCCTAAGAGCTCCCACAAACTCCTGAGTATCCTTATGTGTCTGTTGAACCTCACGGTTCCTCCTGTCAACTATAGAGGATGAAATATCAAACTCCATATCTTCTTGATGCATCTCTTGGATTTGCTGTATCTGTTGTTCCATACTCTGCAAACTCTCAGCACCTGAGCCTGTGCTTGTACTAGTAACTGTACTCGTGCTTCGCTGCCCCTGTTCTGGTTGAACAATCCTTGGAGCTTCTGTTGGCTGCTCATTCTGATCATCTGCTGGCAAATCTCTGGACCTCCTATATGCCTTGTCCTCCATGAATTTGACATCACGCCTGACTATAATCCTCTTGGTCCCTGGAATAAATATCTGATATGCCTTTGAGGTCTCGCTGTACCCCACAAAGTACCCTCTCTCTGCAGTCTGGTCTAACTTGGAACGTGTAGCCCCTGGAATGTGACAAAAACCAAACTCCCAAATATCCTAAAGTGACTGACATTTGGCTTCTTCCCTGAAAATGCCTCCTCTGGTGTCATCTTGCCCAATACCTTATGTGGAGCCCTGTTCTGTATGTATACCGCTGTATTGCATGCCTCTGCCCATAAGTAACGTGGCATATCTTGGTCATACAACATAGCCCTTGCTGCCTCCAATATAGAACGATTCTTCCTCTCAGTAACCCCATTCTGTTGTGGGTTGTAAGGAACAGTCCACTCTCTCTTGATTCCTTCCCTGGTACAGAACTCCTGGAACTCTTTCCCTTTGTACTCGCCTCCATTGTCTGACCGAAGAACCATTACCTTCCTACCTGTCGAATTCTCCACAAGAGCTTTGAACTCCTGGAAGTGACTGAAGACCTCATCCTTGGTCTTCAAGAAGTATATCCAGGTCTTCCTAGAGAAATCATCAATAAAAGTAACAAAGTACTCATATCCTCTGAGAGACTTCGTTGACATTGGTCCACATATATCCGAATGTACTAGATCAAGAACCCCCTTGGATCTGGTGTCACTCCTTGGAAAAGCTGCTTTCACAAACTTCCCCAATACACATCCCTTACATACATCATCATGCTCTGTGCTCACGTCTGGAACACCTGTCACTGTCTCATGAAGCAATTTAAGTGCTCCATGATGTATATGGCCCATCCTCCTATGCCATAGCTCTCCTTGATCTCTAGGATTACTACTGCTCACTAGTGCCTTAGGAGTATCAAACTGCAAGCTATAAAGTCGGCCGCTCCTAACTCCAATAGCTATGGGTGATTTCCAATCCTTATGCTTGATTAAAACATGCGCCCCTTTAAAGAGTACATTGTAGCCTTTATCCTGAAGGATAGATACAGAAATTAGATTCATGCCCAAGCCTGGCACATACAACACATCATGAATGAAAATAGGCTTGCCATTCTCCCTCTAAAATAGAACAGTCCCTCTCCCAACTGGATTACACTTGGACTTGTTCCCCATCTGAATCTGGTATCTGATGTCCTCCTCCTTGTAGCTGGAGAAGTACTCCCTAACTCCTGTCATATGAAATGATGCCCCACTGTCTATATACCAAACACCCTGTGAGGTTGAGCTAGTTAGGCAAGCTATGAGTGCAAACTCATCTTCCATTCTGCTAGAAAGCTCATCTACACTTGCTGAAGCTGCCGTCTGCTTTTTGCCTTTCTTTTCATTTTTCTTCCTTTGTGGGCAATCACTGACATAGTGGCCGAACTCGTGACAGCCATAGCATTTGATCTTAGATAAGTCCTTCTTCTCACTTTTTGGATTTGATCCTTTGCCAGACCCCTTCTTCGCTTTCCCTTTTCCTGCTAGGGCAACGTTTTCCTGTTCCACCTCACTTTTCTGACTATTACTGCTGGTTCCATTGACAAGACTTAGTCTAAGCTCCTCCTGAGTGAAGTCACTCCATAGTCGATCCCAACTCGGTAAGGTGTCTCGTCCATTAATAACTTGAACAAAGACATCCCACTGCTTAGTAAACCCATTCAGGGCTATTCGTACTAGCTCGTCATCATTTGGTTTGTCTCCAACAGCTGCCAACTCATCCTTAACAAGTCTAAGCCTGGTGAGGTAACTTGTAACGTCTTCTCCCTTGTTCATCTGGGTATTCCTCAACTTTTCTCTGAGAATTAGCTTTCGGTTAGTGGTAGCATTCTGGTACAGATTCAGAATTTCATCCCACATCGTCTTTGCTGTATCTAACTCTGCAATATGCGGAACAATATGATCCTTAACACCGTCAAGAATCAGCCTCCTTGCCTTGGCATCTTCCTTCTTATATGCTAAGAGCTGTGTTGCATCTGTAGGTACAGGTACAACAGTGGTCACATAATCCTTGATACCATTCTCTTCCAGCAATAAAGAAATTCTGGCTTTCCAGACACCAAAATTTGAGGCTCCATCCAATCTGTCCTGATCTCTTAAACCTGCTGAGGCCATCTCAAAAGAAAATAATAATTTGAAGAGGTCAAACTGGGTTTTATAAACCCTAGATTTTTTTATTTATTATTTTTCCTTTCTCCTTGTGCCTGTTTTGCCCTCAGATCCGCTCTGATACCATGTTGAGACATGGACCAGCTAGGACCTTCCATTTGCTACTGGAGTGCTCTACCACTAAGCTACTAGCCCCTCTTGGACCAGTCCATCGTCGGTCCGGGTGTGGCTTACACCAACACCCCCCCTTAAGCCACACCTCTCGTGTGCTTGGGGCTCCTAGCCTGGCCTGGCTCTGATACCATGTGAAAAATCTATTGCAGCTACTGATTATTAATTTCCTATCTTATGTTAGATTATTTGGCTGCCGAAAAAATAATTGATTTACAGCAAATATTAATTAATAACACAGCTGCAATTTCACGGAAAAATCACGGAGATAGAAAAATAAAATCAACACAATATTTTGGATAAATTGTCCCTGGAAAAACCCCGAAGGGAAAACCAGTCAGCAGATAAGAATTCTATTCAACTGCAGAAAATCAAGAGATACAAAATTGCTTGCCTCTTACTGGCAGAGCTCTGGAAATTTCTTTCCTGTAAATTCCCTTCCCTCAATTGTTCCTGCTGAAATTGCTCCGGCAATATTTTCCTTCTCCGGCAATTCCACTGCTCTCCAACGCTATCACTGCGCCCTTTGCTCTCACTGCAAATCAATTTGCTATTGCTGCAAATTTATTTATTTGCTATCGCTGCAAATACTTCTCGGATCTGTGTTCTCCAAATGCCCATTGATCCTCTTTTATAATCCCCTCATTGAAAACCAATGGCCATGATTTAATCTAAATCAATGGCTAGGATTAATTAGACTCTAAACCCTAATATCTAGAAGTCTCTTGAGAAATCAATTATCTAGGTATGAAGATAATTATTTCAGCTGTGTTTCCAGCCTCGTAATCACCACCCGAGACTAGAACACCTGTCCAAGCTACATAAAAATTAACATCTGAATCTTTCAGCCCCTTGTTGTGAGTGTAGAACGCCTCTCAGCGTAATTATCTTATTTTTATTGTCAAAGATAAACCAGCTAAAAATAACCCTAAGAAATAACTTATAGTGATAATGGAAGAGAAATTTTATTTATATATATATATATAAATTATTATGTCATGTTTATAGGATGGAAGTTTGAAAGCAAAACTTAACAATTAAATAAGGTTGTGATTATAGAATTGAAGATGGTTGTTTAAGGATGAAAGTTATGGAACAGTACCATACCATCTCTAAAATGCACATAAATTTAAAAGATTCTAATAAAGTTTTAAAAAGAGGGTTGGGCTTTGCATAAGATATTATAAAAAGAAATACTTAATAGATTAACAAATGGTTATAGTAATAAGGAAAATAAAATTAACAATGACAAAAGATATATTGATAAACCAAAATAATAAATAGAACAGTAAGTGATATTTTAAACTTAAAAAAAATAAAGAAGAAAAATGTTTCAAATTAAAAAAAAATAACTATATTATTAAATTTTATTACCATAAGAAGGCTTACATAAACTTATAAATAAATGAAATGAATAACATATTTACCATCTAAATAAGTATTAAATCATATAGTTAACAAATGAGACAAGTAGGTTGCCTTTATGGTGTTGTCAAACTTTTTCTTTTGGCTATATTTTATTATGTTACATTACAAATATTTTCTCAAGGTTTTGTAACATATGAAAGATTATCAATCCAACTTCATTAAATATAGTACACACTTTTCAAGGAAGAATTTAAATGGCTATATGTTTATTTTCCATTCAAGTCAAAACAAAATCAAAATTTCAATCAAAATCATTTATGGGATGGATGTGAATTTACACTAAAATTATCCATGTATATATATGTGGACTAATACAACTTTGAACTTAAAAGGGGGTGGGGGCCTTGGCTCAATTGGCTAAAAAATTCAGTTGCGGTAAAGAAGGTCACTAGGTCCAGTTAAAAGTATTTTTCCTTTTCTGCAAATAAAAACAATTATTTAACATTTTTGTGTATGACATAATTGGTAAAATGTTAAAATCTCCTATTTTAAATCAACTGTCCATAATTTCAAATCTTACCATTTTGATAGATTGATCTCTATGTAAAATATACTTACACCAAATCTTATACAATCCTCATTATTTATCATATTTTTATATCTCTCACCATTTTGATAGATCGATCTTTATGTAAAACATACTAACAACAAATCTTATACAATCCTTCTAATCTCTCCTTTGCTTCTTTCTTTCTTTCATTAATTTACCACAAATTATATGCTTTCCTAATCTAATTCTAATATCTTCCCTATACATTTTTTCTTTTCTTCAAGTTCACTTTTATCTAGTTATAAATATCACTTTACAATGTTCCTCAAACATTTCTTCTCATCGGTGAGTTGAAACAAATTAAAAAGGAAAATATATTAACATACTGAACTTTTTTAAGAGATTAAAATAAATAATCTAACAACTTCTTAGAGTCCGCTCAATAGAAAACCTGTAGAAGGAACTCACATGTTCCTTAATTTCAAAAACCTGTAGAAGGAACTCACATGTTCCTTAATTTCAACCGCTGTTAGTGATTGAGAGAGCTGCGACGACTCCATAACACAACTATTTAATCTCATATCGTATGCTTTCCATATAAGCCTAGATAGAATATAGGAATATGGTAATTTTAGGTCCAACCATACAATCTAATAGTAACAAAGGCAAAAAAAAATTGTTTACTATGGTTTGGTCAAAGCTCAAAACTATTCAATCATAACAGAAGTTCTGCTATTAAGGTTAAATATTAAAGGCCATCATATACTTGTCAATATTTGTTTGATTATAAGAATTCAATAACTGAGTTCCTCATATTAGTGAGATCCTTGTTTCCCGTCCAAATTAGTGTCGAGGTCTAAATTAAAAAAAAATGAGTGCATGGAGATATGTTCTGTAAACACAAGCTGGCAAATGCCACTCACTATTACCAACCTCTGTCCTTGCGCTGGTGAAAAAGGTTTGAAATAACCGTGAGTTAACACATAGCCCATCGCTGGTCTGACACGTAGACTGAGAAAATTCAGTTGGCACATTGCATGTTATGTAAAGTGTAGCTTGTTGTTGCCGTCCAGGTTTTCCACAATTGAGGCATGTTGTCTATACTACACATTTTGCATAGATTTCAGACAGAACATTTGCAATTGTAATATCAGACCAAAAATGCCCTTCGAGTATGCTTTGATGGATGTGATCCATACCCTATTCGAAGCTTCTCGTTTTGGCATAGGCAGGGAGGGTGCCAGCAAATGTTGTGGAAGTGTAGAGAACTAACGATGCAAACGAATTGCAGGGTTCATGTGAGCACATTTTTTTGAGCGATTTATTTGGGCCTTAGTATCCTACAAGATCAGAGGTTGCTTTGCCTCTAACTGTTGACAATGACAAGAATGGTTTTGAAATGTTTCAACTAGGATCTGCCTTTGAGAGTAGTGACCTTCGCTGTTTTTGGGAGTTATTTTGATATGAAGCTGAGATATATGTGGATGAATTGTTGTTACATTTGGACAACAAACAACAATGCTTCTTTGATTCTTAGGCAAGAGTTTGGAGTGGGTTTTCAAATTATATAGTACTGCATATTGGATTTGGAGTGCTGCAGTTGCATTCTCTTTTCAGAGATCTGTCCGGTGCTGGTGTTGTTTTCTGATTCTAAATTTCCTCAAGTGGTCTATCAGAAATAATCACGAAATAATATCCACGGTGTGTACCAAACCTTGTAGAAATTCCTTTTTGGTTCTTGAACGGAACTGTGCTCTTCAACCTCCACCTTAGCTAGGGTCTATTAGATGAATAAGTGATGCCTCATAAGCCATTCCTGTCTGGCAGCTTAGGTCATCATTTTCTTTAATTGTTTCTGATGGAAATTAGATTTGATCTTCCATATACTTCGGCATTCATACAGCCATAGATAGAAAACTTTTTCGTAATGTAGTCAAAGAGGCACTTTATGGTCTAGTGACAATATAATGAGAATTTTTTTAGTTACCTTATTTCCAATTTCTGCGAACAAGTCCTGGAAACTCTTTTTGCATTTCAAAAGATGTTACTGAGAAATAGTTTTTCAGAGTTATAGGTACATGGGGCTTATCCATTCATTGGTCTCAAATGTTTTCGAGTGTTTTGCCTGTTATCTCACAGCCCTTTTCATTAAAAAAATTCATTGTAAATTTGAATATGTTGTTTAGTTGTACAATAGGCGAGTGAAAACCCAAATGGGTTGTGCAATAGGGTCCTAAGCCTCATTTGGGCTTCAAAACTCCCAATGCAGTTTGTTGGACACAAGTTGCCATGCTTATTAGATTTGTCTGAGTCCTTGTACCATCAACAGATATTACATTTTGAACTTCTTGTTTGCGAGGCCATAATGATCCCGTGCTTGACTCGAATTTGCCACTGGGGCATTATGATCTGTCACTTGAAACGTCTATATTCAGGCTAATAGTGTCCCTTGCACTATTTTGTTAGTAATACCAATTTAGCATTTTTGTGGAGTAAAGTGTATATGTGCAACCTTTTCCCTGCCATAACAGCTGTTTTGTTGTCAATTCTTATTTGTTAAAACGAAATGGGGAAATTTTTTTCATTTGGCTTTTTGATTGGGCTGCAAAATGAATAGAAAAGAAATGTGTCTTCTATTGCTAAAAGGTTTGACTGATCAAGAGTGTAGTTCCATATGTCTTAGTTAGGACTAAATAAGCCAATTTGCTATCCTCAGAAACAAAATGCAAGTGCAAGGTGGTAATTACTCCTTAATATCGTTGACAGAAATTGAATGCTTAGGGATGTCCTTTTTGCTGTTCTCATCCAAAAGAGGACAAACTACACTATAATATGTTTTCAGAGAAAACAATGGATATAAGGAATAATACAATGGATATAAGGAATAATGCTTCATGTAACTAAAATTTGTCTTTCTGTAAGTTCTCTATATTGTTGTGCAAAAGGTGCTCATGTAGTGGTTAGGGTTCAGAGAGAATCTAAACATAGAGAACTTTTCATACAAATTTTCTAGCAGCCTGCAAAGTTTATTCTTAATTTGAAAAGGGCCACACAATAAAGAGACATTCATCCTAAGTTAACTGCTCGGATTTATGTTTGTCAATGTTGAGAAAAAAAATACGAAACACTCTTTAACACCTGCAATTTCAGTAATGGAATTTTTTTTCAAATGCTTATGAATTGGATTTTCTAAAAAAATAGCTATCTCTGTTGCCAGCATTTGGGGCTGTCTAATGATTTCAGCACCATGTTTGCCTTGATTAATTTTTCAATGGGAAGATTGTTGTATTTATGCAGCACAAGTTGATAGGTAGTTAGCACTTTTGATACCAGTAAACTTTTGGAGCCTAATGTCACCACGTGATCATGGCAGGCAACCATAAGCCAAACATTGTTCCCTCTGATAGGTTGAGGCATTATGCTCAAAATGATACAGGTTTGAATGTTCATGTCAATTTCATGCACTTTCAATTATTACAATCTTGATAACCCATAATTTTAAGCTGTTGATCTAGATTATCAGGTAAAACAGGGCGGATCTATAAAAGAGAGCTCAATGGATTGAAATCAGTCGCTCCTCTAAGCGACAAGATAAGTCTAAGAAGTTAAATAGGTACCAACTACCCACCTATCTCAGGGTTGGTAAATTTCTAAAACAAATTAGCCCTCAAATCTATAAAGGATAGGCAAAGGCTTCCCCTTGTAGAGAATTGAAACAGTTGGTGCACCAAAAGATCAGACAATGTGGGTATGAGTTCACACTCAAGGAATTGCTGAGAGAAACAAATGGGTTTGGAGAAGGAATAGGCAAAGGGAGTTTTGGCACTGTTTACTTTGTAAGTTCCTTTGCAAATCAAATAAATAGGTGACTCTTTGGAATTGATTGACTATCTTTACTTTATGTTACATCACTGAAATTTCATTTTATACATTTATATACTGAATCTCTTCCTATTAGCATTTCTAGATAAGTTTCTTTCCCACATTGAAGCAAGGAAAGATTCCCAAGAAATTTTCCTAGTTCTTTTTCTCTGGAAAATAATCTTTCAAATAGCTAAACAGGGAAATCCATTTTTTTCCAATTCATCTTGTTGGGTAAAGAGATCCCAATCAAAATTATTCATACAATGCAAAAACAAACAAAGGACATGAAAAATCTAAGTGCCAAAACAGAAAAAAATACACGGTTTTGAGTGAAATAATGCATCACCTGACTGGTAATGTCCGGTCTCTCCTTGCTGAAGATGTTGAGCCGCAAAAATTTATATATTTTTACCCAAAAAAAAAATAGATGCAGAATATTAGCCAACCAGCCATAACAGAATTGAACCCAATATATGCATTGATTACAAAGATTTTTTGAACCCAATATATGCATTGATTACAAAGATTTTTTGAACCCAATATATGCATTGATTACAAAGATTTTTTCAATATATGCATTAAATCCTAACCCAAAATATAAATATATGCATTAATTACAAAGATTGTTTTACAGACATGCCAACAAAACCAACAAAACTCTGCAATTAAGTACACAGGAACTAATAAATAGCTATTAAATGTCATTTAGAAGAACTAAATATTTATGACATTATTTTAAAAAAAAAAAATTTCTCCTTACTGTTTGTCATATAAACCATATAAACCATATAAACCAATAGCAATCAGTTTAAATAAAAATTAAATATAAACTATAGAACTTCTCTAATAAAATTTTAATTCTTTATTTTCATTGGTTGAATCAATTCAACTAATGAGTCTATATGATGCATTAGTAACCTGCCATAATAATAATAATTAAAAAAAAACATTGAAATTAAAAATTACAATGAAATTAGCAAATGAACAATGACCTTACAAAATTTTTAAAATTACAAATTAATAAATAAAGATAAATAATGTAAGAAAAAAGGGGGGCGGTTTATATATATATATATATATATATATATATATATATATATATATATATATATATATATATATATATATATATATATATATATATAAAAGAAGGTATTTAATGTTCATTAGGTGCATATACCTTCTTATATATATATATATATATATATATGTTAATGAGACTACAAAAGGGAAAGGACGAGACCACAGGACCAAAACCAACCTAGGAGGTGGTAGTAGCAAAGGTCGAAAGAAAGGACACATAAGGAGGAGAAAGCGAGGGAAAGGGTGAGTTTTTGGGTGTGTGTATTATGTGGGGCAGAAGGAAGAGCCAGGGCAAGTATGAAAAGCCAAGGGGGAAGAGAGAACCAAAAAGAGAAAGAGAGCGAGAAAACTAGAGGAGAACGGATGGAGGAGACAAAGACCAACAACGAGGAGGCAAGGAGAGGAAGAAAAAGGAGAAAACTAGAGGAGAACGAATGGAGGAGACAAAGACCAACAACTGAGAATACACGAGGAGGCGAGGAGAGGAAGAAAAAGGATCACCTAGGTCTGGGATGAAAGGGGGGTTGAAAAAAGATGGAGGGAAAGGGGGGGGTTCATAGAAGAGGAAAGAGATGACATGGGAAAGAACAGAGGAAAGGTATGGGGAAGGGGAGAAAGACTAAGAAGGACGGAGATTATGAAGGGGAA
Organism: Cunninghamia lanceolata; assembly: GCA_027924645.1. NCBI lineage: Eukaryota > Viridiplantae > Streptophyta > Pinopsida > Cupressales > Cupressaceae > Cunninghamia > Cunninghamia lanceolata. The sequence goes on from BSBN01000941.1 coordinate 3,271,475, forward strand.
GAGAGTGGTTTCTGAGGCAGGTAAGCAATGGGTGCCAAGAGTAACTTAGACTCCAACCCTCATCTTGATTAAGGTTAGAGGGGTGATTGCCGATTTCTATAGCCTCTTAGAGTTTCCTTTTAAAAAAGTTATTTTCCTTGGCTAAGATTTGAGTGTCTTCTAAGCAAATGTGGTGTTTAGTTTTATAGGAGTGTTCAGCTAGGGTAGATTTTTGAGTTCGTTCATGTTTGATGTTAGCACCATGCTCTTTGATCCTAATGCTAAAAGAGTGACCTATCTCCCCAATGTAGAGGATGCCACATGAACACACCATCTTGTAGACTCCTGAGTTAAGGAAGAGGTCTCTAGGGTCTTTGGGAGACGGGATACGATTCCTGAGAGTAGAAATGGGTTTGAAAGCACAACGGAGGCCCTTTTTTAGGAGAATCTTTGAGATTTTGTTGGAAATGCCTTCAATGTAGGGGATGGAGGCTACAGGGGGGTTGAATGTTGGGTCTCAAAAGGGGTGGATTAGAAGTGAGATCTGGCTTGTTTGAAAGCTCTAGAGATTAGTTTTCTTTTGAACCCATTTAATTTGAAGACATTGGAGAGGTGGGCTAGTTCGAGGTCTATGTTATCCTCGTCACAAATGTGAAAAGCTCTAGTAGCTAGAGTTTTTAGGACACCGGCTTTTTGGGAAGGATGGTGATGAGAGGAGGCATGCAGGTATAGATCAGTGTGGGTAGCTTTCCTGAAGACTTTCCGGCCTAAGGAGCCATCCAATTTTTTTATGATCAAGATATTAAGGAAAGGAAGTTGGTTATTGGTCTCCAACTCTTTGGTAAAGGAGATGCTTTGGACTAAGTTGTTAAGGTGCAAGTGAAAGTCTTCAAGCTTCTCTTGGCCATGGGGCCAACAAATGTTGGTGTCATCGACATAGTATTTTCACCACCTTGGTTTGAGGGGAAAAGAGTTGAGGGTCATTTCTTTGAAATGTTCCATGTAAAGGTTGGCAACAATAGGGGAAAGAGGGGATCCCATGGCGACTCCATCCAATTGTTCATAGACTACTCCTTGGAAGGTAAAGAAAGTCGATCTGAGGCATAACTCTACCAAAGAGGCGATTTCATTATTAGTCTTGCGTTTAATTAACTCAATGGAATCTGGGATTAGAACCTTAGTGAAAAGGGAAACGACATCAAAGATGACCAAGAGGTCACTTTCCTCAAGCTTTTTGTCTTTGATGAAGTCAACAAAGTGGGAAGAGCTTTTTATGAAAGAGTTAGATTGGCCCACAAGAGGGGCTAAAAGTTTGGCGAGGTAGGATGCAAGCTTATAGGTGGGGGAATCAATGGTGTCAACAATGGGATGAAGGGGGATGCCCATTTTGTAGATTTTTGGGACACCATAAATACATGGGGTAACTTCTTTGGTGGGTAAGAGTCACTTTTTAGTGTTGTCATCAAAGGAAGAATGAGAAAGGACTCTTTTAACTTTGTTAGAAATCTAGAAGACTATTGAAAATGAAGGTAGAACTGCTGCTATAAACTTTAAAATTTTGTGTTTGCAAAGCTGAAATTAAGATTAATCTGTAACAATTAATGAACAAGTGCTTATGCACTTTCAAACCAATGTAGAAGAGAAGAGAAGAGAAGAGAAAAACTTGCACAATATTTACGTGGAGAAACCCTTTTGGGAAAAAATCCACACTCAAAGATGTTTCCCGCTTGTATTAAATCTCCTTGGAAAAGATTACATTCAATACTAAAATTCCTCTAAGTCCTTGATGCACTTCAAAAGCTTCTTCAATCTTCAAACCTAAAAAAAAACTTCAAAAAAGCTTCTTGCTTTTTTCCTCAAAAACTTCTTCAATAAAAAAACTTCTTGCTTTTTTATTCTAAGTCAAAAAAGCTCTCTGCTTTTTTATTCTAAGTCTTTTACAAAAAACTTGTTGCTTTTATCTTCTAAGTCTTTTTCTTCAAACAACTCTTTGTAAAATGTATGGGGTTTTCAATTAAATCAAAAAACCCTCTTTTAATTCAAAAGCTTCTTAATTGAAAAGCTTGAAACTCAAATTATAATAAATTACAATTGATAACATAGCTTCCAAAGCTCGTGCAAAAATCAAGCTCACTTAAATTGAGAAGACTGAACTCAAACAAAGTCCAAGCTTTGAGTTAACTGCCCCTTCATGATGTGTGCACACAAGTATGCTAAAAATAGCTTTGCCAACATCAAACATATTTCTAAATAAAAGCAATAACTGAAATTCCCAAGATTGGGTGCTCAAGTTAGCCCAATCTATTTTAGTCAACTGAAGTGATCAACACACACCAATTCTCATATAATAGCTTACATAATTGATGTCCCCAATGTTATTCTGAATTACCTTGTTTTATACATACAAGTGACATGCAAACACTGGATCCAACATGCAACTGATACCTATTACCTGAAACACTGAGATGTACCATCCTGCAACTTTCGGGAGTTGGAGTGTCCTGCAAGTAATATCTTAAAACTAACATGCAAGCACTTTTAACAACATGCAACTGATACCCATTTCCTGAATCACTAAGATGTACCATCCAACAAGTTTCTAGAGTTGGCGTGTTCAGCAAGTAATCTCACAAAATTGACATGCAACTACATGCAAGGTCATATAACTGACATGCAAAAATATGCAAGGTCATACAAGTCCATAGGACTAACATGCAACAACATGCAAGCACATACAAGTGACATGCAACAACATGCAAGGTCATACAAGTCCATAGGAGTGACATGCAACAACATGCAAGCACATGCAAGTAACATGCAACAACATGCAAGCACATGCAACAACATGCAAGTCCATATGAGCAACATGCAACAACATGCATCAACATTTAAGTAACATGCAACAACATGCAAGTACATGCAAGCTACATGCAAAAACATGCAAGTCCATGCAAGCTATTCTGACCACATGCAAGCAATATCCAATTCATGTGTCTCTAACACTGTAGTTAACTCCAACATTATATCTATGCAAGGTGCCTCAACATTATCCATTCATGTACATAAAAAAGCACAACTCCAAGTCTAAATATAAGTCCCCATCAAAAGGGACACCCAAGTTTAACTCTCACTCACTAGGAGTTATCAAACTCTCAAAATAGACTTAGGAGAAGTCAACAAAGTCTTCATGGCCATCACTCTAAAAATGGATACCCAAGTTTGAACTTATCAGTTAGGAATTGATTGCAAAAGTCAAAGTGATATAATTAATAAATAATTAATCTCTCAAAGTCTTAATATGTTGGGGAACACATTCCAAGAACTTTGGAGACACATGAATTGGTTAGAATTGCAAGTTAGTGGCAACTTATCCCAACATTCTCCCACTTGACATTATACATTGCAATAACTCTAAATGATATAATCAAACTTTAAATCACAGGGAAAAACATCCATTGCCATCAATGAACCATTGATTCTTCAACATACTTTTGTGCTCCAATAAGATACTTGCTAAAGTAACCATGATAACCATCATCTCAAACAAGAACTCCTCACATCATGTCACCCATGATAAATAAGAAACATGCCAAGATGAAACATATCAATTGTCACTGAAACCTGCACCAATCTCAACATGAACACAAGCATCAAATCATATGATAACATAAGACTTTGAGTGTCTGCCACACTCATACCAAATGGAAAAGCAACCACAACAAGTTGCTAGCTCATCCAAAAATATCCATACCTCAAAACCAGGGTAAACAAACCATCATAAGTAGAACACCATGTCATCAACATACCAACCCAAACTGCAATCAAGTCCCTGTAAAACAATCCTGCTAATCATCCATCCTCTCATCTCAATGCAACATACTAATGTACAAATGACCAAAGACAAGGCCAACAAACAAAATTTGCAATAACACTAAACAGTTATGTGGATATTGATAGTCCACATCCAAGTCTTCAATGCAACCAATGGGTAAAGACAGCCCACTAAACCTGCACAACTTGTAGATCCAAATAGTGAAACATGCAAATTCATCTTCACATCAATAACCTGAAAATTGACACAACCAAGAAGATATCATGACAATAAAGAGCGTATAGATCCAGGAACTTCCACTACATGGGTAATGTCAAATCTGAAAATAAGATTAAGGCATTAACAAATCCTCCTATAGCACTTCTCTTAGAGGATGTGGCTAACTCCTCTACCATATAGTGTCAAAACATATAATGATATGCATAAAACATCTCTCTTTACCAATCTCTGAATAACTCTCCCAAGTCCATTTAACCAATGAATAAAGAGATCAAGGAGTTACCAAATTATTGTTAACAACAATAACACTTGACTCCAATGCAAACCTCAACTCCATAAACATAAGAACCTTCAAGAAGAAGAAAATATACCAAGAAAAAGAGAAACTGCTGGTGCAGGAGCACCCCATTACCGTCAAGAAGCCCCCTATTATCATTTTAATTCTTGTAAGGCCTAGCACCAATTGTTCTGATTCGGACCAATGTGTCCCATATTGTATGCCACATAGCACCTATTGTAAATGGATAGGAAGTATAGTAACTGTCCGAGTTGTAACTGTCTTGTAACGGATGGCAGAGGTGACGAATCGATTCAGATTCCACCGAAGTGTAACGGCCTTGGCTAGGTTCTTTATAAGTGTGTGTGCTTGAAGAGGATAGACAGAAGAGAGAGGGAGGAGACGAGAAAAGAAAAAGAAATAGTTTGTAATTTCTGAGTAGAAAAACAAAAGATTTTTGGTTTGGTCTCGTTGTAGTGTTTTTGGTTTGGGACCATTCCACTAGTTGAGGCTTCCGCCGAAACCAGTGGAATGACTTCCCTGGGTTTTAATTTCCTTCCGTTTGATTTAGTTCAGAAAATCTGTCTGTCTGTGTGGTTATAGTAAACTAAAGAAATATGCGTAGTTGCAGCATAGGTAAATCTATCTGTGTGTGTTTAGTTGCAGAGAATGGCAACGGCATTGTGGAAGACAGTTAGAACCAGCTGGGAAGAAAACCTCATGAGAGGTATCGAAGTGATCGCAGAAAGAAGTCTCTGTGTGCATCTGCATGAACCTTGGCATCAGGCTGAGGAGATGATTGTTTGGCCGGAGTGTTAAGTCGCAGCGAACTGTGCTGTTGAACCATCAGAGTGAACCATAGTGTTGAACTGGTTCAAAGAAATGGTTCAATGAAGTTCACGGGTTCAACAGTTCATCAAACTCGTAGGTTCATTTGGTTCAAGCAAACGGTTCGAACGAATGGTTCAAAGTAATAGTTCAACCGAAAGGTTCAAAGTAGGGGTTCAACCAAATGGTTCAAGGTAAAGGTTCATCGGCGAGAGTCAAAGGCATCGGCATAAGGAAATCATGTCCATCCGACAGTGAAAGTCTTATCGATAGCAACCTTGGCCAAAGGCATCAGCGTGAGCATAAGTATCCGGCTGAGAAATTGATCGTGGGCCAACGGTTGAAGGTCATACCGATCAGGAAGACTGTGGTGAGGTGTCGCCGACAAGAAATATCGGTGTGAAATGCACCGTCGGGGAATTTGTTAGAGGCTTCACCGATAGTAATGGGTCAAGCCGATAGAAGGAGTGCATCGGCGTAAGTGTTCCTATCGGCGAGGTTGGGAAATGTTTGACTGACGGTATTAGTCTCGCCGACAGTGCAGTTTGAAGGAGCCTTTGAGGCCATCGGAGTAAGTATGTATATCGGAGGACAATGGAGGAGTCACCCCGACAGTATAAGTCTGAGTGATGGTTTCTAACCATCGGAAAGAATAGCATATCGGTGAAAGAAATTAGGAGGTGGCCGATAAGAGAAGTGTTGCCGACGGTAATGGGAATATCTATTTCGGTGAGATATGGATGTGATCTTGCCGATAATGAAGAATGCACATGTTTAGGTGATGTATGGGCCTTGCGATGGAATTTTAAAAGCTGTTTGAGCACTTTGTGGGTAATAGGGGTATTTTGACACCCTGTGTGTAAGCTATTGCCCGATGCTCTGCATCAAATTGGTATCAGAGCTAGCGAAAGCTCTGGGAATCTAAGTGAGAGATTGGTGTTTTGGTTTGCTAATATTTGTGGTTACAGATGCATGTCCACAAGCTGCAGGCAAGCAGATAAGAGATCTATCATGGAACCACAGAAGATGGTTCAAGGGCCTGAGAAGAAGGTCCAGTGGGTGTCGCCAAAAGTCCTGGGGAGAGAGGCAAGAGAGGACTCCTAGGTGAGGGACAGAAGTGTTGGTGCAGCATTGAGGTTGGACTTATAGCAGCATCTGGAGGAGCAGCCAGTTAAACTCCATTGAGAGGAGTCACCGTTGAATGGTACAAGTAGCAGAGGCATCAAGTTTGAAGACACCAAGAGAACAGAGTGGTTGCAGTTCTCACCGAACATTTCCATGGGACATGGAAATTTTTCAAGTCTGGGAGTATGGTGCAGGAGCACCCCATTACCGTCAAGAAGCCCCCTATTATCATTTTAATTATTGTAAGGCCTAGCACCAATTGTTCTGATTCAGACCAATGTGTCCCATATTGTATGCCACATGGCACCTATTGTAAATGGATAGGAAGTATAGTAACTGTCCGAGTTGTAACTGTCTTGTAACGGATGGCAGAGGTGACGAATCGATTCAGATTCCACCGAAGTGTAACGGCCTTGGCTAGGTTCTTTATAAGCGTGTGTGCTTGAAGAGGATAGACAGAAGAGAGAGGGAGGAGATGAGAAAAGAAAAAGAAATAGTTTGTAATTTCTGAGTAGAAAAACAAAAGATTTTTGGTTTGGTCTCGTCGTAGTGTTTTTGGTTTGGGACCATTCCACTGGTTGAGGCTTCCGCTGAAACCAGTGGAATGACTTCCCTGGGTTTTAATTTCCTTCCGTTTGATTTAGTTCAGAAAATCTGTCTGTCTGTGTGGTTATAGTAAACTAAAGAAATATGCGTAGTTGCAGCATAGGTAAATCTATCTGTGTGTGTTTAGTTGCAGAGAATGGCAACGGCATTATGGAAGACAGTTAGAACCAGCTGGGAAGAAAACCTCATGAGAGGTATCGAAGTGATCGCAGAAAGAAGTCTCTGTGTGCATCGGCATGAACCTTGGCATCAGGCTGAGGAGATGATTGTTTGGCCGGAGTGTTAAGTCGCAGCGAACTGCGCCGTTGAACCATCAGAGTGAACCATAGTGTTGAACTGGTTCAAAGAAATGGTTCAATGAAGTTCACGGGTTCAACAGTTCATCGAACTCGTAGGTTCATTTGGTTCAAGCAAACGGTTCGAACGAATGGTTCAAAGTAATAGTTCAACCGAAAGGTTCAAAGTAGGGGTTCAACCAAATGGTTCAAGGTAAAGGTTCATCGGCGAGAGTCAAAGGCATCGGCATAAGGAAATTATGTCCATCCGACAGTGAAAGTCTTATCGATAGCAACCTTGGCCAAAGGCATCGGCGTGAGCATAAGTATCGGGCTGAGAAATTGATCGTGGGCCGACGGTTGAAGGTCATACCGATCAGGAAGACTGTGGTGAGGTGTCGCCGACAAGAAATATCGGTGTGAAATGCACCGTCGGGGAATTTGTTAGAGGCTTCACCGATAGTAATGGGTCAAGCCGATAGAAGGAGTGCATCGGCGTAAGTGTTCCCATCGGCGATGTTGGGAAATGTTTGACCGACGGTATTAGTCTCGCCGATAGTGCAGTTTGAAGGAGCCTTTGAGGCCATCGGAGTAAGTATGTATATCGGAGGACAACGGAGGAGTCACCCTGACAGTATAAGTCTGAGCGATGGTTTCTAACCATCGGAAAGAATAGCATATCGGTGAAAGAAATTAGGAGGTGACCGATAAGAGAAGTGTTGCCGACGGTAATGGGAATATCTATTTCGGTGAGATATGGATGTGATCTTGCCGATAATGAAGAATGCACATGTTTAGGTGATGTATGGGCCTTGTGATGGAATTTTAAAAGCTGTTTGAGCACTTTGTGGGTAATAGGGGTATTTTGACACCCTGTGTGTAAGCTATTGCCCGATGCTCTACATCAACTGCAAAATCATACCATGTCTTTATACCACACTAACCTATGCCAAACTGTGTAAAGTAAGATCTCTTTCAACACTCCCAAACTGAAAAGGTGTCAAATCTAACATCCAAATTATGATGAAAACATGGTAGCAATAGATGTTAACGTCTCACTGAAAGTAGATCAAACTAACCAAACATTCCCACAACAAAATGAAAAAGCCCAAAAACTACAAACCATTTCTATACCTTTCCAAAACAAATCCTCAGAACTAGTTTCATAGCTCAAGATCAAATAGTAATGAGAACAACAAAAATCCATAAACCCATGAATCTACTTCTCAACAATCCTTTTCAAGACTAGCGTAAAAGAGAAGACAAGATACATATAAAGAATGCATCTAATAATTAGGTGGTCAACACCTATTAGATCATTTACCTACCGAGTAGACCAAGAGTGGGATACAAGATTGTTCTTGCATATAACACCAAGCAATAAAAGCTTATAATAAAGACAACCTTCTCATAAGGTCTAATGGACTCACGTCCATTTCCAAGTGTAGGCTTCTTGGTCTTTTTGTTGACATCTCATAATGAGAAATCTTTCCAACACATATCTCTAAGTTCAAGAGATATCAAGCCTCACCCAAGTCTCTCTAGTATCCATGAGTTTTCAGCAATCAATCCATGCCAACTTCAAATGCAATCTACACAATCATGAAGCTCCAAGCAAATGATTAATACTTCAAAACCAAAGAGAACTTAACCAAACCATTGTCAAAGTTCCAACTATAGAATCAGGAACATATCAAGACATCATGATCTAACATCTTCTCAAAAAGAAGATCATATGCTCCAATGAACATATCTTGCTCCTAAGAGCACCTGTATTATGCCAAAAACTCTAACTCATGATAAAGAGTGCATCATGACATAATACCATACATCCTCTAAAACAAGGATCATATATCAAAAACTGATAAGTTATAAACTCAACACCTCACCAAAAACTCCAAGAGTCCTCCATGGAAAACCAAGATGTCAACACCTCTTCAAAAAATATGAAGATCTAGCGTCCTCTGTCAATAGAACCAAAAATGTCAATAAACCCTTAATGCAAACTAAAGTCATAATCCAAGAGCTTCTTATGACACCAACAACCATTGCAAAAGATCATCCATCTTCTAATTAAAGATTTTGCATGGCTCACAACATTGTAACAACAATTTAGAACCAATATCTTTAAACAAAGAAGATAGAACACATTATATAACTATACAAAATTCCCACTAAAAGTGATACCAAGTTATGAATGGTATCATGATCAACATCATTACCAAAACTCCCCTAAAAGTGAAAAAAGCTTCTTATGCAACATAACTTTACTGAGATTCCAATGAATGACTAAATCAGGTACTCCAAACTACCCTTTTGTCTCAATACAAAAAAATACCAATGTAATTAAGGTGATCAAGAAGAGGCCTACCAAATAGAACCCTCATCATCTTATTCACAAGATCTGCACACATGCAACATCTCATAGGAGAAAAGAACATGATCAGTGCTTCAAACTTTAATAACTGAAAAATAGATTCAACCCCACATCAGTAACATGTAAAACAGATGTAACTAGGTATAACATGTAGATTTCCAAGACTCAAACACCAGAATCAACTCTAAATTTGATTTTCCAAATAAATCCACATAGGAGAAACCATAGATCATAGGAACCCAACAAGTAGCCTTGCAAATCTAAAAATGTTTCCATCCAGAAAGTGTCTGAACACAATTTTCCACAAATCTACAAACCACAGATTTTGATTAACAATTAAAATGTTCAAAACCATATCTCTATAAATTTGAAACCATTTAAACATCCAAACATTCACACCAATGAACACCATCAAATATGTCATCTGAAATAATGGAATATCACACATCTACAAACCCACAATCTGCTGAAACAAGAAAACTGTGAAAACCTACATATTCAAAATATCATGAATATGAGAAAGGAGAATCCAGGTTGTTCAGGAGTGTCCATATCATAAAAATACCAACTCCACAACCTCCATACAACCAGTGATAAATCATCCAGTGCTTTCATGTAACCATGGACTGAAACCATCAACCCAACATAAGCACTCCAAACTGTAGTCCAAGAAATGAGTGTTTTTCCATGTGATTAAGGTACCAGAAGTAGCCATCCAACATAAACACCCTTTCACTGCACATGACCACAAGGTCAAGGAATAAAACCACCAAACAAGAGAATGTACACATATTGTCAAAATGGAGCTCCAAATCACTACCACAAGATCAACTCCATAAAGATCCATAACTTTAAGCCTCAAGAGCCCAACAAAGATTCTTTTGACAATATCCATCTGAGATAAAAAATACAATGGCTTCCAATCTCATAGATCTGCAAAACCTACAAAACAAAGCTCCCACTTCAGCAAAAAAATCCTTCAACACTTTAAGAGAAAGGCATCCCTCACTCTACACAACCATTAGCTCTGATACCAAATGTTGAAAATGAAGGTAGAACTGTTGCTATAAACTTTAAAATTTAGTGTATGCAAAGCTGAAATTAAGATTAATCGGTAACAATTAATGAACAAGTGCTTATGCACTTTCAAACCAATGTAGAAGAGAAGAGAAGAGAAGAGAAAAGATTGCACAATATTTACGTGGAGAAACCCTTTCGGGAAAAACTCCACACTTAGAGATGTTTCCTGCTGGTGTTAAATCTCTTTGGAAAAGATTACATTCAATACTGAAATTCCTAAGTCCTTAATGCACTTCAAAAGCTTCTTCAATCTTCAAACCTGAAAAAAAAACTTCAAAAAAGCTTCTTCCTTTTTTCCTCAAAAACTTCTTCAATAAAAAAGCTTCTTGCTTTTTTATTCTAAGTCAAAAAAAACTCTTTACTTTTTTATTCTAAGTCTTTTACAAAAAACTTCTTGCTTTTATCTTCTAAGTCTTTTTCCTCAAAACAACTCTTTGGAAAATGTATGGGGTTTTCAATTAAATCAAAAAGCCCTCTTTTAATTCAAAATCTTGAAACTCAAATTATAATAAATTACAATTGATAACATAGCTTCCAAAGCTCATGCAAAAATCAAGCTCACTTAAATTGAGAAGACTGAACTCAAACAAAGTCCAAGCTTTGAGTTAACTGCCCCTTCATGATGCGTGCACACAAGTATGCTAAAAATAGCTTTGCCAACATTAAACATATTTTCAAATAAAAGCAACAACTGAAAGTCCCAAGATTGGGTGCTCAAGTTAGCCCAATCTATTTCAGTCAACTGAAGTGATCAACACACACCAATTCTCATGCAACAACTTGCACAATTGATGTCCCCAATGTTATTCTGAATTACCTTGTTCTTTACATACAAGTGACATGCAAACACCAGATCCAACATGCAATTGATACCCATTACCTGAAACACTGAGATGTGCCATCCTACAACTTTTAGCAGTTGGAGTGTCCTGCAAGTAATATCTTAAAACTGACATGCAAGCATTTTCAACAACATGCAACTGATACCCATTTCCTGAATCACTGAGATGTACCATCTAGCAAGTTTTTGGAGTTGGTGTGTTTTGCAAGTAATCTCACAAAACTGACATGAAACTACATGCAAGGTCATACAAGCCCATAGGACTAACATGCAACAACATGCAAGTGACATGCAACAACATGCAAGCACATGCAAGTGATATGCAACAATATGCAAGGTCATACAAGTCCATAGGAGTGACATGCAACAACATGCAAGCACATGCAAGTGACATGCAACAACATGCAAGTCCATATGAGCAACATGCATCAACATGCAAGTAACATGCAACAACATGCAAGTACATGCAAGCTACATACAAAAACATGCAAGTCCATGCAAGTTATTCTGACCACATGCAAGCATTATCCAATTCATGCATCTCTAACACTGTAGTTAACTCCAACATTATATCCATGCAAGGTGTCTCAACATTATCCACTCATGTACATAAAAAAGCACAACTCCAAGTCTTAATATAAGTCCCCATCAAAAGGGGACACCCAAGTTTAACTCCCAGTCACTAGGAGTTATCAAACTCTCAAAATAGACTTAGGAGAAGTCAACAAAGTCTTCATGGCCTCCACTCTAAAAATGGATACCCAAGTTTGAACTTATCAATTAGGAATTGATTGCAAAAGTCAAAGTAATATAATTAATAAATAATTAATCTCTCAAAGTCCTAATGTGTTGGGGAACACATTCCAAGAAATTTGAAGACACATGAATTGGTTAGAATTGCAAGTTAATGGCAACTTATCCCAACAGAGATAGGATTGCGGGGCAGGATTTTGTAGCTACCATTGTCAGAGAGCAGGTCTCTCATCTTGGTAGTGTAGTTATGCCTGCTCATGATGACTATGTCATTACCTTTGTCTACCTTGACAATGATAAGGTCGTTGTTGCTAGTAAGGTTCTAGAAGGCTTTGGGAATGTTGCATTTGGGTGGTTTAGCATGTCTCAGCGCAACAATGCAATCTTGTCTAACCTCCTCGGCACTATCCTCTAGAAGAGATTGGATAACATTCTCAATGTCGACTAGAAAGTCCGCTATAGGAATGAAGTGAGGAGTGATAGCAAAGCCAAGGCCTCTTTTTAAAAAATTGAAAGCCAGAGGGTCTAAGTGAAAATCAGAGAGGTTGACAACTTCTTGCACACACACACACACATATATATACTTCATCTTTATATTTTTATTTGATATTTATATATTAAGGTTTTGAAAGTATTTATTTTATTTTTTACTCATTATTGGTATTTATCCTTAGTAGGTTGTTTGTATTGGGTGAATTTTTTGTTTCATGTCTTTTGTTTTTATTCATTTATGTTAATATGTTCTTAGTGCTTGTTGTGGCCTTTTTGTTTTTTTTCTTTCTATGTAGTCTTTTCTTTTCTTCGTTTCTTCATATTAGTTGGTTGTTCTTCCCTTCCCTGAGTTATCTCTTGGCATCCATGTCCCCTCTCTCTCCCTCTTTTTATGGTGCTTTGGTCTGCAATGTATCATTTCTTTTTCTCCTCTCTTGATGATGGATCACTAAGCGTGATTTGAAACACTGAGTAAAAATAAGTAACACAGTCAAATCCAGAAGCATTCATATACACCATATAATATTGCAGCACAAATTAGTTATGAAGAAATTAGAGATAACAACAAAATAATAAACTAACAAAATAAGTGATCACATCAAAAGAACAACAAGATGATTTACATGGTAAAACCCTAGCAATATCCTAGGGAAACATCCACAGGGCAAAGTATCAATATTAAAAAAAATACAATCTTCATGCAACATCCATTACAATTATTTGTCTTTCAAGGCTACAACGCTATATAAAATATCTTCAACATATCCACCGCATTAGGTTTAAGGCTTTTTGATGAACCACCCAAATTTTCTCTTTTAGAGAAAAAATAGATTTTTAACATAAGATTTTTGCTATATATTATTGTCACAATTCCAACGTATATATATCTTCAAGAGAATACTACAACAAATTTTTATAATCACAATGTACTGATATTGCTGATATAAAAATAATTAATTCTATTGCTAATAAAGGCTCACCATACGTATACATAATTGAAATGACAATATGCTAACCTTAAATTATTGAGATGGAGTGTATAGGGTCCCACAATCCTTGTCGTAGGGTTTTCGTCCTATAATAAAAAAAAATAGTTGCTCAATCTCCATAGCTGGGGTTTTGAAAATAAAATGCCAAGAATGAAATTCTCTTCTTAAATCCTCCTTTTTATACACCCTTTTAGAATTTTTGAGATATTTTATTTTATTTCCCCCTCAAATTTTAACTTTATATTTGGGCCCCAAAATAAGTCACTTTTAATAAACTGTCCAACTTTAATAAAACAATTAATTAAATATAAGTTTCCCGACTTTAGACAACTTAATTTAATCAATTAATTATTCCCTTACTATATTCCTAATTAGCCTAGACTAGAATTAAAATAGGCTAAGGGTCTCTGCCAGTCACTCATGCCTGCGAAGGGGACATTAAAGCCCAAGTATGCACAAAAATGTGTCATTTGTAGCTATATAAATGCTTTAAGACATTGCCCCATATTAGGAACATAACTAGATTGCATTTTTCAATATTGCATTTTGCCCTAGTGCTTTGAGGTGCATGTGAGTCTCTAGCATGAGTCATGCATCTCTAAGCATGTTCATTCTCAAACATGCATAAATTAAATACAATAGATAGATGAACTTGTGGTACACAAAGTATGAAGATTCTTCTTCCATGCTCTTTCCCTTCAAATATGTACTCGATGAATTGTTGCAAGAAAGGACAAAAGATATCATGAGTAGATTTTGACTCACAAGGTAGATCAAATGTAAAAATGGGAATTTTAGTGATCATGTATGCACCTCTTCAATTGATTGCTCCCATAGGGTGCAATTTATTGATGAAAGATCTTATAAAATGTATCAATGATAAACATGAGCATAGAGTAATAATAGAATGCATCGTGGGATAATCATAACAATAATCATGTGATAAATCAACAACAAATGGTAAGCATGTACAAGTACATGTAGTCATCTAGGCACTACAATATAACAATCATAACTAGAATAGTATATCATAAGAAGCATGTCAATGGTCTGGAAATATAATCATAGATAGGATCATTGCCCTCAGCATGAGCACAAAAATGGTGATGCAACCCTCAATGGCCAAAAACACTTATGAAAGTACAATGAAAGACCCAATGCAGCATCCATGAGCACAAGCACACATAGGACCCAGGATTAGTAGGATAAGTAAGATCAAGATAATGGTGATGCAGCCCTCTATGGCCAAGAACACCCATGAAAGTACAATAAAAAGCCTAATGTTGCATCCATGAGCACGAGCACACATAGGGTAGGATCAAGGGCATGAAGCTTGACAAGATTATAGGATCAAATATAATGGATGGTATGAACCATGATAGTGAGGCAAGTCCCCAAATCTAGCAAGTATGATCATGAGATAATGATATAGATCTCGATAATCAATGTAATATGCTACCCCTAATTTTTCCAGAAATCTCCAATGCAATTACAAACACCATTCAAATTGAAATGAATCAAAGAATTCCTTCACACCTTCTGATCACCAAGTTTCGAAATGGGTGAGGTGAGATCATACAAGTGCTTCAGGGTAGCAATTATAATGCAATGCAAATCAAATACACTTCCACTTATTCAATGGCCATCCACTTATTCAGTGGGGAATCACCACTTATTTGGTGGGAGTAACAAAATTAAGAACACAAGCACTTCCACTTATTCATCAGGAAGCCTCACAATGAACCACTTATTCAGTGGGGTAAGCAACATAAACAAGGATCTCACAGCTCCCACTAGCAGTCATACCATCCAAGGGTTCAATCACAAAAATAGAGTTAATTCTCACTAGTTACAATGTTGATTGACATCAAAATAAGTCAGATTAATATCAGACCCAACAACCCCCCAAAATTTGTATTTTTATCTTGCCACAAACATCAATTGCTCAATAGAAATAATGTTGATCATGATAAATCTACACACAAACTGTTAAGAATCAAGTTACTTATTTTAACTTTGAAAATTGATCACAAGGAATGATCTTTATTTGTTGTTCAAAACACAATTCTAATTAGAAACTGTTGTAGTTGTATGGACGCATCTATGATGTCATCAAACCCATAGAACATGCATGAAATATGCCAAACAACCCTCCAAAACTATACAGACCAATGCAAGATGAAGCGCCAAGGATTCTAGGGGAGTATAGGGTAGATCTTTGGCAGCAATTTCCACATAACTCCACACGCCCAACTCATGATATGGTACGACCCTTGTGAAGTAAGGCACCTCTTGGAAGCTTATTACTATTGCTTTCCCTTGGAAATCAACACTATATATTTCAAAGATCAACAACATTTAATATAATTAAAGTCTTCCCTACATACTTCACAACATAATCAAATGGGATCGATGGTTTTCTATAGTAGCCCTAGAATATTGCTTTCAACAATAAATACCTTCATAAAATCAACACAAAAGATCAAACACCCAATCTAATATCACCAAATTATTCAAATATTACCTTCAACATCAAAAAACATCATAACTAAATAACTCCATTGAAATGCAAGAGTGATATCTGTATGAAATCACTTATTTCAGCTAGGGTGGATCTTCCACCACCGAAACTGAACTTCTTCAAGAGGGTTTTCATCCTCAAGAAGGTATGAAGAACTCACGAGTTCATTCCTACATCATAACAGTATAATCTTCAGCATGAAAACAAAACAATGAGCTCTCACTTCTCTTAAATAGGCACTTTTGGAAGTTATACAAGAAAATAATTCTTTCTTGGAAATAATTAATTTTTCCCTCTAACTTAAATATATTTTTTCCCATGTAAAGGTGCCCACTTTGATGTGCACAATCAAATAATAAAACATTTTCCCTTTCTAATGAGCTATAACACTTAGTCACTTTAAAATAATTCCAACCTTAGGTGACTTAAGTGAAAATAATAATAAAATAGCTCAATTAATCACCCAATTTATGAAAAATCTCAAACTGAAGAAAACTACAAAATAAATCTTAGCAACACCATCCATGAGGTTTGGGATAAAGAATGATGCCAATTAGGTGACTTTATAAAAATAGATGGCTTCTCCAAGAAGTTTGGAGAGCAACCCGAAAAGTTGAAAACACTTCTGAAAGCTGCACTGCAATCCTAAACATCAACTAAGCTCATTGTGAATAAAAAGAGTAAAAAATAATTGAACCAGAGCTCTCCACAAAATGAGTCCCTGACCATACCAAATAGCCTACAAGAACTCAAATGAATAGACTATTGGACCCACAACTAACTAGGCATGAGAAGGGAACATTATAGTCCTCCCTCCCTAGAATTGCTTGTCCCCAAGCAATTGCAAATTAGGATGTTGCAAAATGTGCTCACTCTCCCAAGTAGCATCCTCCATGGGAAGGTTCT
Organism: Cunninghamia lanceolata; assembly: GCA_027924645.1. Classification (NCBI taxonomy): domain Eukaryota; kingdom Viridiplantae; phylum Streptophyta; class Pinopsida; order Cupressales; family Cupressaceae; genus Cunninghamia; species Cunninghamia lanceolata. The sequence continues at coordinate 3,288,575 of BSBN01000941.1, forward strand.
TCCACTTAACTAAATATTCTATGATGGTCTTTCTCCTCAAAGTACGCTCTATGTGATCAATTAAAGATTCTGGAATCAACTCCAGTCTCCCTTCTTCATCTAATGGACGCAAATCAGAAGAGGGAATAACATTATGTCCAAGTGACTTTTTAAGGTGAGAAATGTGGAAGACATTATGCACTTTGCTACCTTCAGGTAGCTCTAACTCATATGCCACATCTCCAATCTTCTTGATAATATTGAACAGACCATAGGATCATGGCTTCAACTTCTCAGCTCCACTCTTCTTAAGGGTGGGTTTTTTGTAGGGATGCAATCTCACATAAACCATGTCTCCAATATCAAAAAAACTCTCTATTCAATGATGATCTGCATATAATTTTTGTTGGTTTTGAGCATGCTTGAGGTTGTCCTTTAAATATTTCATTATGTCTTGGCTCTCTTGCAAAAAGTCTTTAACTCTGGGTACTCTACTATCATCAAACAACAAATCAATAAAGCTAGGTGCTTCATAACCATACAAAGACAAGAATGGAGACATCTTAATAGACATGTGGTAAGAGGAATTATAACAATATTCACCCAAATGTAACCATCTTACCCAAGCCTTCTATTGTCCTGACACATAATTTCTGAGATACCCCTCCAACCATTTGTTGACAATTTCATATTGCCCATTAGTCTGTGGATGGTAATTGGTGCTGAGAGTGAGTTCAGTCCCACTCAATCTAAATAATTCTTGCCAAAAAAGTCTTAGGAACTTGTTGTCTCTATCAATCATTATGTTCTTGGGTAGCCCATGTAATTTGAACACTTCTCTAAAGAATAATTCAGCCACCTGTGATGTTGTAAACACTGCAAAAACAACAAAGAAATGTACAAATTTAGTCAATCTATCAACCACAACAAATATGCAATCCTTCTCCTAAACTTTGGGAAGTCCTATGATAAAATCTATGGTGATACTTTCCCATTTTTGGTTGGGAATTGGCAATGGTTGCAGCAGACCAACAGGGTATGTGTTCTCATTTTTATTCTATTGACAAACAAAACATTCTCTAAGATCATCACAAACATAATTTTTTTAGCCCTTTCCAAATAAATCTCTCACAAACTAACTTATAAGTCTTTAAAATACATTGGTGGCCAGCCAAGGGAGCATAATTCAAAATGATCTTAAAATCATTTGTTTAAATTTGGGATTGTGCACTAAAATGATCCTTTCCTTGTAGATAATTAAATCATTTATTACCTTGTACTTCTCATCATGGATTGTGCCTTTAAGAACACTAGTAACAAAAAGATCTTTAGCATATTCTACAATGATCTGATTTTTCCAATCAGCAGTAATCTCCACAATGGTATGCAAATGAAGTCTTCTAGATAATACATCTACTACCACATTCTTCCTTCCTTTAAAATAAACAATGTCAAAATCGTAAGCTTGAAGCTTACTGACCCACTTTTGTTGCCTCTCATTCAAGTCCTTTTGATTGAGAAAGTATTTTAAACTGTTGTGATCTGTTTTAACAATGAACCTTCCTCCCACCAAGTACTGCCGAAACTTGACCAAGGCATGCATAATTGTGAGCATCTCTTTGTCATAAATTGAATAACTTGTTTCAACACCTCTTAAACTTCTTGCTTTCAAAATAGATTGGATGCTTGTTTTGCATGAGAACAACTCCAATCCCTTCACCAAATGCATCGCATTCCAACTCAAAGGGCTTAGAAAAATAAGGAAGAGAAAGAAAGGGACAACTACTCATAATTTGTTTGAATTGATCAAAAGTGTTTTGTGCTACATTAGACCACTTAAATACCCCCTTTTTGGTAGGATCAACAAGAGGAGCTGTCAACTAAGAAAAACCCTTCACAAATTGCCTATAGAAGCCACAAAGACCAAAAAAACCTTTCAATTGTGTAAGGTTTTTTGGTGGAGGCCAGTCTAAGATTGCTATAATCTTTTCCTAGGCAACACTAACCCCCTTTGCATTGATAACATGAACAAGATAAACAATCTTAGTTAATCCAAATTCACACTTGGAATCTTTAGCAAACAAATAATTATCCTCAAGGATACCCAACACTTAATCAAGATGCTGCAAATGCTCCTTCCAAGACTTGTTGTAAATTAAAAATCATTAAAAAATACTAGCAGAAATTTCTAGAGCTGCTTACTAAAAATATGATTCATACATGATTTAAAAGTAGCAGGGGCATTTGTTAAGACAAATGGCATAACAAGGAACTCAAAATGCCCAAAATGACATCTGAATGCAGTCTTTTCAATGTCCTTCTCCCGCATTCTAATTTGATGGTATCCTGATGTCAAGTCTATTTTTGAAAAATAGACTGCTCCATGAAGCTCATCTAGAAGCTCATCAATCCTTAGTATTGTGTACCAGTTTTTAATGGTTCTTTTGTTGAGCTCTCGATAATCAATACACAAGCGTAGAGTCCCATCTTTTTCTTAACCAACACAAGAGAAGATGCAAACAAACTCTTACTAGGATGGATAAACCCCATCTCCAAAAGTTCTTTGATATTCCTTTCAATTTCATCTTTGAACCGCTTGAGGTGTCTATAGGGAGTTTTTATCAGAAGTTTAGCTCACTCTTCCAACTCAATGATATGTTCAATACCTCTTTCAGGAGGTCTCCCAAGTGGCAATCCACTAAAAACCTTGCTTCTCTTAGTTAACAAAGCTTGAATATCAAGATGGTAAGTTCTCTTTTCTTCCTTTGGAGGGGTAGGCAAGATGACACATTGGCTTCCCACTCTACTTGATCATGAAAAAACAAGTGTTCTATCCTTTTTGTTGTGACAACTCGAGGGCCTCTAGTGGAAATTCCTCTCAAAACAACCTTCTTCCTACCAACCTCAATCTTTAGCTCCATAGTTTGCAAGTTCAAATTCATTTCCCCCATTGATTTCAACCACTACATACCAAGGACAACATCTGTGTCACTTATGCTTATCTCATAAAAGTAATCTTTGACTTCATAATTGCCAAACTAGATACATGAATGAGGAATCCTCCTTGTGCATGAAAGAGTGAACCCATCTGCAACAATAACTTTGAAACCTTCAAATTCTTCATGTTTCAATCCTCTTCTTGCCACAACTCCTTCATCAATGAAGTTTAGAGATGCTCCTGTATCAATGAGTGCAACGATTCACTTCCCACAAAGAACACCTCAGACTTTGAAAGGATCATTCCTTTGATCCCCAGAGAGTTGAGCAAAAGAAATTTCATTGCCCCTAACATCATCAGACTCTTCATGAAACTCTTCTTCTTCACTTCCTTTAGATTCCTCTTGTTGTTCTGAATTTTTTGATTTAGATTTAGTAGTCATATAAGCCTCTAATTGATGAGATTTTCCCTTTTCATAGCACTTGTGACCCAGGGCCCAAGGATGTTTACATGTAAAACACAATTTCTTTCTCCTTATCTCATTTCAAAGCTCTTCATCCATTTTTTGAGGCAATATTTTGGGTTGATTAATTTATTTCTAGAAATGTTTTTTATCCTTCTTGTGAGAGAATGGTTTGGTCTAAAATTTACTTCTTGGACCTAAAAAATCCATGTTTCTGGCTTTCTTAATGGCTTCTTACAAAGACTAGGGCTCCAAAGCTTTGATCCATCCTCTCAAAGGTTCTAATAAACCTTTAATGAAAAGGTAAGTTAGCCTTCCTTTTGAAATATCAAGTACCATAACAACCAATCTCTGAAAATCTGCAATATAAACATCAACTGAATCCTTTTGTCTTAGTTGGGCCAGCTCCCTAAAATTGCTTTCAGGATCCTTCTTATCAAAACAGTCAATTAGCCTTTGTGTGAAATCTTCATACGAAGTGATTAGGCTATGTCCTTGAGTGACCATTCCTTGAGACCACCAATCGTGAGCATCTCCATCAAAATGTAGAGTGGCAAATTTGATTGATTCACTTTCCAACATTGAGTTCAAATAGAGGTAGTTGTCAAGCTTTTGAACCCATGATCTAGCAGTGCATTTTGTTGACCCATCAAATGAAGGTATTGGTACTTTCCCAATCTTCTGTTGAAGGTCCTAATTTTGGTTCCCTGGCCAAATTCTATATTTGAGTTGACATAAATCATACAGAGACAGCATTTTGAAACTCATCTCCCAAAGACAGCTATTCTTGTTGATAATCAACAAAACTTTCTCCCACAATCTATTGTCCACCTCCTTGATTTTGCTACTATCCCAAAAAAAGAGGCATCATGGGCCTAGCTATTGAAGCTCATGAGGTTGTAGTTTTGATAGGTGGGTTGCTCCTACTATTGGAATTACTAGCATCTCCACGATTCTAATTTTATCCCTATTCAGAGGGGTGCCACCACCAATATTCTGATTCAACAACTAAGATAAAAATCTAGTCATATGTTGTTGACTTCTCACCATCTCCTCCTGCCCTCTTGCCAAATCATTCAATATATCTCTGGTACTAGGATCTTGTGGAGCCCTTTCACCCATGTTGTCTTCACCTTCCAACTTTGAATCAATGTGTAGTTGTCTCCTTTTGTTGGTTATAAAGTCTCTGTCTTCCGGATTCATAAATCAAACAAGCTGAAATTTTTTATTTTAACACTGAAAGTCTGCAAGTGTGTTAACAGCCAACAGGTTGATAGGATGACCACCTCTAATACCACCGTAATATGCTACCCCTAATTTTTCCCAAAATCTCCAATATAATTGCAAACACCATTAAAATTGAAATGCATCAAAGAATTTATTCACACCTTCTGACCACCAAGTTCCCAAATGGGTGCGGTGGGAGCATACAAGTGCTTCAAGCTAGCAATTATAATGCAATGCAAATCAAATACACTTCTGCTTATTCAACAGGCATCCACTTATTCAGTGGGAAATCACCACTTATTCAGTAGGAGTAATGAAATTAAGAACACGAGAAATTTCACTTATTCAGCAGGAAGCCTCACAATGAACCACTTATTAAGTGGGGTAAGCAACATAAACAAGAATCTCACAGCTCCCACTAGTCGTCATACCATCCAGGGGTTCAATCACAAAAATATAGTTAATTCTCACTAGTGATGATTGACATCAAAATAAATTAGATTAATATCAGACCCAATAGCCCCCCCAAAATTTGTATTTTTATCTTGCCACAAATATCAATTGCTCAATAGGAATAATGTTGATCATGATAAATCTGTACACAAACTGTTAAGCATCAGGTTACTTATTTAAACCCTCAAAACTGATCATAAAAAATTATCTTTATTTGCTATTCAAAACCCATTTATGATTAGACACTATTGTAGTTGTATGGACACATCTATGATGTCATCAAACCCACAGAACATGCACCAAATATGCCAAACAACCCTCCAAAACTGTACAAACCAATGCAAGATGAAGTGCCAAGGATTCTAGGGGAGTATAGGGCAGATCTTTGGTAGTGATTTCCGCATAACTCCACATGCCCAGCTCATCAAATGGTATGATCTTTGTGAAGTATGACACCTCTTTGAAGTTTATTGCTATTGCTTTCCCTTGGAAATCAACTCTATATACTTTAAAGATCAACAACATTCAATGCCATCAAAGTCTTCCCTACATACTTCGCAACATAATCAAATGGGATCATTGGTTTTCTATGGCAGCCCTAGAATGTTGCTTTTAGCAGTAAATACATCTACAAAATCAATAGAAAAGATCAAACACCCAATCTAATATTTCAAATATCAACAAATTATTCAAATATCGCCTCTAACATCAGAAAACATCATAACTAAATAACTTCTTTGAAATGCAAGAGTGATCTCTATATAAAATCACTTCATTCAGCTAGAGTGGATCTTTCACCTCCAAAATTGAACTTCTTCAAGAGGGTTTTTGTCCTCAAGAATGTATGAAGAGCTCACAGGTTTATTCCTGTAGCATAACAATATAATCTTCAGCATGAAAACCAAACAATGAGCCCTCACTTCTCTTAAATAGGTACTTTTGGAAGTTACACAAGAATATAACTCTTTCTTGGGAATAATTACTTTTTCCCTCCAACTTAAATATTTCCTTTTCCCATGTAAAGGCGCCCACTTTGATGTGCACAATCAAATAATAAAATATTTTCCCTTTCCAATGAGCTATACCACTTAGTCACTTTAAAATAATTCCAACCTTAGGTGACTTAAGTGAAAATAATAATAAAATAGCTCAATTAATCACCCAACTTAAGGAAAATCCCAAACTGAAGCAAATTGCAAAATAAACCTTACCAACACCATCCAGTAGGTTTGGGTTAAAGAATGATGCCAACTGGGTGACTTTCTAAAAACAAACAACTTCTCCTAGAAGTTTGGAGAGCAAACACTTCTAAAAGCTGTACTGCAATCCTGAACATCAACTAAGTTCATTGCCAACAAAAAGAGTCAAAAATAACTAAACCATGACTCTCCAAAAAACAAGGAGTCCCTTACCATACTAAATAGCCTACAAGAACTTAAATGAATAGGCTATTAGACCCACAACTGACTAGGCATGAGAAGGGAACATTACAATCAAGTGTGACAATAGAGCTCAAACAGGGAAAGACATAATGCCCTCCAATGTAGGATTGAAGGATGTGATCATAGAAATATGATGTATAAGTTCAAGATAGGATCAAAGTGATATAGTAATGATAGGATCAATGAATTATTTGATCAAAATATGTGATAGCATTGTGTAAGCTCAATGTAAATAGGAGCAATCATGAGATATGTCAATGTAAGAATAAATAGATAAGTGGAGATAGCATGATGTCCCCAATATAACGTATAGATCAATGATAGTTCAAATGGAAAAGGGGAGATAGCATGATGCCCTTTAATATAGATATAGGATCAAAGAATGATATAGCAATAAGGATCAACATTAGACTCTCAAAGTATGATAAGGCAATGTAGGACTATAACATGTGTACTCTATAAAGTGGATATGACAAGGTGAAATCATAAGATATAAGGTGTAGTGATATAAGATCATGAGATAATTGCTCTAAGTTAGTTGGATATAGTCAATAAGGAATCATAATAGCTAGATAAGACATTGATAATACATAGATCATAGACAAAATGCTCAATATAGTAATATATATTTAATGTAAGTGCATAAGACAAGACAAGATAATGTGAGATCATAAGACAAGTGATATTACAAGATATAATCAAAGTATTCTAGATAGTATGATATGATCATAGATGAGACAATAATAGATCATAGACAAGGCACTCAATATATAGCTAGATATGACAATGTAGGAATATAAGACAATGCTCTAAGAGGCTAGATCAAATAATATAGGAGCATATGTGAAGTGAATAGTCATGAGAATCATAGGTTAAGAGACACTCAGAATGAAAATTTAAGAGACAAAGGATCAAGAAAAGGACCAAAGCAAGACATAATTAAGTAGACAAAACAAGATAAGATAATGTAAAGATGAAATATGTGAAAGTTAGATCGACAAAAATGTGACAATGATAAAGACCTATGTTATTGGAAACACCAAGTTTCAGCATCAACTGGGGGCCAAATGGGAGCGAGAGTAGGAATGGGAACGCAAACAGGATGGCATGGGCACGCTCCTACCACCCCAAGTACCCTGTGGGTACATCTGGGACATATCCACAAGGTACTTGGGGCAACAAGGGTGTGTCCTAGTCATCCTGTGACATGCTTCTAGGCACTCCTAATTGTGGACCCTTGGCGTAATTGAAAAAAATATGTGTACCTGGATCTGCCCCTTGAACATAAAATTGAACTTGTAGAGCAACAAGCAACCTGTTCCCAACACCTTTGCAATGACCAATCTAGAGTGATTTGCTCACGAATCTTGACTTTTCCAAGCCAAGGCTTTAATGTATAGAAGATGACTCAATTGAATTTTATTAATTCATGGTACTAATTTAAATATATTATTATATATTTAAATATATATTATTATTATATATGTTATTAATTATATATAATGTATATATAATTTTTTTGATAGTATACCTAGCTTAGGATCCAGGAACCAAACCTAAAAAAGGGGATTATCCCTAGATGCTGAAGGCAATAAGTCCCCAGGTCCAACCATCTAAACACAAAATCAATGAGATATTGATGTCATTGAAGATACCAACTAAAACCAACCGCATATATTTATATACCATAATATTCAAGAGAAAAAAAATAGTACACATCATCACCCATGCCACCCAACCCAAAATAGCATCCAAGACATCAAAAATATCCAACAACACCCAGTCTCACAAAAAACCCACATCAAAACAAGACCAAACTAGTATTAAGAAGTATAAAGTATGCAGGGGGCATGCAAGTTACATAGGCCCTGACCCACTCGAAGACACCAAGTCCATATGTTTCACATTATTACACTTAACACATGGAGTATCCTTACCTAGAGGAGAAACCATTGCCACCTTAGCAGACACCCTTGTAACAGTATTTAGAGAATAAATGAATGGCCTTTGTCAGAACAAAATTTTTAACCCTCTTAGTAATCTCCTCAACATCATGTAGATATACTTGTTTCCACTTAGTCACATGTAGATGTTCTAGAACAAAATTAAAATATACTTATGCCTAATGAACAATATACTCAATATCATCATGGAAGAGGAAGGAACATGCCACATTCGGCAGCATGGAAGCACAACCAAGAGTTTGCGTTGTGTCAAAAACATTACTCTATCCATGAGTATGGCCCAGGTCCAACAACAAATTAGCCATAGCTTCTCTAATACTAATGTTGGGAGCCTTCTCCAAATCCTTAGCCAACATTCAAATATGCACCATCCAATTCCAAAGATCAAGATTTTTGATCTCTTTCTCAATAAATTTCATGAAGTCTACTATCATCTCCTCACTTGAAACCTGTCACTTCCTCTGCCTATTCACCTTGCTAGTCATGGGTGCTTCCCCTTATCCCCCGTTGTCTTCTTAATTTTCACACACTTGTCACCATATGTCATCTCCTCACTTGAAACCTATCACTTCCTCTGCCTATTCACCTTGCTAGTCATGGGTGCTTCCCCTTATCACCCATTGTCTTCTTGAATTTCACACGCTTGTCACAAGATGTCATCACAACAATAGAGAAAGAGACATCAAAGGCATAAGAGAACACAAACCAGCCTAACACCACATTACCGCCACTAGCCACGAATGAGCATAAATGAAACCATAAAAACATGATGAAGCCCATCCCATCCACCCTACACAAACATAAATCATTAAATAGTAGCCCCTACCCACCCCTTATTAGGTTACATGACACCATAGTTTGCATACTCAAAATTAACAAAAACTTGGCAAACCTAAAATTTGCGATTTAGCAAAAACTCAATAACTTTAAAAAATTACTTAAATTTCTTTAAAAACACAATTTTTTTGCAAAATTGAATGAGAAAATGTATCCAATTTGAATCCATAAATGAGTGCAAAAGTGTTCTCTATTAGATCTAATCTATGTTCCATGGAGTTTCCTTATAGGGAGATGGGGGATGGGCTTCGAGTTCGAGGGGCAACAAATCTCATAGCGGGTCTAGGGGTAGCACCCCTAGTGGGATTTGAGGGAAGCACCCCAAGTTGGGTCAAGGGACAACACCCGTCATGGAGGTTTGGGGGTAGCACCCCTCATGGGGTCTGGGGCAGCCCAAATTAAGGCCTTCGATACCACACAAACCTTCATGGTACACATCATTTTCACAATTTTATCACTATGTTTTTTGCAATACCAAGTCCTTACTTTTCCTATCCTAATACTCTTACTCTTGCAACCTTTAGCCTTTCTCATTTTTTCACTTTTGCAACTACTTAGGGTGTGTGGGGCCCATAGACCATTAGGGTTAGGGTTACTAGCACGAAGATCAAAAAAAAAATTTAAGAAAAAAGAAATTTTTGCCTTAGTTGTCGTGTCTACCAAGTTTTTGACTCAAACTCGCCTAAAAAATGACAAATACTCACCAAATACGTAGCGATCTTTACTCCCAATGTTTTTTAGTAACTTGCCAGCATAAAAAAGTAGTGAGTACTCGCCAAGTATGTAACCTATGCCTAAGACCAACAACCTTACCTAGAAGGAGTAAGATGTCCTTAGGATAACTCTCCCTCCAATATTTACAGTTCATCCCCTCATTAGTTTGGATGCCAACACCTATTTTAGCTACCCAATCTACCACAAAATTACCCTTCCTACCAATGTGGCTAAAAGAAATATTGTCAAAGAGATTAGCCAAGCCCTTGGCCTCGGATATGATGGTATCTAAGAGCTAATTTTGGGAAACCCCCCAACATAAACCTGATCATAAATTTGGAGTTACCTTCCACCTAGAGACACAACCAACCCTTATTCTTTGCTTCTCTTAATCCCCAGAGTAGAGCTTTAGCCTTAGCCATATTATTGGACTCAGTCCCAAAATCAAAAGCCAAAATACAAAGAGGTTGCCCCTCATCACTTCCTAATACACACCCACCTCTAGTATCCCTCAGGTTACCTTTGATAGCACCGTCAAACTTCAATTTTACCCACCCCTTGGTCGAGCAGCTCTAACAAAAATTAATCACATAATTGGAGGCCTTAACAAAGATACGATCCAACCAAAGAAATCTAGGTCACACCTCAACCCAATGCCTTTCAAAACCAATCCTCCTTCCTCTTACTCTCCCCCAACTCCTTTAAAGCTAAATCAAATATGTCCCACATCCTTTCCACCACAAACTTCCTATCTTGGAAGAGGTGCTTGTTCCTTTCTAGCCAAATGTTCTAAATTATCAGCACAACAGAGCATTCCCATAACAATTGAAGGCCCCGAATTTTAATTTTCAAATTCCAACCTAAGAGCAAACTCACAACATTCCTAGGAACCCAATATACCCCCATCTACCAAGTAACCAATGCCATAACTGAAGCACATACTCAGAATGGATGAATAATATATATAATTGATTTTAATAATATATAATTTATATATTAAAATAAAATATATATTATAAATTTTTATAATATATATTTAATTTTAATATATAATTTATATATTATTAAAATTAATAATATATAATTATATATTAAAATTAAATATATATTATATAGAGCCATAGTCGTACCTGAACTCGAGGGAAAAAATTTGCCATACCGGCATACCCAAACCCCAAATCCATTCATGTTCCCATACATGAATTTACAACTTAGATAAAGACCAAATGCAAAGTGAGATAAGACATGATAATCAAGAGATGAAAGAGGTCCAATGTGCCCTCTAAGTGGGGTGAGGAAATAAGAAATAAACATAAAGATTGAATAAAGCAAACATAAAGATCGAATAAAGCACACATGCCCCCCAAGTGGGGGAAAATGATGTAAAGAAGCAATAGGGGTCCCAAAACATAATGTGGATAAGAACAAGGACATGGCAAAAGACAAATGATAAATGAAAGAAAAGTAAGAATGATGTTTAAGCAATGGCTTCATCACTCATATTTGGTGACTTCTCTTTTATGTTACATGTAACCTCAATTTGTATCTTCTCTTTGTTTATAAATTCCTGAATTTTATGTAAGAATACAATGCCTCTATGCTTAGAATGTCCATGTGTATAATGATAAGTATATGGATTGAAAGATAAATTACTATAGATCATTGTCAAGTCCATGCTACTCTTATGTGAACTAGATCTAGAGAAATAGTCAATGAAAGCATGAGCCAAATTAGAAAAACTCTTGTTCATTTCTAAGTCCGTGCTACTCTTATGTGAACTATATCTAGAGAAATAGTCAATGAAAGCATGAGCTAAATTAGAAAAACTCTTGTTCATTTCTAAGTCCATGCTACTCTTATGTGAACTAGATCTAGAGAAATAGTCAATGAAAGCATGAGCCAAATTAGGAAATGGAGTATATAGAGCAAGTAAAATGAATCAAACCATTTAAAACTTTGCCATTTAAGTGCACTCTAAACTTGCCAATCAATAAAATGTCATCATCTATGTGCATTTAGTTAGCAAGAAAGTTTTCACATACAAAGAAGCGTTAATAGAACCATCATAAGCATCATGTAATAACTCCTCACTAAGACTTACGGTATCATCATTTAAAAATAATGTAGTAATATATTCTACATAATAAGCATATGTATTATCAATAAGGCACAAGAAATCATTGGAAGCATGAGTAATAGTAGAAGAACCATAATAAAAACCATCATTATCATCTATTAAAGAATGGTTGGGTGAAAGTTTTGTGTCACATTTTTATTAAAGATATGAACAAAATAGGCCTAATTTTTTAAATTGAAGCATTGAAAATGACATATATGTTTTGAATTTTAAAATTATATAAACTAATGTAATGAAATGCAGAATTTTTAGTTTAGTTTATGTTGTAATTTAAAAAATAAATGTTATTTGGATATTTTTTTTAATAAAATTTGACACTATAATTTAATTAATTTGAAGCTCTAGTGCATGAAAGATTTTTTTTAATTTCAATATTTTTTATTATAAATGTTTAAAGTTAGGTGTACTAAAAAATATAACAATTTTGACAGGTCTCCACTTTATGTTTAACTGTTTATCATAAATAAATAAAAAATCATGCCCTTTTAACAAGGATTCTCTTAAATTAATGCATCATGGGTAAGTGCACAAAGATGAGGGACCAAAAGGGGGTCTTAAGATGCCACCTTTTTTTTTTTTTTCCGAAATCAGGAAAGACTGATGTTGGATGAGAAATTGAAGATACTTACACTCAAAATTTGAAGATACAACAAAAACAAGAGTTGTAGTGTTCCAAATCTAGTTTCTAAACTACTAATTTTTTTCAAAAATGGTTGAGATTAAGGGGTTAAAAAAGGGGGAGCACACAAATTGGTCCTGTTTTTCTCAAAAAAATATAACATAGTGTCTGGTGTGCTCCCCCTAAAATGTAAAAAAAATTAATATTTTAAAAATTGCTTCGGTGAGAAATTAGCTAACACCATGTAGTTTATCCCTGACTTTTTGATAATTTTTTCATGAATAATTAATTTTTTACTAATTTTCAAAGTGGACATATCCTAAAAAATAGAAAATTGAGCATGCTCCCCCCTAAAATTTTTGAAAACTAATCGAAAATCAAATTTTTTTGAATACATGTAGAATGGAGTCTAATTTCTAAAAATATAACTTATTTGAAATTTTGATGAACAATTAAAAAAAACTCAAAAATACCAGACACTGGTTTTTGACAAAAAACGGATACACTAACAAAATAAATTAAAGATGAAATCCTTAACATACTCAAAACGTGAAAAAAACTATATGGTTAGATAGCTAACAGAGAGCTTAAGATTATGGTGGTATTTTTTTCAAATTTTTATTGAAAAAAGTGCAATCCTGATGGGGAGCACGCTCTAGATTATGTGAATTTTGTTAGAATCTGGAAAACACATCCTTGGACGACCTAAACATAGTTCAAGCCTTTGGGTTGGAAGCCCAAGGCAAATCCAAGCCTAAGGCTTAGAAATTACCAAGGCAAAGAATAACGCAAGCCTCTCTCTCTCCCTCTCTCTCTCTCTCCTGCACTCTCCCTCTCTCTCTCTCTCAAATCAAATTTGCAGGTATTTTTTACAAATTAGTTTTGTGTAATTTTTATCCAAGGAAATGCACAATTGGAAAAAAAGAAGCAACCATTTTCATCACCAGTCCATGGTTGAAAGGAAAGGTCTTTACATATTCTATTAAGTGTATTCTTGGTTGATTCAATACATTACTGTTATGTTGAGTTATCAAGATAGATAATATTATTCACTTTAGTTTGGATAAAATTAGTCACTCTGATAATATGTCTCTTACATTTATATAAACAAGACTCATTTTCATCAACCCATATTTCCCCTCGGCTTGGTCTGAGATTGCAAGAACATGGATAAGAATGAATGTTACAACTTGGAAGTGGCCCAAGATATTGATATTACATCACTTATCATGTGGGATTCTAAAATATTCCTTACAGTTGAAAAAGGTTTTGCTTTGAAACTTCAAAAGTTGTTTTACATTTCTTCTATGAACAATTTTCTTCACAGGTGCATATTTGATAGTAATTTTTGGCCCATTACAATGAAAATGAAAATCAAGGTCTGTCCAACATGTCTCAGTGCCTTTCTCAAATAAGATCAATAAGTTGGCAATTCAAGGGTTCAATAATCAACACACAACCGGCTAATAGATTTGATAAAAAAAGTAACATTACAAAAGTCTAAATTTTTTTACATCAATAAATATTAAAGGTAGGAACAATCATGGGAAATATGTTAAGAAATAAATTTTCTACCATTCATGTTCCATGGTTTTTTTCCCAGTACAAGGTAGCTCATAAATCACCCATTAAAGGAATAACATCTCTTTAGCTTTTTTGGATTGTTTTTCCTTTTTAGCGGCATATATTACTCTTGCAGCAGTGTTTGAAAAAGCTGTAGGCTTCTCTGAATTCTTTGGATTCAAAGCTTTTCTAATTTTGGATATAGTCCAAGCTATAGAGATCATATGGCCTACAACTCTAAGGCTTTCATTGGTTAACTCAGCAGTCTACTCTACATTACTGTGGAAGAATTTGGGTTCTTCGAGCCTAAATGTGGAAGGAGGACAAACACTTGCATTCACATAACACGAGCGCGAGAGAGAGGAGGGAAGTAGAGGTGAGAAAGAGAGTGGAGGGGAGGGAGTGAGATGTTTTAATTCAGCATAACACAAGCGCATTATAATGCGCTTGTGTTATGCTGAATTAAAACATCTCACTCCCTCCCCTCCACTCTCTTTCTCACCTCTACTTCCCTCCTCTCTCTCTCACACTCTGTACTTCCCTCCCCTCTCTACATCCTACCCTCTCTCACTCTCTGCTTTCCTCCCCTCTCTACCTCCTACCCTCTCTCTCAGTCTCTACTTCCCTCCCCTCTCTACCTCCTACCCTCTCTCTCAGTCTCTACTTCCCTCCCCTCTCTACCTCCTACCCTCTCTCTCACTCTCTTCTTCCCTCCCCTCTCTACCTCCTACCTTCTCTCTCACTCTCTACTTCCCTCCCCTCTCTACCTCCTACCCTCTCTCTCACTTTCTACTTCCCTACCCTCTTTACCTCCTATCCTCTCTCACTCTCTACTTACCTCCCCTCTCTACATCATACACTCTCTCTCACTCTCTACTTCCCTCTCCTCTCTACCTCCTACCCTCTCTATCTCTCTCTTATTCCCTCCCATATCTACCTCCTACCCTCTCTCTCACTCTCTACTTCTCTCTCCTCTCTACCTCCTACCCTCTCTCTCACTCTCTTCTTCCCTCCCCTCTCTACCTCCTACCCTCTCTCTCACTCTCTACTTCATTCCCCTCTCTACCTTCTACCTTATCTCTCACTCTCTACTTCCCTCCCCTCTCTACCTCCTACCCTCTTTCTTACTCTCTACTTCCCTCCCCTCTCTACCTCCTACCCTCTCTCTCACTCTCTTCTTCCCTTCTGGGCTCTCTACCTCCTACCCTCTCTCTCACTCTCTACTTCCCTCCCCTCTCTACCTCCTACCCTCTCTCTCACTCTCTTCTTCCCTCCCCTCTCTACCTCCTACCCTCTCTTAGCCTCTACTTCCCTCCCCTCTCTCTTAGCCTCTACTTCCCTCCCCTCTCTACCTCCTACCCTGTCTCTCAATCTCTACTTCCCTCCCCTCTCTACCTCCTACCCTCTCTCACTCTCTACTTCCCTCCCCTCTCTACCTCCTACCCTCTCTCCCACTCTCTTCTTCCCTCCCCTCTCTATCTCCTACCCTCTCTCTCTCTCTAAGGTCTATCTACCTCCTAGTTTTACTTTTCCTAGCTTTCCTAGTTTTCCTTTTCCTTTTCAATTTTCCTTTAGATCCCACCAAAATTTCCCTATTTTACTATTTTCCACCTCTCCTCATCATTCTTCCCATCCAATGAAATTTAATTTTATCTTTTTTCCATTTCATCCTCCCAATTTATATTCGCATCCCTCTTTGCATGTCCTAGTTTTCTTGTTTCTATGTTCTTTGTTGATAAGGGAGAGGGAGAGGGATGAAGATGGAGAGAGGGTGGAGATGGAGGGGAGAGATAGGGTGGGAGAGAGAGAGTCCTAGTTTTCTTTTTTTTCATTTCCTTTATTGATAAGGGTGAGGGAGAGATAAAGGGGAGAGATAGGGAGACAAAGGAATGATAGGGGAGAGAGAGGCAAGAGATAGGGAGATAGGGAGAGATAGATAGGTAGAGAGATCTAGAGGAGATAGATAGGGAGAGATAGAGGAGACAAAGGGGAGAGATAGGGAGATAGAGAGTGAGGAAGATGTCCAGAGAGATAGGGAGAGAGATTGAGAGGTAGAGGGATGATAGAGATATAGGGAGATAAGGGGAAGATAGGGAGATAGAGGTTTAGGGTTGCTTGGGTTTACGAGTTATGGTTTAGGGGCATTATTTAGGGTTTATGGCTTTTGGGAGAGAGAGAGGGTTGGTCGAGTTTATGAGTTTAGGGTTGCTTAAGTTTAGGGTTTAGGGGTTAGGTTTTAGGGGAATTATTTAGGGTTTAGGGGTTTAGGGTTGCTCGAATTTATGGTTTAGGGTTTAGGGGCATTATTTAGGGTTTTGGGGTTTTGGGGGAGATAGAAAGAGAGAGAGAGAGGTTTAGGGTTGCTTGGGTTTAGCGGCATTATTTAGGGTTTATGAGTTTAGGGTTGCTTAGATTTAGGGGCATTATTTAGGGTTTATGAGTTAGGGTTGCTCAAGTTAGGGTTTAGAGGTTAGGATTAAAGGGGAATTATTTATGGTTTAGGGGTTTATCCTAGTTGCTCGAGTTTAGGGTTTAGGGGTCAGGGGCAATATTTGAGGTTTATGAGTTTAGGGTTGCTCAAGTTTAGGGTTTAGTGTTTACAGGTTAGGAGAATTATTTAGGGTTTAGGGGTTTAGGGTTTCTGAGGTTTAGGGTTTAGGGGTTTAAGGTTTAGAGAGAGATAGAGTGTCATATTCCCTATAATTACATATACTATACATTATGATTCACATATATTCGAATGTACACCTTGTATATCAAAATGTATATTTTTACAATTTACATATACTCATATGATGCATATAAGTTTTCACATTGTGAGAATAACTATAATGTTTTCTAATCAAATATATGACAAAATATATATGTATAAATATATGACACAATAGTTATAAATTATATAATGTAATTATAATATATATATATATATATATATATATATATTTGAGATAATATAAATATTCTTATTAAAATAGATAGTAATCATATATAATTCAATAAATAAAATAAGATTATACATATATATTAAATATAGCTATTCATGTTTAGTGATCAGGCCTCTTAAGAGGTACTGATCCCATATAAAAAAGGAAGACAAAATGTATAAACGAAGGGTTAAGAAATGTTGATTAAGGCAGCAGATACCTCTAAGAGGTAATCATTGTGCCTTTTGGGAAAAAAGAAACCCTTCGTTGGGTTTAAAAGGAGTGCTCCCATCCTCACAAGACCAGCAATGAAGAAAATAGGAATCAGAAATAAGGAAAACATTCAATAGAGATAGATCACAGCCACCCACGAGCAAGGTAAGTAATGTCTTAATGTTATTTATTTAATTAGTAAATAAAAATAAAAATAAAATTTAAACATAAAGAATTCACATTGTGTGTGTGTGTGTGTGTGTGTGCATAATCAAAAATAGATCCATATGTCATACATCTCATTAGAATTACACAAGTATATGAACAATAAATATATATAAATATATTATGAAACTTGGTAAGAAATGACATAACCATCTCATCACTTCTATTTCCCATAACCATAGGAGAGGTGGTCTTGTTAGGGAAAGGTAGGGTAATTCCATCATGATGGATTGGAGAGGGTTTAACGCACCCTAGACAAGGATGCTAGGGAGAGGCAGAGTAATTCAATTCCCAATTGCATTGGAGAGGGTTCAACGCGTCGTAGACAAATAATTCCCCATCCATGGTTAAGGATTAGAAGGGAGATGATATGGAAAGATGAATTTAGATTGTTATTTCTATTCTCCTCTATTACTTCATCCTAAAAGGAATGTTAGGAATTGTGGGGGAATGGTGGTATAATTCCTACATGTGAATGGTTTCTTTGTGCCTTACATATCCATTGATTGGTATGGTAAGGAGGGGCAGGTATAATTCCTTCCATGTATTGGTTTTTTAGCACCCATGTCATGTAAATCCTAGTTCCTGATGAAGAACAAGAGAAGAGGATATGGATCTTGAATTATGATTTATAGTATAGAATAGTCATCAATAGTGGATGACAATCATGAATGGAATATTAACATTGAACTTGTTGATCTTATCATTGGAATTTAATGATCTCTAATGTTACTAATGTCTCCTTGAGAATCACTTTGGTTGCAGATTCAGGTTTAAGTATTTCCTCTAGAAAGGGGACATTACAAGTGGTATCCGAGCAGTCATCCTGCCATCCTGTGAAAGGTTGACAATGCAAAGTTATCAAAGAAGGGGAAATAACACCAACATGAGTGAGGAATTGGTGAATCAAACGAAAACCTTTATGGAACTTTTGAAATTAGGGTAGACAACTGAGAGGGGGGTGAATCAGTTGTCACCAAAACTTTTATCCTTTGTTGTAATCAAACTTCTTTACAACTTAATAATAGATGAATGATGTAACCATGAAAGCATGAATCAACAACACATGAGCAGAAACAAAATCAACACACATAACACCAAGATTTACATGGAAACCTGGTTAAGGGAAAAACCATGGTGGGGGGTTAACCAACAAGATTTATTCTCTATTAAAAGAATAGAAAATGGGGAAGGCACATGCCTTCAAGGTGCACTATCCAGAGCTCACTGCTCCAAGAGGTTCACTACCTACAGAAATATTTATAAGTTTATCATAGAAAGATTGAACTAGAAAACAACATCTTCTTCATGCAAGGTTTAGTTCCATTGAAGCACACTATACTTTTGCTCTGCCCCCAAACACTTATTTGCTATCTCCTTATACTTTACTACTCTTCCTCTTCTGCTCTTCTTCTTTTCTACTCTGCCTTTCCTCCTTTCTTAGGATATTGTCATTTTTGCACAAGGATACATTTCCACAACTCAACCACACATATTTATATGCTTCATCAACCTTGGGATAAACATCAAGGTCGGCACTACAAATATCTAACTTAATGTGAATCACTATACTATTAGCCAAACATAGCTGGGATCCAAATCTTCCTCAAACAACATGCCACACTTCATAGCACCTCTCTTAGATCATCAGCAATATGCACAAAGCATCTGGTCGGCCAAGATTGGATAGAACAACAACACCCAAAGGTAAATCTTCAATCACGAGCTCAATCCTCAATGCAGACCACCAACACAACAGGAACACGATCTAGAGACCACCACAAGCACAATAAATCAATAGGAACAACCGCACCACCTCAGATCACCAAAAACACTTGCACCTTCATCTGGGAACTCAAGAACATCAACTGTCATGACTGTCACACTAGAAAGATTGCTTGCAGACCTCCAAACCACAAACCACTTGAGTTGAGGGTACACACTATCATCCCAAACACAACTCTAGATCCGTAAATCATAATATTCCAATGCGGATCAATCTAGACCAAATCTCTATCACCTCTGAATATATTGCAAAATTGGGTTCTACTCAGGTGGCCATAACTTCATTAATCCTTCATGTGGACCTCTTAAATCTTGACTGGAACAACTTTAGACTATCCTCTACACAACCCTTTGTTCTGCAAACTCTGATCTTCATCTTATTGGGAATGTAGAATGATCTTCTTCACTAAACTGCACTATCTTCACTGTCTTTTAGAAAGAGATACGTAACTCACTTGTCTCTTCTGGAGAGGCTAATTTTCTCAATATCCTCAACATACAGGTCTTCTAAATAGGTACAGTTGACACCAATGACAACAAGGATATGTTGACATCAATGACAACACCAATTAGGCACATATTTGCAACAATCTCCCCCTTTGTCATTGATGGCAACATATGATGTGAAAAATTGTTTCAACCATCAAGACAAGAGCTTCTCCCCCTTTCTCTTATCACACCTATAACCACTTTCTTCACTGCTCCCCCTTTCACTAGTAACTACTCACTTCCAATTTTTTCACATGACTTCTCTCCCCTTTCGACATCAATGGCAAAGGACACATATTTCAAATCATCTTTCCCCCTTTTGTTTCCAAGCTAAACTCCAGAAATAACATACTAACTACTCCCCATGAGTAGTATCCCCTAAACACCAATTTGAATCACAAGATATGACTGTGAATTTCACCGAACTAATGCACCTTAGTTTTGAACAGGAGTGGTAATAACCCCTAACATCACTATGAGATACTCAAAAGTATCCTTAGGTAGAGGGTTAGTGAAGATATCTGCAATCTGATCCTTTGAAGAGACAAGCTCTAATATGACTTCATTCTCATTTACATTCTCTCTCAAAAAGTGATACTTGATGGATATATGCTTTGTCTTTGAATGCAACACCGGATTCTTTGAAATGTCTATTGCACTTGAATTATCATAGAAGATTGTAGAAAGCTCTTCAAACACAACTCTAATATCCTTCAACATTTGATTCATCCAAAAAACTTGAGTACAATTACTTGCTGCTACTATATACTCTACCTCTGAGGTAGACAGAGATATTGCCTCCTGCTTTTTGCTTAGCCAAGAAACCAATCTCTTTCCCAAGAAAAATGCACCTCCACTAGTACTCTTTCTGTCATCCACATCTCCTGCCCAATCAACATCTTTATATGCATGAAGAGTGAAATCATCACCCTTAGGATACCATAAGCTATAATCAGATGTTCCCTTCAGATATCTAAAAATTCTTTTGACTGCTACAACATGAGATTCTCTAGGATCGGCTTGAAATCTAGCAACAAGGCCAATTACATTCATAATATCAGGTCTGGTATGAGTCAGAGAAAGTAGTCCTCCAATCATTGATCTATACCTTTTCTGATCTTCCTTAGGAGAATCATCATCTTTACTAACTTACATCCGGTTACCATAGGAGTACTCACTGGTTTTGAATCTTCCATTCCAAACTTTTTCAACAATTCTTTCACATACTTAGACTGAGATATAAAGATACCTTTTTCTGACTGAATGATTTGTAGACCTAAGAAAAAGTTCATTTCACCAAGCATGGACATCTCAAATTCACTTTGCATCTGATCAACAAAATTTTTACACATGCTTTCATTTCCACCAAAGATGATATCATCAACAAATACCTCAACAATCAAGATGTGTTCATGATCAATTTTGAAATAAAGATTACTGACAGCAGTGCCTTTGCTAAAGCCTAACTTTAGTAGATACTTATCTAATCTTGCATACCAGGCTCTTGGGGCTTGTTTAAGTCCATACAATGCTTTCTTAAATCTACAGACCTTATCTCCTTGATCAAATAGCTAGAATCCTTCTGGTTGCTCAATGTAGACCTCTTCTTCCAATTCTCCATTCAAGAATGTTGACTTGACGTCCATCTGGTAAACTTTGAAATCTCTGAAAGCAGCAAAGGCAAGAAATAATTTGACTGCTTCAATTCTTGCCACTGGAGCAAAAGTTTCTTTGAAATTAATTCCCTCTACCTGAGAATATCCTTTGCACACCAATCTTGCTTTATTTCTCACAACTTCACCATCTTCATTCAATTTATTTCAGAAGACCCATTTAGTTCTAATTACATTTTTGTTTTCTGGTCTTGGAACAAGATCCCAAGTATGATTATTTTCAATTTGCATTAATTCTTCTTCCATTGCTTTTACCAAACTTTCATCATTACAAGCTTCATTCACTGATTTTGGTTCAATCTTTGAAATTAGACAATACTCCTCCTATTCTTCAACTATTCTTCTTCTAGTTTGAACACATTTATTTTTATCTCCTATGATCTAATTTTTAGAATGATTCAATCTTACATACCTAGGAGTTTTGGGATTTTCATCAACTTCTGATTCTTGAACTTGTTCCTCAACATCTGTATTAACTTCTTGAGTTACTGGATTCTCCAGAGAAATCTAAACTTGCTCTCCTTCATTTTGTTCATCTGATTCATATCCACAAAACCTTGAAGGTTTTTCCTTGCTTTCATGAACCTTCACATTAGCACTTTCAACAATCTTTTTCAATCTCTTGTTAAACCACGGGTATGCCTTGCTTTGATTAGAATAACCCAGAAATATTCCTTCATCACATCTTGCATCAAACTTGCCTAGATCTTCATCTCTTTTGATATAGCATTTACTACCAAAAACTCTAAAATATTTTACATAAGGAGCATTACCAAACCACAGTTCATAAGGTGTTTTACCAAAATTACCTTTGATTTGCACTCGGTTAAGAGCGTAGACAACAGTACTTATAGCCTCTCTCCAATAGACATGTGGAACATTTCCTTCCATCATCATGGTTCTAGCAACCTCTTGAATAGTCCAGTTCTTCCTTTCCACAACTCCATTTTGCTGAGGAGTCCTAGGAGTAGACAATTGCCTTCTTATTCCATGCTTTTCACAAAATGCATTAAACTCACCGGAGGTAAATTCTCCACCTCTGTCAGATCTCAGACACTTTATCTTCACACCAATTTCATTCTCTGCCCTAGCCTTGAACACTTTGAATTTGTCAAGAGCCTCTAATTTCTCTCTCAAGAAAGTGACCCACATCATTTGGGAGTGATCATCAATCATCAACATAAAGTATATGTCTCCTTGCAAACTCCTAACCTTGGCAGGACCACACAAATTAGTGTGCACAAGTTCCAACAATCCACTTGAAGATTGTTCTTTACTCTTGAATGTAGTTCTATTCTATTTTCCCAATTGACATTCCTTACACATGTTATTAGTAGGTTTCACAAGATTTGGAAGATCTTTAACAACCTGAGTAGCACTTATCTTTACAATGTTGTCAAAGTTTACATGACACATTCGCCTGTGCCATAGCCAACTCTGAGCAATCAAACAACTTTTACCAGTACCACTTAAATGAAAGATGTTACCTCTAGTCTGTGTACTAGATGCAATCTTAGTTCTGGGGCTTTCCAAAATTTTGCATTTTCCATCCTTGAAACGGAGATCATATCCCTTGTCAACCAACTGTCCAACACTAAGAAGATTATGCTTCAGTCCTTCTACATACAAAACATCATTAGTGGTATTCTTACCATCAAGAGAGATGGATCCTCTACCATAGATTCTACCAGCTGAATTATCTCCAAACTTCACAATTCCACCTTCATACTTTTCCATATTTACAAACTTACTCTTATCACCTGTCATATGATGAGAGCATCCACTGTCAATTACACCTTCATCCTTTTCTTCAACCTCAGCAGCCAAGGCTCTTTCCACATTCACACAGCTACCAAATTTAATAGGTACCAGATCTTCTTCTTTGATGGCAATGAACACCCATTCATTTCTTGAGGTACTTCCTTTATCAGATTCATCATCAACAACTCCTTCAGCAGCTTCTTGGACATAGTGGCATTTCTTCTGAACCCTAGGTCTACTAGGGTTTGGCTTTGAAACCCTCTCTGGACATCTTGAGGCAAAATGACCAATCTTATTACAAGCAAAACATTTGAAAGGCAATTTCCCTTCATACTTACTGGATCCTCTTGGTAATCTTTTGGAAAACAGGGCTGCAAGTTCTTCAAACTCTGATTCGTCTTCTTTAAGAGCCTTCCTTGCCTTCTCATATCTGGTTAATCTTCTTGAAGAGCTTTCACTTGGATCAAATCTTTGGTTTCTAGAAATACTGGCCTTAAATGCAAATTCAGATTTAGGAAAAGAATCACCAAACTCACTCATTTCAAATGTTGAGAGCTTACCAACCAACTGATCTCTTGTAATAGCTGTCATAGTCTTGATTTCCTCAATAGCAGCAACTCTATGCTTGTATGAAGCAGGTTAGGATCTAATCACCTTGCCAACAATCTCTAATTCTTCCAGTTTTCTACCAGCACACCGGATACCACACACAAGTTCATTCACCTTCTGCATGTAGGAAGTAATGTTTTCATCTTCACTCATCCTAAAATTTTCATATCTACCCTTCAAGCTCTATAACTTAGCACATTTGACATGTTCATCACCTTCATATAGAGTTTCCAACTTCTTCTAGATTTCATGAGCAGTTTTTAATTCTAGGACATTTGTCATTTTGTTACCTTTTCATTCACCCTTATTCAATTTTACGTGATCCTTCCCTTAGCAAAAAGTTGACTTACCATCTTCCCTTATTGGTCATATGTTTGTTTATTAAGTCAGCGCTTTGTTTTTAAAGTTCATCTGCCTATCGTCTTATGTGCGAAATTACTGTAGAATTGAACCTTCGAACTTGAACCCATTTTCATGGTTCAAGAGTTCAATGCTTCTTGAGAAGTCATGTACTCTTAGTCCCCTTGTGTAATCCAAATTGTATCTTTGAACCTCTCAGTTGAACCTCATATAGGAGTTCAAAGGTTCAAAGGTTTAAAGGTTCAACGTTCCCTCACTATAGTCTCATTTTTTCCCGAAGCCTTCTTTAAGTCAAAAATTTGTGAGAGATTTAGAGGGAAATATATCTGAAACTTATTATGAAGCGGAAAGTTCTAACGTTCGAAAGGTTATGGATAATAATTACACATCAAGGTCGTGCGTGAGAAATGCTTACAATTAATGCATCTGTCAGAGTTCATGTCTTATCAAGCATTTTCAGCACGTATTATTTTAGTTAGTAATCATTCGACCTGATTTAATGCCTTTATCGAGAAAGAACAAGCCAATTTTAACAAGTAAACACATAGGGTGATGCAAAAGGAGAACAACGCTAGATGTATAAGATTTTTATTGCCCAGTTTGACAGTAATTTCTAATCCTTTGAAGGTGAGTTCGACTTTTCCTATAGCTGATTCCATTACTTTGTTGGAAAGGAGAATCATTTTGTGTTTCTGGTGTTATTAAAGAAGTTCAAAACATTTTCCATTACATTTATCCAGTCCGTAGCCATGAAATCTGCCTATTTTGGTTTTGAACATGGTTCAAGCCTTATTTGTTCTCTTCCAAAATTTGGGGATACCTCTTTAGCTCAATATGATTTAGAATATTTTAAGAAGAGGATTAAAAATCCTATCTCAACTCCTATGATGTAGAAAATAGTGGAAAGTGGTTTAGTCGAAGCTGCGGCTTTTCCCATGGCAGTACAATGTCCTGAATTAGTTCTGGAATGCATAAGCATATACGACCCCCAAAATAGGTGTATCAGAACTGCAAATGGTAATGTGCTACTACCTGTCAATAGACAAACCCTAATGGCAGTAATGAAAATCCCACCCAAGGAGCCATACTCTGATCTTGATATTAGTTCCTCCTATGGTCATTTCTCATTAAAGAAAGCAAACTACAGGAGTGTAATTGCAAAAAATTGGTTACTAAAATTTCAAAAGGGAGGTTCGAGACTGCCTAGGGCATTAACAAGAGAACATATGATACCAGAAATTAAAGACATCATGGTATTGTTACACAGGGTAAAAGGCAGTTCTTAGGCATTTTATTGGGAGGATTGGATGTATTTTTTCATTCAAGTGATCCTCCAGGGAGAATAGTATTTGGATTGGGCAGAAATCATAGCCAAATGTTTGAATCAGGGTTTGAGTAATTATTTAGGGAATAAGGACTTTTATATGTCCTTATATCTCTTCTATTGCATGGCGTCTATAAGACAATGGGGAGGGTTACCTCATGCACCCTTGGTTGAAGACAGCAAAATTTATGATTATTATTCACAATTACAGATGCATAATTGTTATGAAAATTATAGAAGAGTTAATGATGTTTTTACTGGAAGAATGACTCATGAATTGACAGGTAATGTGAATAAAAGGATGTCTGATGAAGCCATGCGGCTAATCAGCATTTATGGTAGTTTCTTTATTTAGTTTCCTAAATTTACTTATATTAGAGTTGGTGGTTTTGATGGCGAACCTGTGAAGCTGTCCAGATATGTTTTGACCGCTTTGTATTGAGAGAAGTTTGCAGGCAATTAGCCCATGTAGATAAGAAATTTCTAATGAAGAAAGATTCTGGTATATCCTTTCCCGTTGAACTTGGACACTATTCATGTCAGTCAATTTCTGACGCTTTAAATTTGGAGGTGGGCCTGAAAAAGTTCAATTTTTAGTACTATAGTGCCAGACCCTAGTTTGATAGCAAAGGCTTTGCTAGGGACTATTTGGATTTTAGAACAGGATTTTCACACATTCCTCAAATAGAGGACTATTGGGAGGATTGTTCAGATGAATTTGAAGTTAGAAAGAGGCTTTGGTGTAGGTTCTCCTTAGGGCAAATAGTTACCCTCAATTTGAATATGAATATTTCTGGAATAGTTGATGATGAGGAACATTGATCCTCATTTTGAACAAATAAAAAAGCTACCTATTCCAGAAGTTGATTGGAATAAAGATGAAGAGGATCGGATCGAGGTTAAAACCCTCCCGGTAATAAGGAGAACTGAGAAATGGTTGAGGGAATGTAGACTGAAGGAAGTTCATAATGAAGATTCCCAGCAATATGCACCGATTGATGAATCACCATCTCCAATAAGCTCTTCTAATCATCTTATTACTATCTGTGATGCAGGTGCTCCCAAGACAAAAACTAAAAAGGGTCTTGTCATCCAAAGGTCCAAGAAAACCCTTGTAATTATTCCGTCTTCTCGTGCCACCAAGCCAAGAACTAAAAGTAGGAGGAAGAAGAAGACTTCAGAAAGAATAGTTGTGGATTTAAAATCTGAAGAAGATTCGGGGGAAGCAACAGGGGACAGAGAGTTTGATTCACCAATGGTGGAAGAGATCAGTACAAACCCACAAGCAGAGGTTGCTTCAAATTTAGCTGATCTGATGATGATATCAAACGTGCCTTTTGAACAATTGAATCATGGTAAAGAAGTTCCGGTCCTTGCACCCAAATGGTTGGAAAGTTCAATCAATGACAAAAGAAAAATAGTTCCGTTTTCATTACCATTGGAGGATATGGTTAGCAAGTGTCTAGGAAAGACCCCTAAATCCAAAAAGTTGAAAACCACGTCCAGGGTAGATATTGACCCTAATATAGGGAATTGGAGTGCAGAAATAGCCCGGCCAACAACTGATGAAGAAGTTCAAGATCCCATAGTTCAGGATTTCACAATAGAAATTATAGATTTGGGGACTGCAACACGTGCCGCAGATGTGCATCATCTTGAAGCATCTACCAAAAGGATAGTTAGCCGTACCTGGAAGGATGAAAAAGATAAGAGGGAGTTGAAACAGACCTTACGATCAATGACAGAGTATATCGATGCCATTCATCATCCAAATCCACAACTTGTTTCTCAACTACCTCTATCTTTTGACCCAAAATCTCTGGTCAATTAGAAAATGCTAGATCAGATACATAGAAACAAAATGGTGACTAAAGTGTTTGATGATTGGTTGGATGGTATTATCCAGAAAGGTACAGAATACATTCATGAATTGATGAATATATATGATAAAACCATGGCTACTATCGAAGATTTGAAGACACAGAATGCTTCATGGGAAAAGGATGAAGGGAAATGGATGAATGTGATAAATCAAATCGGTAAAGTTCAGAAGTATGGGGTAACGAAGTTTTTATCAAAGAGGAATATGACAAGTTTAAATGATAATATATTGTATGTAAGCAAGAGAAATATCGAATGGAGGAACTCAGTATCCAGACGAGGACGAATTGAATTTACAAAAATGATCAAAGAAATAATTGAGTTCACTCAATCCTTACAGCATGATTTGCAATGTATTGATGTGAAATATATAAAAGATGATGGGGAGCTAGAAAAGGATGTCGATACTGTGGTTCAATCCTTTAGAGAGAAAATCAATTTTGTTAAAGAAAATGATAACCTATTAATTGAAGATTTCTCTCAGATATCAAAGGTGGAATCACTTCTTCACCTCTGTGTCGATGCACTCTTGGAGCATGCGGAGAAAGTGGAAAAAATTCAAAGAGAGAAAGATGTTTGGAAAGCAAGGGTTAAACACATTGGCATTCCCAACTTCTCAAAAATATAGGAATTTGTTACCGCATATCAGGAATGGATGGTACAATGTGTCTCCCCAACCAAACACAACAAGTCCGGAGATTCCAATCCACTGCCCTAGTCATGATCTCGTTTACATAATCTCTTTATTCAGTTATTTAGTTGGAGTTATGTTTAAAAAAAACTTTGTTTTTTAATGAGCTTCTAAGAAAATAAATCCTGTTTGGGTCACAGTTTGTTTTAACTCTGGGTTTAAAAGAACAGTTAATTAGGGTGACTATATATATGTTTTTAGTTGTTAAAACTGATATACAGAAGTTAAGAAGAAGACAAGGAATTTTAGAGCTGAACTTCTATGTTTTACAATATATGTGATGATTGTTTGAAATATTTTCATTTGTGAATGAAAAGAAGAAATGATTGTTGCCTACTTAAATCTGTGTGTTTAAGTACTTGGATTTGAGTTTCTATGCAAACTCTTCTTTATATGTGGTAATTATTCTTTCATTGGATAACTCATCATATATGTTTTATCGTTTGTTGGTTCAGTAATATACATATTTATATATCTGATTATTGTTGAAGATGGAATCTGTGTGTTCTGTTACCAAATTATGTTATATGGAGGAAAGATATCGCATTCGTAGCATGGTGATGTATGGATGTTAGTTTGCCTTAAATGCTTTCTGGTTAAAAGTGTGTTTGAATGATTAGAATAGTTTAAATTCATTAAAGATTAAAAATGGAGTTGTACCTCAATTCAGAGGGGAATTATTCTTGATAGTTCACCCATTTGTTGTTTAACTTATTTGTTCTAAAAGGAAAGGGTTATAGAGTCAGAAAAAACATTTTTAAATTAGGACAAATCTGTTAGCCAATAATTTTTGGTGACTCTGCTAGGGATTCGAAGTCTTTGTTGAAAGATTAGTCACCTTAATATGAAGCAACAATGGTGCTTCCTCATGAAAATATAATTCCTGTTCTACAGCGTAACCTTGGTTTTCAAGATGAATAGGAAGATATAATTGGTCAGTTAAATACTCTTGCATGGCGCACTCACTGAAATATTGATGATTATAGAAGAGCCAGCCAAATATTAGAAAAAGAAGAAGAATTGGCCAATAATTTGAGATTGTTGTTACTCAAAAAAAGGAGGAGAAAAGCAGAAAATGCTGTAAGAAATCAAGCACCTGAAGCCCCAAGAGGTCAAGAACAGCCTAGAAACTAGTAACTACTTATCCAGTTATAATATCATAAGCTAGATTCCAGAAGATACACAAGGTCTTTAAGGAGAGAGGGAGTTGAGGATCCTACTTTTTAAACGCTACAAAGCCTAAATTTTCCTTACATTCCTATCCCTATTAGAAGAGCTAGAAGTAGACCTCCTAGTCCTCCTAAACCCTCTACATCCTCTGTCTATCAAGCCTTAACTCTTTTTGATAATATCATTCCCTCTGCTATAAGATTTCTTCCAATGGCCCAACCTTGGGGAGTAGCCATAGGGCCTCTAAATTTAGGGGCTAACCTGAATCCTCTGCCTAAAAATGCAAGAGAAAACTTACCCAAATTTAATGGAGATGGAAGACAATCACCAGATGAACATCTAAGTGCCTTTTCCACAGCATGTGGTGTGTTAGGTGTGCAACATCAAGATGTAGCCATAAGGCTTTTTGTGCAAACTCTAATTGACACTGCAGCTCAATGGTTCTATCATCTGACTGACTCTTCAATCACAAACTGGAATGATATGAAAACTACATTCTAAAACAGATTTAAAAGTGCAGAAGATGAACATTTCCTTCTTGCTTAATTGACTCAACTTAAGAAAGAGATACATGAACCTATGAGGGAATTTATAGCCAAATTCAATAGAATTGTGCACAAAATCCCAACTGCTAAAAGGCCAACTCCTAAGAATCAGAAATGTTTCTTTATTAATTCTATGCCTCTTGATATTAGTTTTCATCTTAGAAGAGGTACAGTTGCCGACTTAGCAATTACACAAACCTTGGCAGTTGGGTTAGAAGATGATCTTCTTATGGCTGGAAAATGGAAGAAAGAAGTCCAAGTACCTAATGCTCATCCCTTATCCTCTACAAATCCTGTGGTTCAAAGACTAGTTAATGATATGATTGCCCTAAAAAGACAGTTACCTAAGGCTGGTACTTCATTTCAATAACCATATCAAGATGTCAACAGGAGAAATTTCAATCAACATACAAATACTGGTAGGACATTACCACTTACATCAGCACAATCAAGGTTAACTATTGAAGCTCCTCCTAGAAGAGGGAATATGTGTGTCTTTCATTTAACTACTGATCATGATAGAAATTCTTGTCCGAAGATGCTTAGATATGCTCAAATGGCCACCACTCAAGATGTATTGGGAGAGATTACAGAAGAAGAAAGGAACTTTGGGGAACCTGGCAACTCTGAAATACACTTCCTAGAATATGAATCAGATTCAGAAAGAGGAGGTGAAATATTGGTTACTCTTGAAGATCCTTCATGTGCTGTTCTTACCAGAAGTTAGAAGAATCTAAGATTTTCTAATACTCAAGAAGTGCCTGTTAAAGGTAAGGAACCTCTTATTAGAACCTCTGATGCTAATTTGAAGGCCCAAGAAATTAAATTGTTACATAGAAATGATCATGAAACTTCTTTTGATATTGTAGAATTTTGTAAGTCCACAAAGATTCAAATATCTCCTGCTGAATACCTCGAGTTAAAACCCAAAGAACTGGGTAAATTGGTTAAATATGTCAAAAGTGGTCCTACACAAATTGAACCTGAAAGTCAACTAAATGTTAATGTTGAATCTCCCATTGCCCAATTATTTGCTTCTCCACCTGAATCACCCACGCACACTCCTAAAATGGCCTTTAATTCATCTAATGATACTCCTTATATGGTTGATATGAAACCCAACCCATTTTATGTTTCTTTCATAAATGGCCATAAACTTAGTAATTGTATCACAGACTCAGGTGCTTCTGATAATATTATGCCTTCTTCCATAGCCAAAGCCCTAGGTCTATCCCTTACAAATACATTTGGTAGGTGTTACTCTATGGATGGCAAACAGATTTCTTTGCTCGGATAAATTAAAGATGCACGGATTGCTCTTGCAGCCTATCCTGATAAAAGAGTGAAGTTGACTATCTTGGTAGTGGATATTCTTGCTAGTTATGGGATGCTGTTGAGCAGGTCTTTTTGCAAAGATTTAGGTGGGGAGATTAAATTAGATTGGTCAAAAGCTACAATTCTAGTGGGAAAGCAGAAAGTTAAGTTAGAACCAGAACCTAAATGCAAGTTTACTGTGTACCCTTATGATGATCCTAAGTCTCAGATTCTATTTGAAGAATGTGAATTTGGTAATTATTTTCTCTCTTCTGAAGACATGAAGGAAGAATCCGTCCCAAAGTCTGTTCATTTAGATGAGCTGTGGACCATGGAATTCGATGGTAGTTGTGCTACCGCTAGTTCAAGAGCAGGGGTTGTTTTGATCTCACCTAAAGGTAAAAAATTTCCTTATTCTTTCAAGTTAGAATTTAAAAATACTAATAACACTGTAGAGTATGAGGCTCTATTGCTTAGGTTAAATGAAGCCAAAGGTAAAAGGTATAAAGATGCTCAAAGCAAAAGGAGATGCTGAATTGATTGTTAAATAGGTGAGAGGCATTTTTTTAGTTAAAAAAGAAAGATCGAGACATTACAGAAATAGAGTTTGGGACAAGATAGAATATTTTGATGCCTTCACTATTGAGGCAATTCCCAGAGATCAGAATACATGGGCAAATTCTCTAGTAGTGTCAGTTTCCCTTCTTCTCCCACACCCTGATTTCAAAAAAGATTCGTATAGAATAGAACTGGTCTACTGTCCTAATGTCCTAGATAATGTTGAAAATTGGCAAGTTTTTGAGAATGATAGGCAGATCAGAAAGTTCTTGGAGAATGCTGAGATGTTCCTGGGGACTTATTTTGAAGGTTTTGAAGAAGAATGTAAAGAATTCAGTCCTGATCCAAGGATCAATTCAAAGGATAATGTAATTCAGTTAAAGGGAAACAAAATTCCTAGAGGACTGGTCTCTCTGGAACATTTGTTCACTCGACAAGATGAATTTACCAAAGGCAAACATGTTTAAAATCCTGACAAATTGGAGGATTATGAGAAAATAAACATTGGAAGTGAAACTAATCCTAAATGGATTTCTATTGGTAGGTGTTGCTCGCTAGAGGAGAAAAACAAATTGATTAATCTGTTGATTAGGTATAAGGATGTCTTTACCTAGTGTTATGATGACCTAAAAGAATTTAGGTGTGGGCAGTTTCAGCATCACATCCCTTTGAAAACAAATGCGACCCCATTCAGGCAGAAGTTGAGAAACTATAACCCAAAGGTTACTGAGGCCATTTTCAAGGAGATCGACAAGATTTTAAAGGCTAGGATTATTTATCCGATTCATCACTCCACCTGGGTGGCAAACATTGTCCCAGTATGCAAAAAAAATGGAGAAATAAGAATTTGTGTTGATTTTAGGAATCTGAACCAAGCCATTTTGAAAGATAATTATCCCTTACATGTGATGGATCATATCTTACAAACAGTTGCTAGATTAGAGATGATGTCCATGATAGATGGGTTCTCAGGTTATAATCAAATAAGTGTGGCTGCAGCCGATCAACACAAAACTGCTTTCACTACACCCCGGGGAACTTTTGCTTATAATCGTATGCCCTTTGGTTTGATTAATGCTGGTGCAACTTTTCAACGGGCCATGAATTCATCCTTTAGAGATCTGAAAGATAGAATTATTTTCATTTATCTTGATGATTTGACTGTTTTCTCTGAAAGATCTGAAGATCATCTTGCAAAGGTGTCAGAGTCATGGGATATCTCTTAATCCTAAGAAGTCAGTTTTCTGTGTAATAGAAGGTAAGTTGTTGGGACATTTAGTTTCAAATGATGGGATCAAGATTGATTCAGAAAGGGTTAGAGCAATACAACAGCTAAGTCTTCCTTCCAATAGGACTGGAGTTAAGTCTTTCTTTGGCCAGATTAACTTCCTTAGAAGATTCATTCCTAATTTTGTTGAGATTACAAAACATATTGTCGAGATGATGAGTGAAAAATAGGAATTCAGATGGAATGAGGCTACTAAGAAAGCATTTGAAGATATTAAAGAAGCAATTGCACGAACACCTACTTTGGTAAACCCTGATTTCCAAAAGGATTTTATTATTTATTGTTATGCTTCGGAACATACCATGTCTGGTATCTTATTGCAAAAAAATGAATTGAATGTAGAAGCCCCAATAGCCTTTATGAGTGTTCCTCTCAAGAATCATGAACTTAAATATTCTTTAATTGAGAAACAAGCTTTCGTTGTGGTAAAGGTTGTCAAACAATTCAGATATTACATACTTGATTCTCATTCAGTTGTATCTGTTCCTAGTTCAGGTGTGAAAAGCATTCTGACTCAACAGGATGTTGGGATGAATAATAGAGAAACATGGGTTGTTAAGATTCAAGAATATGACTTGGAGGTTAGGCCAACCAAATTAGTTAGAGGCCAAGGCCTATCCAAACTGATTGTTGAAAGTAAAGAAGGAGAAGAGGAAGAACTTCCCACTGTCCTATTGGTGAGCTTACAAGACCCGTGGTTCCTGAACGTGGCACATTATCTTACGTATGGAGACTGTCCCAGTCACTTATCCCCGAAGGAGAAAAGGAATCTAAGGTTGAAAGCAACGAAATATGTCATTTGGAGTGATGTCTTATATAAAAAGGGACTAGATGGAACCTTCCTGAGATGTGTAGATAAGGAACAACAATACAAGCTTTTGGAAGTTTTTCATAATGAAGCCTACGGTGGACATTTCTCTTCTTTAGTCATAGCTTTTAAAATCCTTAGAAATTGTTGTTATTGGCCAGGTATGTTCAAAGATGCATACAAATGGGTAGCTAATTGTGAAAAATACAAAATCTTTTTAGGAAGGCCACAACTTGCAACATTGCCTCTGAGGCCTGTTGTTATTGAAGAACATTTCAAACAATGGGGATTGGACTTTATTGGGCCTCTTTCACCTCCTTCGAGTGCTGGACATACACACATTTTAATAGCAATAGACTATTTTACAAAATGGGTTGAAGCAGTCCCTGTGAAGAGAACCACTTTAGAAGTAGTATGTAATTTTCTTAGAGAAAATATACTGGTACGTTTTGGTGTTCCTCAGAAGCTTGTGGCAGATAATGCTACCAATTTTTCTTCAATCGAACTTACTTCATTTTTCTATGAGCATAGTATCTCTCTTTCTCACTCATTAGATTATTACCCTCAAGGGAATGGACAAGCTGAGTCCAGTAATAAAAATTTGATAGCCATCATGAGGAAAGTGGCGAGTGATAACCCCAAAGATTGGCATAAGAGGTTGTACGAAGCACTCTGGGCTGATAGGGTAACCCCAAAAAGGGCAATAGGAATGGCACTTTTTGAGCTAGTTTATGGAATAGGAGCTTAGTTATCGTTACCTCTGGAATTATCTGCAGCCAAATTACAAAATGTCATTGAAGATCAATATTTTCAAGATTCCCTAGAAAAGAGAGTTATGCACTTAACTAGGATCGAGGAGGAAAGGAATGAACTGGTTGATCAGATTACTGCTCACCAAGCTAGAGTTAAAAAGATTTTTGATCAGAAATCAAGGCCTAGAAAATTTATGGAAGGAGACGAAGTGCTGTTGTGGGATAAGAGGAGAGAACCTAAAGGAGCACATGGCAAGTTCGATTCACTTTGGAAAGGGCCATTAAAAATTTATCAGGGGATGGGCCCTAATTCTTTCAAATTGGAATATCCAGATGGATCTGTTCTACCCCTGTCCTATAATGGACAGGACCTTAAATTGTATCGACTGTAAAACAAGTGTCCCCTATTTTGTACATAGTCTTCCCTTTGTTGTCGTGTGCTGTCGTTTTCCCTTTTCAAGCTTTGGTTTTCCTTGGTTCTTTTTATTCCATCCCTGTGTTTCATTTTGTGCATAACCAGAGTTTCTGAGTTCTCTGCATTTTGTTATAAAATGTTGTCCCCAGTTAGAGCCATTGTTACCTTTTCATTCACCCTTATTCAAATTTTCATGATCCTTCCCTTAGCAAAAAGTCAACTTACCATCTTCCCTTATTGGTCATATGTTTGTTTATTAAGTCAGTGCTTTGTTTTTAAAGTTCATCTGCCTATTGTCTTATGTGCGAAATTACTATAGAATTGAACCTTCAAACTTGAACCCTTTTTCATGGTTCAAGAGTTCAATGGTTCAATATTTCAATGTTTCTTGAGAAGTCATGTACTCTTAGTCCCCTTGTGTAATCCAAATTGTATCTTTGAACCTCCTGGTTGAACCTCATATAGGAGTTCAAAGGTTCAAAGGTTCAAAGGTTCAACGTTCCCTCACTATAGTCTCATTTTTTCCTGAATCCTTCTTTAAGTCAAAAATTTGTGGGAGATTTAGAGGGAAATATATTTGAAACTTATTATGAAGCGGAAAGTTCTAACATTCGAAAGGTTATGGATAATAATTACACATCAAGGTTGTGTGTGAGAAATACTTACAATTAATGCATCTGTCAGAGTTCATGTCTTATTAAGCATTTTCAGCACGTATTATTTCAGTTAGTAATCATTCGACCTAATTTAGTGCCTTTATCAAGAAAGAACAAGCCAATTGTAACAAGTAAACACACAGGGTGATGCAAAAGGAGAACAATGCTGGAGGTATAAGATTTTTATTGCCCAGTTTGATAGTAATTTCTGGTCCTTTGAAGGTGAGTTTGACTTTTCCTATAGCTGATTCCATTACTTTGTTGGAAAGGAGAATCATTTTGTGTTTCTGGTGTTATTAAAGAAGTTCAAAGCATTTTCCATTACATTTATCCAGTCTGTAGCCATGAAATTTGCTTGTTTTGGTTTTGAACATGGTTCAAGCCTTATTGTTCTCTTCCAAAATTTGGGGATACCTCTTTAGCTCAATATGATTTAGAAGATTTTAAGAAGAGGATTAAAAATCCTATCTCAACTCCTATGATGGAGAAAATAGTGGAAAGTGGTTTAGTCGAAGCTGCAGCTTTTCCCATGGCGGTACAATGTCCTGAATTAGTTCTGGAATGCATGAGCAGATACAACCCCCAAAATAGGTGTATCAGAACTACAGATGGCAATGTCCTACTACCTGTCAATAAACAAACCCTAATGGTAGTAATGAAAATCCCACCCAAGGAGCCATACTCTGATCTTGATATTACTTCCTCTTATGGTCATTTTTCATTAAAGAAAGCAAACTACAGGAGTGTAATTGCAAAAAATTGGTTACTAAAATTTCAAAAGGGAGGTTTGAGACTGCCCAGGGCATTAACAAGAGAACATATGATACTGGAAATTAAAGACATCATGGTATTGTTACACAGGGTAAAAGGCAGTTCTCAGGCATTTTATTGGGAGGACTGGATGTATTTTTTCATTCAAGTGATCCTCCAGGGAGAATAGTATTTGGATTGGGCGGAAATCATAGCCGAATGTTTGCATCAGGGTTTGAGTAATTATTTAGGGAATAAGGACTTTTATATGTCCTCATATCTCTTCTATTGCCTGGTGTCGACAAGACAATGGAGAAGGTTACCTCATGCACCCTTGGTTGAAGACAACAAAATTTATGATTATTATTCACAATTACAGATGCAAAACTGTTATGAAAATTATAGAAGAGTTAATGATGTTTTTACTGGAAGAATGACTCATGAATTGACAGGTAATGTGAATAAAAGGATGTCTAATGAAGCCATGCAATTAATCAACATTTATGGCAGTTTCTTTATTCAGTTTCCTAAATTTACTTATATTAGAGTTGGTGGTTTTGATGGCGAACTTGTGAAGCTACCCAGATATGTTTTTGACCGCTTTGTATTGATAGAAGTTTGCAGGCAATTAGCCCATGTAGATAAGAAATTTCTAATGAAGAAAGAATCTGGTATATCCTTTCCTGTTGAACTTGGACACTATTCATGTCAGTCAATTTTTGACGCTTTAAATTTGGAGGTGGGCCTGAAAAAGTTCAATTTTCAGTACTATAGTGCCAGACCCTAGTTTGACAGCAAAGGCTTTGCTAGGGACAATTTGGATTTTGGAACAGGATTTTCACACATTCCTCAAATAGAGGACTATTGGGAGGATTGTTTAGATGAATTTGAAGTTAGAAAGAGGCTTTGGTGTAGGTTCTCCTTAGGGCAAATAGTTACCCTCAATTTGAATATGAATATTTCTGGAATAGTTGATGATGAGGAATAGGTGATTGATCCTCATTTTGAACAAATAAAATAGCTACCTATTCCAGAAGTTGATTGGAATAAAGATGAAGAGGATCGGATCAAGGTTAAAACCCTCCCAGTAATAAGGAGAACTGAGAAATGGTTGAGGGAATGTAGACTGAAGGAAGTTCAAAATGAAGATTCCCAGCAATATGCACCGATTGATGAATCACCATCTCCAATAAGCTCTTCTAATCGGCTTATTACTATCTATGATGCAGGTACTCCCAAGACAAAAACTAAAAAGGGTCCTGTCATCCAAAGGTCCAAGAAAACCCTTGTAACTATTCTATCTTCTTGTGCCACCAAGTCAAGGACTAAAAGAAGGAGGAAGAAGAAGACTTCAAAAAGAATAGTATTTGATTTAAAATCTGAAGAAGATTCTGGGGAAGCAACATGCAACAGAGAGTTTGATTCACCAATGGTGGAAGAGATCAATACAAACCCACAAGTAGAGGTTGCTTTAGATTTAGCCGATCTGATGATGATATCAAATGTGCCTTCTGAACAATTGAATTATGGTAAAGAAGTTCCGGTCCTTGCACCCAAATGGT
Organism: Cunninghamia lanceolata; assembly: GCA_027924645.1. Lineage (NCBI taxonomy): Eukaryota > Viridiplantae > Streptophyta > Pinopsida > Cupressales > Cupressaceae > Cunninghamia > Cunninghamia lanceolata. The sequence goes on from BSBN01000941.1 coordinate 3,326,664, forward strand.
TGGAAAGTTCAATCAATGACAAAAGAAAAATAGTTCTATTTTCATTACCATTGGAGGATATGGTTAGCAAGTGTCTAGGAAAGACCCCTACATCCAAAAAGCTGAAAACCATATCCAGGGTAGATATTGACCCTAATACAGGGAATTGGAGTGAAGAAATAGCCCGACCAACAGCTAATGAAGAACTTCAAGATCCCACAGTTCAGGATTTCACAATAGAAATTATAGATCTGGGGACTGTATCACGTGTCGCAAATGTGCATCATCTTGAAGCATCTACCAAAAGGATAGTTAGCCGTACCTAGAAGGATGAAACAGATAAGAGGGAGTTGAAACAGACCTTACGATCAATGATAGAGTATATCGATGCCATCCATAATCCAAACCCACAACCTGTTTCTCAACTACCTCTGTCTTTTGACCCAAAATCTCTGGTCAATCAGAAAATGCTAGATCAGATACATAGAAACAAAATGGTGACTAAAGTGTTTGATGATTGGTTGGATGGTATTATCCAGAAAGGTACATAATACATTCATGAATTGAAGAATATATATGATGAAACCATGGCTAATGTCGAAGATTTGAAGACACAGAATGCTTCATGGGAAAAGGATGAAGGGAAATGGATGAATGTGATAAATCAAATCGGTGAAGTTCAGAAGTATGGGGTAACAAAGTTTTTATCAAAGAAGAATATGACAAGTTTAAACAATAATATACTATATGTAAGCAAGAAAAATATCGAATGGAGGAACTCAGTATCCAGACAAGGATGAATTGAATTTACAAAAATGATCAAAGAAATAACTGAGTTCGCTCAATCCTTACAGCATGATTTGCAATGTATTGATGTCAAATATATAAAAGATGATGGGGAGCTAGAAAAGGATGTCGATACTGTGGTTCAATCCTTTAGAGAGAAAATTAGTTTTGTTAAAGAAAATGATAACCTATTAATTGAAGATTTCTCTCAAATATCAAAGATGGAATTACTTCTTCACCTCTGTGTCAATGTACTCCTGGAGCATGCAGAGAAAGTGGCAAAATTTTAAGAGAGAAAGATGTTTAGAAAGCAAGGGTTAAACACATTGGCATTCCCAACTTCTCAAAAATCTAAGAATTTGTTACCACATATCAGGAATGGAGGGTGCAATGTGTCTCCTCATCCGAACACAACAAGTTTGGAGATTCCAATCCACTACCCCAATCATGATCTTGTTTACATAATCTATTTATTCAGTTATTTAGTTGGAGTTATGTTTAAAAAAAACTTTGTTTTTCAATGAGCTTCTAAGAAACTAAATCTCGTATGGGTCACAGTTTGTTTTAACTCTGGGTTTAAAAGAACAGTTAATTAGGGTGAATATATATATATGTTTTTAGTTGTTAAAACTGATATATAGAAGTTAAGAAGAAGACAAGGAATTTTAGAGCTGAACTTCTATGTTTTACAATATATGTGATGATTGTTTGAAATATTTGCATCTATGAATGAAAAGAAGAAATGATTGTTGCCTACTTAAATCTGTGTGTTTAAGTACTTGGATTTGAGTTTCTGTGCGAACTCTTCTTTATATGTGGTAATTATACTTTCATTGGATAACTCATCATATATGTTTTATCATTTGCTAGTTCAATAATATACATATTTATATATCTAATTATTGTTGTAGATGGAATCTGTGTGTTCTGTCACCAAATGATGTTATATGGAGGAAAGATATCGCATTCGTAGCATGGTGATGTATGGATGTTAGTTTGCCTTAAACACTTTCTGGTTAAAAGTGTGTCTAAATGATTAGAATAGTTTAAATTCATTGAAGATTAAAAAGGGAGTTGTACCTCAATTCAGAGGGGAATTATTCTTGATAGTTCACCCATTTTTTGTTTAACTTATTTGTTCTAAAAGGAAAGGGTTATAGAGTCAGAAAAAAACATTTTTAAATTAGGACAAATCTGTTAGCCAACACATTTCTGTATTAGTCATGGCACTCAGCAAAGCTTCTTTATCTCAAATGTTGTTTTCAACATCTTTGAGTTCATCTGGAGTTGAAGGACCTTTCTCTAGGGGTTCATATTTATCCTTTGTTATCAACCAATAGGCAGCATCCGTGCATTGCAAATGGCACTCCATGCGACTCTTCCAAAGAGAGTAATTTGTTCCATCAAATCTCAGACTATCCTTCTTGTAAGTCGACATTTTGGATCTCCTCAAGCAGTCAAGCTTCCTTTAGAGGAACTGACTCTGATACCGATTGTTGAAATTAGGGCAAACAACTAAGAGGGGGGGTGAATCAGTTGTCACTAATAATTTTATCCTTTGTTATAATTAAACTTCTTTACAACTTAATAACAGATGAATGATGTAACCATGAAAGCATGAATCAACAACACATGAGTAGAAACAAAATCAACACACATAACACCAGGATTTTTACGTGGAAACCCGGTTAAGGGAAAAACCATGGTGGGGGTTAACCCACAAGATTTATTCTCTATTAAAAGAATAGAAAATGGGGAAGGCACATGCCTTCATGGTGCACTACCCATAGCTCACTACTCCAAGAGGCTCACTACTTATAGCAATATTTATAAGTTTTCATAGAAAGATTAAACTGGAAAACAACATCTTCTTCATGCAAGGTTCAATTCCATTGAAGCACACTATACTTTTGCTCTGCCCCCAAACACTTCTTTTCTATCTCCTCACTGCTCTTCCTCTTCTGCTCTTCTTATTCTCTACTCTGCCTTTCCTCCTTTCTTAGGATCTTGTCATTTTTGCACAAGGATACATTTCCACAACTCAACCACACATATTTATATGCTTCAATAATCTTGGAATAAACATCAAGGTCGGCACTACAAACATCTGACTTAATGCGAATCACTATACTTTCAACCAAACATAGTTGGGATCCAAATTTTCCTTGAACAACACGCCACACTTCATAGCACCTCTCTTAGATCATTTGCAATATGCACAAAGCATCTGGTTGGCCAAGATTGGATAGAACAGCAACACCCAAAGGCAAATCTTCAATCATGAGCTCAATCCTCAATGCAAACCACCAACACAGCAAGAACACAATCTAGAGACCACCATAAGAACAATAAAATCAACAGGAACAACCACACCACCTCAAATCACTAGAAACACTTGCACCTTCATCCAGGAACTCAAGAACATCAACTGTCATGACTGTCACTCTAGAAAGATTTCTTGCAGACCTCCAAACCACAAACCACTTGAGTTGAGGGTACACATTGTCATCCCAAACACATCTCTAGATCCACAGATCATAATATTCCAATACGGATCAATCTAGACCAAATCTCTACCACTCTGTCACCTTTGAACAATTGCAAAACCCGGTTCTACTCATGTAGCCATAACTTCATTAATCCTTCATGCGGACCTCTCAAATCTTGACTGGAGCAACTTTTGACTATCCTCTACACAACCCTTTGGTCCACAAACTCTGATCTTCATCTTACTAGGAATGCAAAACAATCTTCTTCACTGAACTGCACTATCTTCATTGTCTTTTACAAAGAGATATGTAATTTACTTGTCTCTTCCAAAGAGGCTAATTTTCTCAATGTCCTCAACATACAAGTCTTCTAAATAGGTACAGTTGACACCAATGACAACAAGGATATGTTGACATTAATGACAACATTGATTAGGCACATATTTGCAATAGGAATAAACCAATCAAGCCCTCTCTAACCAAAATGAAAAACTCATACAAGCCTTTGAAAACATGGGCAATGCCATTGATAGCCTAAAAACCCATCCCATAAATAGGGGAGACATGGGGTCTAATATATCCGAAAATAATAAAGGATCTCCTAGCCTCAGGGTTCCTAGGCCCTCCTTCTTACCTAGGGAAGAACCACCTAGAAATGAAGAAGAAAATGAACCATCTGCACAAAGCGCGGAAGAAATTGCTAGGGCTTATGCAAATCTTGATCCTGAAATTAGGAATCTTTTTAGCTTTAGAGATTTTTGCAAAGCTAAAAGACAAGAGGTAGCTAGAAAGGAAAGGAGACCTCCAAATAAAGACCTAAAGCATAAAGTAAACAAAATATCCGTCCTAAACTTTGATAGGACAAATAAAATATTAGCCCATGCATGGCTTAAAAAATTAAATACTTATTTCTCCTTAAGCCCAATGACAGAGGAGGATGCCATAAAATTTGCTATCCTTCACTAAGAAGGAACAGCCTACGAGTGGTAGCATAATGGGGAACACACCCAAGGGCATAATAAGATAACCACCTATGAAGAATTTTCACAAAAACTAATCAAAAGGTTTGATAAAGAACACCCTCAAGAAAACTTCAAGAAGCTAACTCAATTGAAACAACAAGAAATAGTAGAAGAATACATAGCTGAATTTCAAAAGATTTCAATAAAAGTCACTGGGATTGATGAGGATAAACTAACTTATCTCTTTGTAGAAGGGTTAAAGGGTCTCCTAAGGGGAATGGTAAAAGCTCATAGTCCCACCACTCTAGATGATGCCATAGAAAAAGCCTTGAATTTGGAATCATCAACTTCAAATATCAAAAGCACACATGAGCATACCAATCACAAAAAGATTGAAGAAAATAAGCCTTCCAAAGGAGAACTTAGAGAAAAGAATTTGCGTTTCAAATGTCAAGAACATTGGGAACATGGGCATATCTTCCGCAATAAGGAAAACCTATGTTTTAGATGCAAGGAAAAATGGAAACCTGGGCATAAATGTGATAAGAGAGGTCGAGCCCAAAAGATTGAAGTTGCCTCAAATGAAGAAGTCAAAGAAAAGATCATCAAGAAGGCAAGAACAGAAGATGACAAGCATCAGATCGAAGCTCGTAATTAAAGAGCAAGATGTCTTCATCATTCATTGGAATCATGGAATCTCAAGCGTTGGAATATTTATATTATCTAAAAACCATATCTTCATCTATAATACTTGCATCACATTATTGTTATTTAAAACATCAAACAAATTCTTACCCATACATTTGTCTTCATTAGACCTTTCAAGTATTCTTTGGTCGCAAATTCTCTTTCATGAATCATAATCATTTTCTCTTCACTAAAGCATGTTCATTTCGAATCAAAACCATGACTTCCTCTCAACACAATGGAAGGTATAAGATGTTAAAATGCAAGATAATGAAAGAACTCATTGTGATTGCTTGAGGACAAGAAAACTTAAGTGGGGGAGACTATCATATTCCCTATAATTACATATACTATACATTATGATTCACATATATTCGAATGTACACCTTGTATATCAAAATGTGTATTTTTACAATTTACATATACTCATATGATGCATATAAGTATTCACATTGTGAGAATAACTATTATGTTTTCTAATCAAATATATGACAAAATATATATGTATAAATATATGACACAATACTTATAAATTATATATATGTAATTATATATATATATATATATATATATTTGATATATATATTTGAGATAATATAAATATTCTTATTAAAATAGATAGTAATCATATATAATTCAATAAATAAAATAAGATTATACATATATATCAAATATAGCTATTCATGTTTAGTGATCGGGCCTCTTAAGAGGTACCAATCCCACATAAAAAAGGAAGACAAAATGTATAAATGAAGGGTTAAGAAATGTTGATTAAGACAATAGATACCTCTAAGAGGTAATTGCTATGCCTTTTGGGCAAAAATAAACCCTTTGTTGGGTTTAAAAGGAGCGCTCCTCTCCTCACACGACCAACAACGAAGTAAACAGGAATCAGAAATAAGGAAAACATTCAACAAAGATAAATCACAGCCACCCGCCAACAAGGTAAGTAATGTCTTAATGTTATTTATATAATTAGTAAATAAAAATAAAATTTAAAGATAAAGAATTCACATTATGTGTGTGTGTGTGTGCATAATCTGAAATAGATCCATATGTCATACATCTCATTAGAATTACACAAGTATATGAACAATAAATATATATAAATATATTATGAAACTTGGTAAGAAATGACATAACCATCTCATCACTTCTATTTCCCATAACCATAGGAGAGGTAGTCTTGTTAGGGAAAGGTAGGGTAATTCCATCACGATGGATTGGAGAGGGTTTAACGCGCCCTAGACAAGGATTAGGGAGAGGCGGAGTAATTCCATTCTCAATCGCATTAGAGAGGGTTTAATGAGTTGTAGACAAATAATTCCCCATCCATGGTTAAGGATTAGAAGGGAGATGATATGGAAAGATGAATTTAGATTGTTATTTCTATTCTCCTCTATTACTTCATCCTAAAAGGAATGTTAGGTATTGTGGGGGAATGGCGGTATAATTCCTACATGTGAATGGTTTCTTTGCGCCATACATGTCCATTGATTGGTATGGTAAGGAGGGGCAGGTATAATTCCTTCCATGTATTGGTTTCTTAGCGCCCACGTCATGTAAATCCTAGTTCCTGATGAAGAACAAGAGAAGAGGATATGGATCTTGAATTATGATTTATAGTATAGAATAGTCATCAATAGTGGATGACAATCATGAATGGAATATTAACATTGAACTTGTCGATCTTATCATTGGAATTTAATGATCTCTAATGTTACTAATGTCTCCTTGAGAATCACTTTGGTTGCAGATTCAGGTTTAAGTATTTCCTCTAGAAAGGGGACATTACATAGAGAGGGGATTGATAGAGATTGGGAGAGATAGGGAGATAGAGGTTTAGGGTTGCTTGGGTTTATGGTTTAGGGGTTTAGGGTTGCTTAGTTTTAAGGTTTAGGGGCATTATTTAGGGTTTATGGTTTAGGGGTTAGGGGTTAGGGTTTAGAGGTTTAGGTTAGGGTTTAGAGAGATAGAGAGAGGACCGATAGTGAGATATAGAGGAGACCGAGGGGAGAGATAGGGAGATAGAGGGTAGTGGACATGGCCATAGACATAAGCAGAGAGATTGAGAGGTAGATGGATGATAGAGACAATGAGATAGGGGTTTAGGGTTGATCGAGTTTAGGGTTTAGGGGTTAGGAGTTAAGGTTTAGGGGCATTATTTAGGGTTTAGGGTTTATGGCTTAGGGGTTAAGGTCTAGAGGTTTAGGGTTTAGTGTTTAGAGAGGGAGAGATAGAGAGATAAAGGTTTAGGGTTTAGGGGCATTATTTAGGGTTTAGGGGTATAGAGAGAGAGGCACATAGAGAGATAGAGAGTTAGAGGGATGATACATATATGGAGATGACGCAGAGATAGGGAGATAGGGGTTTAGGGTTGCTCATGTTTAGGGTTTAGGGTCACATGTCAAAAGTAGTCTCTATATCTTGATCTCTCTCCCTCCCCTCTTTAAACACTTAAACATTAAAAACACTTAAAACACTTATACTTGTTTCCATGCATAAAATCACAAAGATTCTATGCTTCCCAAAATGCGCTCGCATTATAATGCTAGTGCATTTAGGGAAGCAAAAAAAAAGAAAAAAGCATGTGGGATCTGTGATTTAGACCCCACATGTCTATTATTCCCTACTTTTCATGCGTGCTATCAGAAAAGAAAGCACTTTTTCATGGTGTTTGACATTTTAAGAATCATTGTTTGATCAATCCACCACCTTTTTTTGTTTTTTCAGCATAGAAGAACTGGTTTTACATGTTTTTGGACAAAATTTGATTATTTAAACTAAAAGTTTCATGTTTCATATTGTTTCAAAGCTAATTTTCATGTATTTAGATTAAATTTGATGATATATTTTAGTTTTTTCATAAATTTCACTAATCCTATTCTAGAATTATATAGAATTCAATATTGAATATGAAGGAACTTGCCAAAAAGATCAAATCTTTGAGGATTTTAAAGCCAAATTTTGGAGGATTGGTCAACTTGAATTCTAAGGTATGTTCTTTATGTATTCGTTTACTTCACATTATGTTCTTTAGAACACTCACAATCACTAAAAGTGGAACTATCTAAGTTAAAAAGGTCATCATTATGTGCATTAATGGAATTAGAATCATTAAAATATGATATATACATGAATTTGTTGTATGTTGAATCATTAATAGAATTTTTTGTATCTTGAATTTGAACTATGTCGTCGATACCTCCACATAACAAAGTATTATCATCATTCTCTCTAATGTAACCAGTTGTATCAACATTTAAAATATAGTGTTATTGATACTACAAATCTGATATATTTGGTTCTCATATACTAATGAGTTGTCACTATCATCCTCTTGGCCATTTACCTATAAAAATTAGTTTGAGTTTTGTTTAATGGACCTATACTAGATAAGTTCTTTGTTGTTTTCAAGTACCCTCTAATTTTTTTTGGACTGACATCTCTAGGTTTCTCCAAGAAATTAGATTGGTTAGGCTGCAATAAACTCTATATTTTAGTCTTTTTGTCATCATAAAACTTAGTCAAAAGATCACCAACAACTCTATCATCATAATTAGCCTTAAAATTACTCCTTTCTTGATGATTTCACCACTTGGCTATCTTGAATAGATAATTCAAACTATAATTGATGCTCTTTACATGTAAACGCATGATTTTCTTCAAGTCTTGCATCATAAAGCTAGTTTCTAATGTTAGTATTTTGTCTCTTAACATTTCAAACATATCTATTGAAGGCAAGGAGTCTTGATTAGTGTCTTACCACTTAGACCAATTGTCACATCATTGCTAGTCAAACCAAGGACATTCGCCTAACTTTTGAAGATTGCACCATAGTTAGGATTACAGAAAAGAGATGAAACTTTAAGAGTTTTATCATGGTAGAATATATGATCAACAATCAACATGTGCTCATCTATGTCATCAAGAACATCTAGGCCTAGACTGTCATTACACATTTGACTTCTAATTTAATCATGTCAAAATCAACAAGCTTAGATTCATTTATTAGAAAAACATAATCATAATAGCCCTCTTCATTTCCACTCTCAATAGTGACATATAAACCATTCAACTCATGCTCATCATTGGGACTAGGTGTGCCATCACACTCAATGTCTTCTTTATTGCCAATTGACTAATTTATATTCATTGATTGTGATAATTCAAGACTTTCAGTCCTTAAAAGGGTACACCATACTTAGCTTGTTTGTCATAACAATCATCACGTTGATTATTCATTATGCTTCTAACATCATCATTGTGTTCCTTGTCATGAAATCCATTGGTTTTTTCTGAATTATCTTTGTGATCACTACTCCCATGACCTTGATTAACAATAGATTGCTGATTTGAGATGACTTCATACTTTCCTTCATGAGCTACTCTAACTAATTCACCACCAACAATATAAGAATTTGGGAAGTCCTTTAACATGCAGGTAGGTCTAGTTTTACCTTGTGAGTCTCCATTTGGAATGGTTGGTCCGTCACAATGTGCTTGTCATAACTCTCCTTAGTGCTAGTGACTTCTTGTATCTTGTCTTGAATAGGTGTATCCATGGGAGGTTAAGAAAGTGTGTTTGATAAGTGTTGTCATGTGAAATTGCACCTTGTTTGAAGCTGGTTCAAACACTTCAATGACACAATGGGACTGATCTCAATATGTAGGACCTTGCAAATGAGATCATACCTCCATAGAAGGCTGGTTCCTCCTTCTGAGCTTAAGGCCCAGAGAATAAAACTAAATCTAGTGCTAATGTTTGTAGGAGAAAAGGGTAAGAAGGATTGCTAAAATGAAATAAGGTGATGCACCAGATTAGGAATGTTCAGCTGTCAACTCAACACAATAATAATCTCAAAACTAAAACAAACTCACACAGACTCATATTAATTCTAACAGAGGCCAGGACAGAAAAATGGAAGAATGAAAGGGACCATTTTGCCCACAATACACAACTCACATTAATCAAAAAATAGACATAGTGCAAGAATAATGAGAGAGGCAAAAATATTAGTTTGTATTGATTATAGAGGTCAAATAGCCATTACAAAAGAGAGAGAACCATGCAGAAGAAATAGACATAGAATAATCAATTACATTCATAGTTGAACTATCAATTGGAGACATGAGAGGCTTAGCAGAAGAGCACAGTCCATGAGATCCAATTGGCTATTGTACTTGCACTACATATGCTTGGTTACAAGAATTCTCTAACCTGTAATAGCCTAGAAGAATAGCTAATAGAAATTCATTACAATTTGATGTATTTATAACAATGTCAAGCAATCTACAACAGTGGCACTGGAGCTGGTCAATTGCCCAGGACAACCCATGCTTCCATTAATTGCTTGATCAGAAGTCCCCAGCAAACTAGGACAGAACCTATACCCCTAATAGGCCCGCGGCCTACAGAAGAAGGTTGCTTGCATGAATGGGTGTCAGGCATATTTATGGGGAAGGGCATGCAAATCTGTTTCGTCCCTACAAATCCATTTTATTGCAACATATGTACAACATCATCGAATATTTTCACTGTTCTACTTGCCTACAACTATCTTTGTCCTGTGGAATTAGAGAGTTTCACTATTCCAACTACCCCTATTCGGCCCTGGCCTACATAATTTTAATGCTGAGTACATCTCCCTAAGAAAATGGCATCATTTAGGGAGAGGCAAGCTTTTACAACACTTCAACGTGTTGTACTCCTTTTCCTTTCATGGCACCTCTGAATTACCATGGTGACTTCTTCAGAACCATCGAGCTTCATTTTCATGCCCTTAGTCGACAAATCTACTCTTTGTCAAACTACATTTGGTTCATTTTTGCCTTATCGACAAATTATACATTTGTTGAACCAAGCTTTGTTTTATCTTTTATCTCCTTGGCACTATTTTTCCTTATTGACAAATTACCCATTTACCAAACTTTCCTTTTCCTATTGGAAAAACCTTATTTTGCTAAACCATCACCTTTGGCCATTTCCTCATTGTTAGTTCCTCTGTTTTGAACCTTGGAAGCTTTCTCTCTAATCCACCCTTATCAGCAAAATCGGCTTTTCTTGAACTCTGCTTCCTTATCGGTAAAAGTCAATTTCGTCGAACCTAGGCCCTTTGGCTCCATCTTCACCCTTATCGGTGAAATATTCTTTCCATGAACCGAACCCCCTTTGTCAGCAAAAGATCACTTTGCTAAACCATCTACTTCTTTGATGCATTCACTATGTTCTTTGCCTTATCGGCAAAATTGCCGATCGGCGAACTATCCATTATTCATCACCTTTTTGCCTTCGTTGGCAAAATCACCTTTGCTTGAACCAAGGCTTGGCCACTTTCTTTTATTTGCCTTGTCAGAAAAAGGCTCCATCAGTGAACCACGGAGATTTTGAACTTTGAGGAAAGTTCATGATTTGTGAACTTTGCCGACAAAGGGCTTTCCCTTGCATACCTTTAACTTAGCCAATTTTCCATGTCTTCTTGCCTTCCCTTTATTGAGGAATCGCCCTATCAATGAACCGGTGAGATTATGAACTTTGCCTCAAGTTCATACTTTGAGAATTTTTCTGATAAAGGCATTCTTTCCCCCCTTCATGCCTTAGCCAATTTTGGTGAAGTCCGCTCTCCCTACCTTCTATCGACGAATCACCAAATTGCTGAACCTGTGAAAAGATGAACTCGGAGAAGAGTTCATAATAGATTAAAATTGTCAACCAAAGGGAGAAGAACTTCCTTGACTTAGCCAATTTTTTAATCTTTTTTGCCTTAGTTTAGGAACCTGAACTTTTGTCGATAAAGGCCAAGAGTAGGTAAAAAACTAAGGCAATGGCCTAGATTTTTCTGGGTTTTTTTAGAGGATTCTCCACATGAAATTTTGGGGATTTTTGCAAGGGAATTCACTAGAGTTTGAAGGGTTTTAGGTTTTGCCTCCTTCTATTTAGGCTTTCTCTAATCAGATCTTTCTAATAGAAGGGATTCAGAGTATTTTGTGCTGGGAAAAATATGACAACAAAAAGATATATTAAGAAAATGTGAAATTAACCTAGAGATTGTGAAAAGTGTGTTTGAGAAGATATGTTAAGAAAATGTGAATTTCACTTTAATTATATGTGATTATATATTTTGAGATTTGTGTATGAGATTACTATACTCTATTGTACCAAGATGGACTAATTTATCCATGTCTTATTCATGATGCATATAGAAATCATCATCATGCCGAGGAAACGGCAAAGACTAACACCAGAAGAGCGTGAAGCTAAGAATGAGAGTAAAAGAGAAAGAATGAAGTGAATTTGTGAAAGTAGGAAATTCTCAACCATACAAGAAGACATTCCACCATTTCCAATTGAAGAGGAGCATGACACATCTAATGAAGCTAAGAGAGATATGGAATTGGCGGCATAAAGGGAATGAATACAAAACTTCTGCTCAATGAGGAAATTAAATCTCAAAGTTGGAGGCACTCTATTGTCCACAAGTCAAGTTGAAGGAACACCATCATTATCTTCTCAAATTGGAGGCACTCCATCTTTCATAGGTGAAGTTGAAGGTACATATTTATTCTCTTCTCAAGTTGGTAGCACACCATCATTCACACGTCAAGTTGAAGGTACACCATATTATCCATCTCAACTTCATGCCTTTTCATCTTTTTCATCTCCAATTGAAGGTACGTCATCTATCCCATATCAAGTAAATAATGAAGAAATTCCTAATTTTGAGTTAACTTTACCAATGAAAACGCCTCCTAGAATTTTGCATAGAAAGCCTAAGTTTCTAATTGACATAGATGAGAATGTTTTGAAGCCCATGTAGGATAAGATTCCCAAGCGTACTTGCCAAACATATGCCAATAAGATATGGAAATCATTCTTTGAGAACTTAAATAAAATCAGAAGATGTCAACTATTTGTTGAATTGATGAGAAATCTAAAATGTAGGCCCATTATGAAGATTCTTGGCCTAAGAACATTGGATGCCTCAACTGAAAAATCAATTGTAAAGAATCTAATGATTGCATATGAGAGTGTGGGTTCCACCTCACACACCAAGGAGAGTAATGCCACACGACATGTCATTACATCAACAATAGTAAGCCAACAACCAAAGAAAGCTCACCTCATTAGAAAGACAAGTCAAACATTGAAAATAAGTAGAAAAACTCTAATGAGAGCTATTGGAAGACATGAAAGAGTTGAGGACCCAAACACCAATGAATTGTGGGCATTCTCTGGGAGACTCCCATGGAAAGACAAAGTTGTTGAAGCCTTGAGATCCCTCATCGAAGAATTTTAGAAAAATAACATAAGGTTATCTCCTAATGCAAGAAATATTGTAAGAAAGAGAATTGGTTGTCGAATTCGTGAGCCACATCCAAAGCATTTTTTTGATGTGACTCAGACACAAATTTTCAAGAGATGTATCCTCAAGTCAAAATTAGTCAAAGGTATTTTGAAATGGTAAAGCCTTTTTATGACAAAATAAATCACACACACGTACATATTGAGTTTTCTAATCATTATGATGTTTATAGATATATATATGTAGATTTATCTACTAACGATATTTTGCAGGAGTGTAATATAAAGTGCCCACCTAGATATTTAAGAGATTTCATATCGAGCATCTTATGCCAAAGAGTGGATGGTCAGTTATTCCACAATAGCTTATGCTTGGATGGCACGTGTGATCATTGTGGTGGGTTGCAACATTTGCTAATTTGTCAACATATGGAGAACACACATGCAATTGGAAATAAGCTAGTAATCTTTGGCAAATACAAGATAGTGGCATATAGTTTGAAAGATGGAAAAGAAGCAAAAAGGTGTGAATTGGTCATTCAAAACATTCTAGTGTATCAGGTTATCTCTATTTTTTGAGATAATATAGTTTACAAGTATGCAAGGCATACCCATAAAGCTCAATGGTTGGACTTGCAATTCAAGTTATGTAAGGACACATTTCCACTTGGTACCATCATTTTAGTTGTTGAATTTACAAAGAACTACACACTACAGCCACAGAACGAGGTGCAATCGCAGTATTACAACTTTACACAGGTTGCTATATTTGTGCAAATAGCATCCATTCATGCAGAAGATAGTATAGAGGATGACAGAAAGATCTTGAGGGAATATCATTTTTATATCAGTGATGATTGCACACATTCTATGGAGTTCGTGCAAGGTTGCTTTCAGATGTTCTTCCATGATTTGGCTAGTAGGAGCATATCATTTCATCAGCATATCATATGGTCAGATAATTGTGCATCACAATTCAAGAACTCATAGATGTTTTATTGGTTGAGCAGGATGCATAAGATGAATGGTTTTCAACATATGTGGAATTTTTGTGAGGTCGGGCATGGAAAGAGGAGCATGATGGTACATGAACATGTATCAAAAGAGCATTGGCACTAGAAGAGTTCAAGTACAAAGACAATGCAAAGTTGATAGATGCAAGATCTGTTGTCGAATGGTGTAATGCTATGATGGGTCCAGGTACTGAAGTTAAGTCTACAATTTGTAGATATTTTTGGTTGGTTGATGATACTAACATTGCAAAATATGAGGATTGTTGTACATTGACAAGATCAAGTGAGCTACATTCTCTTAGAAGCTCTAATGCAGGTTCATGGAATATTCATACGTGGCAGATAGTATGCTTTTATTCTTCATGTATAGATTAAGCTTGGTATGATTGTGAGTCAAAGGAGTGGGTCGATGATTGGTATACAAGAAGCATATACCCGATTGACATGTATTGAACACAAACAACACTACAACTCACAAAGATTGAATCATCGATTAATTTTGAACATGTTTCAGATCTAGTTCAACCAGGTATATCAACATTAAAATTTAATAAAATTCAATATTCCATCTTATTTTATAGTTTTTCTTGTATTGTTGACTATATTCATCAAACTGAATGCGCGTATCAATGCAAGGAATATTTATGCAGTTATTGTAGCTAGGGAAAATCATATTTGAGTTCAAAAACTGAAAACTAACTAAAACCCTAACTATGCACCATGAAGGACAAACTAGAATGAAAATGAAAACAAAATGCAAAGAAAACTGAATCCATGCTAGGTTTGATTGATCTACATGGCTCTTCTCGATCTTGCATTAGAATGCATGATGTTGAAGGGTTGTTGATTTCTCACAGCTGTAGCATAATGATAAGATGAAGATGATAGAGGAAAATAGATAGATGGGTGATGCAAAGGCTCAATTGGGATTTTGACAGTGTAAAGATACTTGAAACTCAATGCATCCAAATGGCTTGGATGAGAGTTGATTTATAGGCAAAAGTTGATAGGATTCGATGGCTAAGATTAAAAGTCAATTGTGTGATGTGTATGGCTAGGATTAAAAGTTGATTTTAGTGCCTATGACGTACAGTAATTGGGTTATGACATGAGGCTAAAAATAGAATGAGAGGAAATAAGTGGGATTCTTTTATTTATTTTGAATAGAAAATACCTTATGACACACAAATAAGTGGGGCTAAAAATAGGATGTGAGTGGGAATCTCATAATTTAAATAATAAAATTATTTAAATTATTTGTACATGAGAAGAGTTATAGTCATGTGACACATGTTGCAATATGGTAAAAGTGAGGGAATAATTCAAATATTTAATTTGAACTGTTTGAGACAAGTGAGGGGGAATTAATTAAATAAAGGGGATTTATTTAATTAATTAGAAAGGTGATTAAATGGGATTTATAAGTGGGATTATGCTAGGACCTATGACAAAATGTTACAAGATATCTCCAGGTGATGTGTTGACTAGGTGTTGTAGGACATGGACAATTTTAAGTGTACATTTTGCCCCTCTTTGAGATGATGTTCGAGATGATGATATTAATGTCGAGTAACATCATTTCAAAGAAGCCAGGGTATGGATAGAGGAAAAGGATGGGATGGTGTAAAGATAGAATGATGATGCCCCCTCAAGAGGATAGGTGGGTTGGACAAACACGGGTAGACTCTCGAAATGAAAGGGGGTTGGTCAAGGAAGAAATAGAGGGGAATGGATAGGAGAAAGGGAAGTATGTGTTATGATGCAATGAAAGTGAGCAACCATGATGTTTGATATAGCACCAGACATTATGCACCAAGGTATAAGAACCAAGATGTTGATGTGTCTCATGCCCCAGCATAATACAACCTTGTCTAGATACAAGATATGAATATTAGCTAGGAATGATTCGGATTTGATACAAATGCAAGATAAAATGATAACACACACAAGCAAGCATGCACAAATGATTCAAAAACAAACAAGGTATTGCCCCTGTCAAGCTATAAACCAATGATTGATTGATTGATTGATAATGTTGTTGATGTGGGAAAGATTTATCCCAAGAACAACGCGAGGATCGTGTTGTTGATATGGGAATGATATATCCTGATAACAACACTAGGATTGGGGATGATAAATCCCATTGATTATGATGATGATTGATCAATTGATTTGGTTGACAACAAGATTAGAACAAAACCAAGGATGCAATTGGATAATTTGATAGGATTGGTTGACTTGATTGGTATGGATTAAAGATGATTTGCATTTAAGTTTATTGCTTGGAATAATTGGAAGAATTGATTTGATTGATTGAATTGAAAGGAAGAATTGATTTTGATTGAATGAATTGAAAGGAATAATTGATTAATTTGATTTTGAAGAATGATTTGAATGATGATGATTGGATTTGAATGAATTGGAAGAATTTGTTTGAATGATGATTTGATAATTGATTTTATTGCTTGGATTTTTGGAATATTTGATTTTTTTGGATTTTTGGTTTGTTTTGATTTTTTTGGGTTTTTGAAAATGTTTTGATTTTTTTGGATTTTAGAAATGTTTTGATTTTTTTGGATTTTTGACATGTTTTGATTTTTTTGGATTTTGGAAATGTTTTGATTTTTTTGGATTTTGAGAATGTTGTGATTTTTTTGGATTTTAGAAATGTTTTGTTTTTTTTGGATTTTTGACATGTTTTGATTTTTTTGGATTTTGGAAATGTTTTGATTTTTTTGAATTTTGCAAATGTTGTGATTTTTTTGAAATTTGAAAATTTTTGGGGATGGCATTGGATGACAATTTTGATAGACTTTATGCTAGATACCAATGACAAGGGAAAACCAAGTCTAGGTGCAAGGATGAAGGCATGATTCGATAAATGGATGAAATGGATAGGTGATAATTTATGGGATAGAAGGCTCATGATAAAGGGATGGATAAAAGGACAAGCAATAGTGAATGGGGTAGATGCATCATAAAGGAGCAAGGATGTGATCTCTAAAGACTATGTCGCATAAGAATAACATGCCCCAATCTAGGTGTAATGCTTAGGATTTTTCATGACAAAGCTTATGACAATAAGATTGGTTTGGAAAGGATATGTAAAGGATGAAGTTTATCAAGATATATCCAAAGTGTTTGTCAACATTTTTCCCCTACATATTTATCAAGATTAAAAGGAGGAAAGGAGGATGGATGGATTTTATGGAATAAGTATGTGTATGTGGGTGTAATGGATAAGGATGGTAGGATGGAAAATGATAGGTTGGATGAGACAATATGCCCCCAAGTGTAAGTGACACAGAAGATCAACCTACACATGACGCCTGTTTCCCAAGGTTTCATCATGGTACTTATCCAAGGTGCCTATTTACCAGGTTTTCACCATTGGATGAAGGGATTTCTCTTTTACTATTTTGATTTTTTTTAATTTATTTTTTATTTTTTTGACTTTTTTGATTTTTGATTTTTATTTTTTTGGAATAGGGTAATATGGATGGAAGGGACTCAAGTGTCTAGTTCCATGAAAGGTGATAGTCCCACTAGAGATAGAATGTCGTCGCATGGACCATGTCAAGTCATTATGCTCATAGATGTTGGTATGGGGATTGTATGAAAGTGAGATGGAGTAGGTAGATAGTGGATTATGTATGGATTATGAAAGGAAGGATAATGGATGGGGGAAAGTGGATTATGATGTGGATTATGTGGGACTTATGCAAAGATGGATGAAAGACTTATGCAAAAGCATGGACCATAGGGAGGTGATGAGGAAGATATGTAGGATAATGAATGAATGATGGGGTGATGGAGGTATGTGTAGATGTTGTGGAATGGAAGGGAACCATGACCAACGGTTGCACACACTGTGTTAAACATTTAAGCTTTTGATTGGAAGGTGGCATAAGAAGCAATGGAGATGTTTTCTTAGGAGATGGATGATGAAGTGCTTTAGGTACCCACATAGACTTAGAATTTTTATGATTTTTGTTTTGCTTGTGGGATTTAGCAATTTGAGAATTTTGCATGGAATGGGACTTTTGGGTGGAAGAGGATGGTTGGGATTTTTGTGATGTGGATGCCTCATATGACTTGCCTTCTTTTTGCTTAGGGATCCAAACCATTTTAGTTTTAGACTTTGCTTGTGAAGGTATGGGCTTGGATAGCATTTTGGATGTACTTTGCTTTGTTTTCTGTAATTGTGCCCTAAGGCATGAGGATCCTTAGTATTTTTGACTTTATGTATAGAGGTATCCATTTTTGTATTTTTGAATCCTTTAAAATGGGTGGAATGAGTGGAATCTTTATGTTTAGACAATATGTGCATTTGCTGGTCATGATTAGGAATTTGAGGGAATGTGTAAATGGATGGATTTGGCATTGGGAGAAGTGGTGGTAAAGTGGATGGAGGGATATTAGGAGTTGGAAGAAGTGGAGGTAAGTTGGATGGTGGAAGATGTCTGATCACATGCTTTTGACATCTGTAGGATGATGGAGTTGGGATGGCAACACATGTTTTGGGTGTACGATACGATTTATGATGGAAAGTGGTGGACTTAGGAGGAATGGAGGAATTACCAACATCTTTAGATTGTTTACCTTGGGGCATATATCCAAGGCCATATGAGCATGGAGGGACTTTGACATGGATTGGCTCCAAAATACCTTGTTCATGAAGGTCTAAGACTTTACCTTTGTAGTCCATGTTTTGGAGTATGCGGTGGACAATGGGACTAGGTGTAGTTTGGGAACTAGACACGAGTTCCTTATTGGGTGGAGAAAGTGAAGTGGTAGACAATGGTTGTTATGTTCCTAGGGAGGAACATTCATGAATGAAAGTTGATAGACCAATAGGATGTAATGGTAGATTTGGAATATGGTCAATAATGGATATGGAAGGATCATTAAAATCTTGATCATGCTCATTAGGATCCAAGGTATTTGTTTGATCTTCTATGCTTATGTGTTCTTGGGAGGCATGTGTCTCATCATGACAAGTGGATGTTGGTGGATCATGGATAGGACTAGGTGGAGGTGTATTTGGGATATCTTTCTCATGGATAGGTATACGATCAAGTTGCTCATGGATAGCTTCTTCATGGGTAACATATTGATCATAGAAAATATATAGGTTATGGATAGATTGGATGAGAGTGATTTGATCTTGATTAGGACTAGGGCTTGATGTTTCCACATGCTTAGGATTAAACTCTTGACATAGCTCTTGGTTTGGTTGAATAGAAGTGGATGACTCTTGGATAGGTTCTTGGCCAACAACATGAGAGCATGATGGACTCATGGGAGGAAAATTTTCAATGGGCTCAGGGGGTTGTGGACCACATGATGGGGTTGAAGAAGTGGACATGGCATTCAAAGTTTCTTTGGTAGGCTCATCAATGGGTGCTTGACATGGGGATGGTCTATTCAGTGCTAGTAGCCCTTGGATCACATCCTTTATAGGTGAATGGGTGATGGAAGCTGAAGGCTCATGATTGGGATTAGGTGGAAGGCTAATTGGATTAGGTGGATTAGGACTAGGAGTGGATAGATCCCATGGTGAAAGGAAAAGAGGGGTGTTAGATGGATTAGACTTAGGGATCAGACTTTGATTAAATGAAGGGCCAGAGGGATTAAATGGATTGGTGGATTTGGATAACTCCATAGCTTTTCTTTTGCTTTTAGATTTTGCAAAGAATCTTTCAAGAAAATCATTTGAGGATTTGTTGGTTGATGGATTAGAGCTTGAAAGGTTTGATGATGATGTTGGCGTAGGACTACTAGGCTTTGAGATATGCATTCTATTAGATGGTGATGGAGGACTAGCAGATGGATTGGTGTATGATTCCAAACTTGAGATGATACTTCCCTTGTCAAGAGTATCATTAAAGCTTGAGGGCATTTGACCTTATTTCAAGGAGTGGCTTAGGTTCACATGTGCTTGTTGTGATGTAGATGGATATGAATATTGGTTGGCATGGAAAGAAGTGGGATAGGTTGATGTGGCATTGACTTGATAGGTGGGTGGATTTGGTTGGATTTGACAAGTGGCCATGAATTGTTGGGCTTGGGCCAAGAGATGTTGTATTTGAGGTGATTGGATTTGTTGAAATTTTTGAATGATAGCTTGGAATCTTTGTATGGTTTATCGGCCTATGGGTTGAGGAATTTGGTGAAATGTTTGGATAAGGTCTTGGAGTTCTTGTGCTATGATCTTTTTCTCTTGTATTGGGATGGAGTTACACATAGATTGAAGTTTTTGGATTTTGGTTTGTTCCTCCAAGTATGCCTCAAAATATACAAGATCCTCATCATCAATAGGATCTACAAAGTTCTCATCATCACTAGAAACAAATTTTGGGTCACCTCAGAGCATATATGGTTTTGGATTATCGTCATGATTAGGCGAAGGGGCTCCTCGAAGTATGACCTTGGGCTTCGGTTTAGGATTAGACTTGCTTAAGATTATGACCATTTTGACAAGTGTTGACTAGGATTAAGATGATGATTTAGAATGATTAGGATGTGACTGCTTGAATGACTAGGATGATTTAGTTTAGAAAGATTAGATGATGTGGCTATTGTTTATTGAAAGTTTGACTTGGGCAATATCAAACACAAACTTTCACATGTAAATGCATGAACACACACACCAAACACAATGATAAATTTATCTTTCAAGATTAAATGTTATGATTAAGCAAACACTTGAAGACACATCAACAAGCTCTAATGATTAGTCAGGTGGGGTATGGCCAATGAGGTTTTAAGCTAGGTTGCACAAGGTTGACTAGGGAAATGGATTGAAAGCAAAATCATGCCACACAGCCGGGAGAAAGGGGTAACCCACCCTTCACCTTCACTTCCCAAAGGTATAAAATTATTTGGGGCTTAGCCAAGAGTGACAAGATTTACAACTCCCAATGAGGGTGTCTTTCAATTCAACCTCGGTTGAGGTCGTCCCTTGGAGTGGTGTGTCCCAAGAAAGCCTCCTAGATAGGGTATGACAAAAGAAAACCAAGTGAGGTGTTTTTCATCTCCAATATTACCTTGCAGTACAAGGAGAGAGCATATTCACACACCCTTGATTCACACTCACAGTTCTTAATTGACCCTTAGAAATGAAATGTGAGGAAAATAGTTCAAGCACTTGTTCTTTTTAAATCCCAAATCAAAATGTGTGATTGAAGACAAGGGTTAATTTTATGCCCAATTTGAATGTATGACAACAATTAATGTTTGTTTTTAGAGCCCAAAATCCAAATGTGTATGCAAACAAGTTGTTCTTTTTATGCCCAAATCGAAGTGTTTTGCAAACAATGACTATGAAGAAATGAAAAGAGGTAAAAGATGAATGGAGTGCACCTGATAAAATCGCTTTCCAATCTACTATATGTGCTGATGCAAATGTTGTTCTAGATTCATATGATCACCTACAAGATCAAAAAATAAAATTATAATCCAGTCATAAAAAAATAAGCTCATCAGAAAATTGCAATTTCAGATACATGTTTTTAACATAGCCAAATTAGATATGATTATTTGAAAACATTTTCAATCTGAAACCTAAAAAATCAAAGAAGAGACCCTTGCTAATTTTCTAAGAGCTTTCCAGAAATGTAAAGAAGTCTAAAAAATTCCCTATTTTGCTCCCAGAAATGCAAATTTATGGAAAACCTACAACAGACAAAGATTTAATTTTTTTGCACATCATATGAATTCAAAATTAAATCTATAAAGAATAGACCCCAATTAGAATTTCAAAAGATTTCCATAAATGTAAAGAAGTCAGAAAAATTCCTAGTTTTGTACCCAGAAATGTAGATTTATGGAAAACCTACAATAGACAAAGATTTGATTTTTTTGCACATTATATGAACTTAAAATTAAATCTATAAAGAACAGACCCCATTAGAATTTTAAGATCTTTCCATAAATGTAAAAATTTCTAAAAAATTTGTTGATTTACGCCCAGAGACATGATTTTATGAAAAAACATAAAATCGTGATAACTCCTACATAAACAACGATAAATACGTGATTTTTCTTCTGTAGCCTCCTGAGATGATGGATAAGCTGCTATGAAAATATTGTAGAAAAATTCATAGTCATTTCAAAGATATGATGAAATCTTTAAAACCTAGGGTTTTGTCCAAAAATGACATAAACTTGCAACAAAAAAATAATAAAACCTGCAAAAAGCAAGCTCCATCAAAGGATTCACATCAAGTTCACCATTTTTGTAGCTAGGGAAAATTAGATTTGAGTTCAAAAACAAAAAACTAACTAAAACCCTAACTATGCACCATGAAGGACAAACTAGAATGAAAATGAAAACAATAATGCAAAGCAAACCGAATCCATGCCAGGTTTGATTGATCTCCATGGCTCTTCTCAATATTGCATGAGAATCCATGATGTTGAAGGGTTGTTGATTGCTCATAGCTACAGCATAACGATAAGATGAAGATGATAGAGGAAAATAGATAGATGGGTGATGCAAAGGCTCAATTGGGATTTCGACAGCGTAAAGATACTTGAAACTCAATGCATCCTAATAGCTTGGATGAGAGTTGATTTATAGGCAAAAGATGATAGGATTCGATGGCTAAGATTAAAAGTCAATTATGTGATGTGTATGGCTAGGATTAAAAGTTGATTTTAGTGCCTATGACACACATTAAGTGGGTTATGACATGATGCTAAAAATAGGATGAGAGGAAATAAGTGGGATTCTTTTATTTATTTTGAATAGAAAATGCCTTATGATGCACAAATAAGTGGGGCTAAAAATAGGATGTGAGTGGGAATCTCATAATTTAAATATAAAATTATTTAAATTATTTGTGCATGAGAAGAGTTGTAGTCATGTGACACATGTTGTGTTACAACTCAATTTTTGAATTCTAAATTTGAAAACCAAACATAAAATGTATATTCATTTAAAAATACAAATAATAAACAATTTAACAATGGATTACACTTTAAAAAAAATGAGGATAAGATTTGCAAATCCACTAAAGAGTGGAGGATGCATTATCATTAAAAAAAAAAGAGTGGAGGATGCATTATCATTAAAAAAAAAGAGTGGAGGATGCATTATCATTAAAAAAAAAAGAGTGGGGGATGCATTATCATTAAAAAAAAAAAAAGAGTGGAGGATGCATTATCATTAAAAAAAAAGAGAGAGTGGAGGATGGATTTTTCTATAAATTGCCTAGAATTGTGAGGAAGAAAGGACTGATCTCTAGTTTGGAGTGCTGGAGTAAACTGTAAGAGCACTTCTCTCCATAGTTTTGTTCTTTTTCTTGAAATTTTTGTTCAGATGATTTGTTGACATTAATGCTTGTTGTTTGCAGTATTTAACTAACCTAGATTTATGAATTTTTGCATAAGTTTTAATTTCAATTTGAATTCATTTTATACTTGGCTTGCTGAGTCAATTCCAATTCTGAATAGTGATACTATGGTTCAATCAAATTATAGATTGTATAGCACCAGACCATTAACCTGATATTACTATGTGTTTGTCACGTATGAATGTAGCTTGTAGCAGAGTCTATAACAAGAATACTCTAGAATGTCTGTTAAGTCACTCAGGGGAAGAATATTAGAATTATTTATTGTTGTCTACCTTTTTTCAGTCTTGTATCTTCGTGATAGACAAGATGTATAGCTGCTCCTGTAGGTCCTTGGCCACAAATTGGCAATAAGTGATGTCTTAACATTTTTGAGGCCTTTGTTGTCTACTTCCACCTCCTTTTGTACGCAAGCAATTTCCATACATCCCATTTGATCAGTTTTCTGATGAGAGATCTTTTCTCAAAGAATTACCATGTTCAGCTACCAACGTCATTATTCTTGGAATCAAGATTTGTTATCTCCTTAATCCACAATTAAAAATCTCAGAAATGGGCCTTATTGGTCCTTTCAAGGTTTTTTTTAGCTCAATGAATATATCTTAACTTTAGTTATAGTGCTACTGATTAATTTTAGTTATAGTGCTACTGATAAATAGGCCATAATAAGATCATGTATCATCTCACTAGTTAGACTAAATGCATATTTTAGTAGATCCATTTTGTGTGACCCTGCAATCCTTGCATTTCATGATACCATATTTCTTTAGGCATTTTGTCAAACAGTTCACATGCTGGTCTGTGCATCCACAGTTGACCATTTCCTGCTCGAGCATAACTATGAAGGATGCTGGCAGAAGTCCTGCAGTCATTGCAGCTCATGAGGCAACATTTCTTTGAGGGATTTTGTCAACAGTTCTCATGCATTGTATATGCTTCCACAATTTGCACGGATGTCTACTTGGACGCTTGCAATTACAACATCCAACAAAAATTCCCTACCTTTATGCTTTGAGGGACAGCCATACCCTATTTCTCAGCGTCCATTGGGCCTTACGCCTATCAAATGCATCTGCTTGAATGTTTCGAAAGCCTTTCCCACATATCCATTTTGTGTACTATAAAGTGTCTCTCCATTCAAGGTTACCACATCACTCCAACTCCCACGTTGGCACTGGCAGAGAGGACGCTGGCAGAGGTTGTGAAATTTAGATTTATAGCTGACGATTGCATTTGCCTAAAAGTTTCTAAATCCCTTTCAACGACTCCATTTTGTGCAATTCTATGATCATGCATTCCATGAGATGACATCCATTTGAGGCATTCTGTCAAACAGGAGGATGCTGGCAAAAGTTGCGGAGTTTGGTTTTACACCTACCAATTTCATTTACTTGAAAGTTTTGATTTTAAAGCCTTTTCATCAAATCCGTTCTATGCACATCCTGCATTCATTGCAAGAAAACTTTTCTTTGAGGCATTTTGACAACAGTTCACGTGCCTTGACTGTGTTTCCTCATTTTTGCTGAGAATTTCCAATTATAATACCCGACAAAACCCCCCCCCTATTCTGCTTTGGTGGATGTCCTTACCCTGTTAGGAAGCTTCTCATAAATTAGGGATTTTATTGTATCATTACTACCGTTGAAAATAGTTAGATGATGTAAAAATTTAATGGGCATCGTAATATGTGAAATGTTAAAATATAACACAAATATATTCTTTAGAAGGAATTTTATAAACTGGATATAAATGTAAATGTGCGCTAAATCAAGATCATAATGTAAATATTGTTCTCAGATAAAGTCTTAATACTTAAAATCCCTTATACATTTCAATCTAAGGAAAAATCATATAAAATGGTAAATTTATACTTGGTAGTGCCACGAATAGTAATATAAAGGTTAGAGATTTTTAAAATATGTGTATAGGTACTTTATGGATTTTGATATTTGATCAATTGTACCCTATTGCACAATATTAATGATAAAACCAATAATAGTGTTACACACTTCAATCCTAACTATTTCACTAGATATTGGAATTTAATTATGTATTACGACAAAGTGGAGGATAGAGCCCCCATATATGAGTTTACAATGGAAGAAGTATAAGGTTTGATATCTTAATGAACAATATTGAATTAATGATATCATTGAGGAAATACATAAACTTTTGTTCCTTGAGGAATAGAATTCAACGTAAAGAGTTGGGACAAATATTTAGCAGAAGCCTATAGTGAGAATCAAAGATGGATTGCAATAATTCTTTAAACAATCGTTAATCTTAAATGCTTTAGAAGGAAACAAATGAAAACCAATGTTTTGAAACAATTTCCCCTAATCTCAAAATGTGATCAAGAATTCTCATTTGACCTAGAAGTCAACATTATTTACCATGGTTAGGAATTGTTAATTCTCAACTAAAGAAGTTGAGTTAAATTTGTGTTGGATAACTTATCCTGTTATGATTACAAGCCTTAATTTGGATTTAATTGTACATATACGATTGAAATAATTATGCAATGAAATGATTTAGTATCCTACTCTTAGAACAAAGATTAATTTGATATGTGACTATACATCATTGTTTTACCTTGAATAAAGATCACTTGATGTACGGCAAATTAACTATCATACCACCTTGGAAACTGAATGATTAAGTATCTTTTCTAATTTATGTTTAACGTAAGTGAATTAATATCTTCTGAAAATATGTTTACAATTGTTTGAATGTCGTTACTTTACTCTTCCTTATGTATATATGAATGGATCAAACATCTAGCCATTTTCTTTACATGCAAGCAAAGAAGTTTAATTCTTCTCATTTCCTTATAAGCTATCATATATATTTTCTTTTCATCTAGATAGGTAAACCTTGTAATTATATGTCCAAACTCAAACATTCGCAGTGTTCAGTATTTATGGTACCTCTGGGTCACGTTTATGGGTAATGCCGTCGCGTTGAACCAAATACCTTGCGCCTAACATAGCTGCAACAACGACGTCTGGGCACCATCCCTCTAAATCGTCGGGGAGTAATAAGGAACATGTCTAAGTTAATTCCGAAGGAAGGGAAAATCTCCTTGGATACCTAACTAAAAAGATTAAGAAAAAGAAAAAGGTGAGACTATCAAAAATTGTTGTAGGACGATCAGCGGGAAGACCTCATCGGGGAAATATGCGTGATAGGTAAATTATTCACACTTGAAAACTTAAACGCCAAACACTCCTGGGAGGTGTGTTTGCAATACTAGTTTCTTAAGAATTCTGTCTCTGTATCACTTGAGTGAATGAGCAGTTGGCGAAGAACTGTGTACCAACCATAGTTACATAAAACATAGTGCAAGACAGAACTACATGTTCACATTCGTCGTCTAGATCGCATTTGTAGAGGGCCTTGATCCCGTGGATATAGGGTATGTAGGCAGTCTAGATGGTGAAGGATGCCCCCAGTACTCAGGTCCCTCGAATATAGGGTAACTCTTTAATAATCAACTTCATAATCTTGATCTTTAGTTTAAAGGTTAACTAGGTAACTTAAGAAACTCTCCTAGTACTCAGAAGAATCCCCGGGGTGGATTACTTGTACCTGGCATTGTCGTAAACTGAGGTGAGTAGAAGTTGATGTTATGTATTCCCTGGTTGACATCTTCAGTACAGTGTCTGGGCAGACTGTGGTCCCCAGGAAGTGACTCATGAACCTATATTGGTCCTGAGGGAGTCAGAAGTCTCTGGCCAGAGCATAATGATTCCTGTCCTCTTTAGCCCATTAGGCTGTTATGTTTATGTATCCCAGATTGGATAGAGTATTGGTCCATTTGACCCACTAGGCCTTTTGGCCACTGTTTGTTCTACCCAAATCAGGTAGCGATAAGGTCCGTTTGATCTGGTTCCGTATGAACCTATTTGCCCAAAGGATAGAAGAGCCCGGGTTGGCTTAAGAATGTTCCGATTTGAACATATGGCTGTTTTGGCCGAAGTTTTTCCTGAGTACTCAATGAAAGTCTTGATATATCTCATAAGAACTTGTTAATAAAGTAATATTTTTGAAAATTTGAGTTTGGATCAAGTGGGTCCTTACATGTTGCAATGTGGTAAAAGTGAGCGAATAATTCAAATATTTAATTTGAATTGTTTGAGACAAGTGAGGGGGAATTAATTAAATAAAGAGGATTTACTTAATTAATTGGAAAGGTGATTAAATGGGATTTATAAGTGGGATTATGCTAGGACCTAGGACAAAATGTTACAAGATATCTCTAGGTGATGTGTCAACTAGGTGTTATAGGACATGGACAATTTTAAGTGTCTACAGAAGACAATGAAGAAGGAATGGATTATTATTTGTGTCATTGTGTTGAGGCAAAAAAAAATTAGGTTCCCCTGTTATAGATGGAGAAAACATCAAGTACCCTACAGGTTCAGTGGTTGTTACTGGAACATGGCTTAGAAGGTACTCAGTGAAGAAGTTTGATGTGTGGTTGTTCAAGGACTTTGACATGTACATAGGAAGATTCTTCATTATTCTGACCTTGTGGTGACAGCAAACATTCATTTGATCAAATATGGGGGTAGACCATTGAACATGACCTTGTGGAAGGTTCGTGAGTTTGACCACGAGGCAATACTCAACACAATAAAGAGTAGAGCAAACCCAGATGGTTCATTGGATTGAATCAGTGAAATGACAGAAAGGTATGTTATTTTTCTTTGCTATCCTCATTTCACCTTCTATATTTTAGCTACTCATTTTACCTAAATAGTGCAATTGCATTTGCATGCAAGATTTTAGTATGATGGAGGTAGGCATAATCCTTATGAAGTTGCCTTTGGAATGAAAGTAAGGTAGGTTTTCATGATTTTTTCACAATGATATGTCCTTTACTTACTATTTCATGAGTTTTAATGAGTTTTAATGATGTTACTATGAGTTTTAATTCATTTTAGTGATGTTACTATTTCATAATGAGCTTTAATGACAAACCCTCATTTGTTTCTTCAGATAAATGGTGCTAACAATTGATAGCAATGGTAAGGGAAACCTCAATTGATTCCCTACAAGACATTTGAGCAAGTGAGAACACCTTTATAGTACTAAATTTTCATGTACTAGAAAGGTGTTATGACTAAATTTTTACATTCAGCACCTCCTAGGGCCAAACAAATGGTGCCAATGCATCTGGGTGGCCGGGTAAATGCTAGGGGGATGTCTTTTTGGTAGCAAAGCCTCATGGTCATTCTTGGGTATATTGAATGCAGATAATCTCTCAAGAGCCCTACAATAAAAAAGGTGTCAAACTTTGGACCAATTGTTCCATCAAACTGTGACACCTAGGAGCATCTTCTTAGCATGCATAGGTGGATGTCAGGTCCACCTACAAAAGCCTACCTCAATTTTTTTTAAATCGATTTTGTTTGCCTATGGTGGCAAAGAACACATTGTTCCAAAATGTTTCAGTTTCATGCAGTGGAAAGGCATTTGCATTCCATAGCTCATGGGGCTGAACCGACTATGCCAATACATCGGGATGGGTGGGTAAATACTAGGGGAGGTCTTGTTTCATGTGCCAAGCATCCCAGTCATTCAGGGCAGCAAGCTATTGACAAAGTCCCTTAAGATCCCTAAGACCAAAAAACTGCCAAACTATGACTGAGCAATTCTTAGAATTCATGGCAGCTGGGAATGTTCTTTTTAGACCTACAGGTGCATGTCAGGTCTATCCACAATAACCTCTCTCAGTTTTGATCAACTCCAATTTGTTTGACCATGCCACAATCAAATGCATTCTTGCAAAATGTTTGAGTTTCATGCATCGGAAAGGTGCTAGGAGTGAGATTTTGCATTCTACAACTCGTGGGGCCGAACTGACTACTCTAATGCATCAGGGTGGGAGGGTAAATTCCAGGGGAGGTCTTGTTTCATGTTCCAAGCATCCCAGTCATTCAAGGCAATAGGCTACCAGCAAAGTCCCTTAAGATCCTTAAGACCAAAAATTTGCCAAACTATGACAGAGCAGTTCTTGGAATTCATGGTAGTTGTGAACATTCCATTTGGACCTACAAATGCATGTGGGGTCAATCCAAAATAACCTCTTGGTTTTGGTCAACTCCAATCCATTTGACCATGCCGAAATCAAATGCATTCTTACAAAATGCTTCAATTTCATGCAGTGGAAAGGTGCCAGGAGTGAGATTTTGCATTCCTTAGCTCATGAGGCCAAACTGATTGCTCCAACGCATCAGGGTGGGTAGGTAAATTAAAGGGGAGGTCTCATTTCGTGTGCCAAGTGTCCCAGTCATTCAGGGTAGTAGGTTACTGACAAAGTCCCTTAAGATCCCTAAGACCAAAAAACTATCAAACTATGACAGAGCAGTTCTCATAATTCATGGCAGTTTGAAATGTTTCGTTTGGACCTATAGGTGCATGTGGGGTTCATCCACAATAATCTCTCTTGATTTTGGTTAACTCCAGTCTGTTTAACCATACCGAAATCAAATGCATTATTGCAAAATGCTTCAGTTTCATGCAACACAACCTTGCCAAGAGCCATATTTTTTGTTTTGCTCATCGTGGGGCCAAACCAACTAGGCCAACATGTTGGGGTGGGTAGGTAAATGCAAGGGGAGGTCTCGTTTCATGTACCAAGCGTCCCAATCATTTCGGGTTGTAAGCTACTGACAAAGTCAAAAGGTGCTAGGACTAAAATTTTGCATTCCACGGGTCATGGGGATGAACTGAATATGCCAACATGTCGGGGTGGGCGGGCAAATGCTAGGGGAGGTCTCATTTTGTGTGCCAAGTATCTCAGTTGTTTCGGGCTGCAAACTACCAGCAAAGTGGAAAGGTGCTAGGAGTGAGATTTTGCATTCCACAACTCGTGGGGCTGAACTGACTGCTCTAACACATTGAGGTGGGTGGGTAAATGCTAGGGGAAGTCTCGTTTTGTGTGCCAAGTGTCCCAGTCATTTGGGGCAGTAGGCTACCAGAAAAGTCCCTTAAGATCCCTAAGAGCAAAAAACTACCAAACTATGATAGAGCGGTTCTCAAAATTCATGGCAGCTGGGAACGTTCCATTTGGACCTACATGTACATGTAGGGTCCATCCACAATAAACTCTCAATTTTGGTCAACTCTAATATGTTTGACCCTGCTAAAATCAAATGCATTCTTGCAAAATGTTTTAGTTTCATACAGTGGAAAGGTGCTAGAAGTGAGATTTTGCATTCCATTGCTTATGGGGCTGAACTAACTACGCCAACATGTCAGGGTAGGTGGGTAAATGCTAGGGGAGGTCTTGTTTCATTCATCAAGTGTCCCAGTTGTTTGAGGCAGCAGGCTACCAGCAAAGTCACTTAAGATCCTAAGAGAAAAAACTGCCAAACTATGACAGAGCAGTTTTCAAAATTCGTGGCAGCTGAGAATGTTCCATTTAGATCTGCAGGTGCACGTGGGGTCCTTCCACAATAACCTCTCTCAGTTTTGGTCAACTCATATCTGTTTGACCATGCTAAAATTAAATGCATTCTTGCAAAATGCTCAATTTCATGCAACACAACCTTGCTAGGAGCCATATTTTTCATTCTACTCATCGTGGGGCCAAACTGACTGCGCCAACATATCGATTTGGGTGGGTAAATGCTAGGGGAGGTCTCATTTTGTGTGCCAAGCATCCAGTCATTTTGAGTTGTAAGCTACTGACAAATTTGAAAGGTGCTAGGACTAAAATTTTGCATTCCATAGGTCGTGAGGCCAAATTGATTGTGTCAACATGTCAAGGTGGGTGGGTAAATGCTAGGGGAGGTCTCATTTCATGCACCAAGTGTCTCAGTCATTCTAAGCTACAAGCTACCGACAAAGTGCATAGGTGCTAGGACTGAGATTTTGCATTCCACAGCTCATCGGGCCGAACTGACTGCACCAACACATTAGGATGGGTGGTTAAATGCTAGGGGAGGTATTGTTTCATGTGCCAAGCATCCCAATTATTCTAGGCTCTAAGCTACCGGCAAAGTGACCTTTATCGGTAGCTTACAACCCAGAATGACTGAGATGTTTGGCACATGAAATGAGACCTCCCCTAGCATTTAACCACCCACCCCGATACGTTGACGCAGTCAGTTCGGCCCCATAGGTTGTGGAATGCAAAATCTCACTCCTAGTGACCTTTGTCGGTAGCTTATAGCCTGAAATGACTGAGACGCTTGACACACGAAATGAGACCTCTGCTAGCATTTAACCAACCACCCCGACATGTTGGCATAGTCAATTTAGCCCCACGAGTTGTGGCCTTTCCACTGCATGAAACTGAAGCATTTTGTAAGAATGCATTTGATTTCGGCATGGTAAAATAGACTAGAGTTGACCAAAACCGCAAGAGGTTATTATGGACAGACCCCACGTGCACCTATAGGTCCAAACAGAATGTTCCTAGCTACCATGAATTCTGAGAACTACTCTGTCATAGTTGTTGTCACTTGGATTTGCACCCTATGTTGGAGAGGTTTAATGGTCTTCAACAATCCAGTGAAACATTGAGATGACCTCCAGGTGTGGGACCCTGCAAGGAGGCCAAATCTTCAAAGAGGGGCTAGTTCCTTCATTGAATAAGAGATTCAGCTATTCCTAAGACTAAACCTAATCTATCCACCATTGAGGAAAAGAGCAAGAGGGATAAAACTATAAATTAAAGGGGTTATACACTAGGTTTGAATATGGAGCTCTCACTGAACTAAAAATGCACAAAATAAAGAGATACATCTAATCATTTACATAGATCTAGTTGATTCTATCAGAGGTAAGAAGCAAAATAGAATTGTAAGGAACAAAACATTCATACAAATCAATCCTAATTTACATAGTGCTAGAAAACAACATAAAGAGGTAAAACATAGTGTGTATTTCAACAAGAAGGCAAGGTTACAACATGAAAATATACAACTATTTTTCAACTGTTTTCCAACCCAACATTACATCTTTCAAATATGCATATATAGCAATTCATTACATTGACTTCAGTCATTTCACAATAAATTTGCCCCCATGGGCTATTAGAAAATATCCCTTCAAAAGGGAATGTCTACCTTTAGAAATTAAATGCAAAAAAAACCCTTGGATCATGGAGTAGTTGGGAGATATTTTTCCTCTTCAATGCACCAGTTGATTCACTACCTGCAACATTAAATGCAAAATATCTACAGATGGGGGTAGTTGAGTAGATCAGATATGCATTAATGGCAAATGAGGAAAATCGAATAAACTTTCCCTCCAAAATCCCCTTATACAAAGCTTTTACATCACTTCAAATATCTAAATTTAAATATTTGAAGTTTACAATATATTACAATTCTCTGTTTTACTAATTTCTCACTTTTTTGGAAATTCTAGCCTAAATTTTGCCCTGTCGGCAAAATCTGTTATTTGCAAACCATTATGTCATTTCAGCATGTTTTCTGTTTTCAGTCGGCAATTTTGCTTGTTTCTGAACTAGGGCATGTTTCTTCATTTTTTGCACTTATCGGCAAAAATCATATTGTTTGAATTATTTATGACTTGTCATCTCTTGCCCTTATCGACAAAATGTTCAATCTTTGAACTTTGCATTTGCTTGTTCTTTTTGCTTTTATTGGAAAAACTTGTTTTACCAAATTTTTGTTCTTTGGTCACTTTTTGCCCTTGTCGGCAAAATCTTCAATTTTTGAACTATTTTGTGCTTTCACTCTTGCTTTATCGGTAAAAGTCTCCGTCGATGAACTGAAGAGATTTCAAACTTATGAAAAGTTCATGATTTTCTAACTTTGGTGATGAAGGCATCCTTTGGCTTTTCTTTGTCTTAGCCAATTTTTGAGGAAGCCCGCCCTCCTGCCGCTTTATCGGCAAATCACTGAATCGGCAAACTTTGAGAAAAAATGAACTTTCCTTGAGTTCACAAAACCTAAATTTTGCCAATAAAGGGAGAAAGATTCTTTCATGCCTTAGTCATTTTGTGTTAGTTTAAGAACATGAAAATTTGCCGATAAAGGCCAAAACAGGGGCAAAATTAAGGCAAAAGCTTCAAATTTTTTGGGTTTTCCTAGGTTTTTGTAAGGATTCTCCTGATGAATTTTCAAAGATTTTTACAAGGCAAAACACTGGAATTTGAAGAATTTTAGGTTTGTAGAGTTAGATCTCAAGGGATTTCAACAAGATGTTCAAGTTGGGCTATTTGACTCTGGGCAGAGGAAAATAGGTCAACAATAGTTTGGTAGTTTTTTGCTCTTAGGGATCTTAATGGACTTTGCCAATAGCCTGCTAACCGTGAATGACTGGGATGCTTGGCACATGAAACAAGGACTCCCCTGGCATTTACCCACCCACCCC
The DNA here is from genome assembly GCA_027924645.1 of Cunninghamia lanceolata. Classification (NCBI taxonomy): domain Eukaryota; kingdom Viridiplantae; phylum Streptophyta; class Pinopsida; order Cupressales; family Cupressaceae; genus Cunninghamia; species Cunninghamia lanceolata. Next base: position 3,360,597 of record BSBN01000941.1, read on the forward strand.
GATGCATTGGAGTAGTCAGTTTGGCCCCACGAGCTGTGGAATGCAAAATCTCACTCCTAGCACCTTTCCACTTTGTTGGTAGCTCACAGCTCGGAATGACTGAGACACTTGGCACATGAAATGAGACCTTCCCTAGAATTTACCCACCCACCTCAACATGTTGGTGCAGTTAGTTTGGCCCCACGACCTGTGGAATGCAAAATTTCAGTCCTCGCACCTTTCGACTTTGTCGGTAGCTTATAGTCTAGAACGACTAGGACGCTTGGAAAATGAAACAAGACCTCCCCTAGAATTTACTCACCCACCTTGACATGTTGGCACAGTTAGTTCAGCCCCATGACCTGCGGAATGGAAAATTGCAATCCTAGCACCTTTTGACTTTGTTGGTAGCTTACAGCCTAGAATGATTGGAACACTCGAAACACGAAAAGAGACCTCCCCCAGCATTTACCTACCCACCTTGATGTGTTGGCGTAGTCAATTCGGGCCCCATGATGAGCAGAATGAAAAACATGGCTCCTGGTAAGGTTGTCTTGCATGAAACTAAAGCATTTTGCAAGAATGCATTTGATTTTGACACAGTCAATCAAATTTGAGTTGACCAAAACTGAGAGAGGTTATTGTGGATAGACCCCACATGCACTTATAGGTCCAAATAGAACATTCCTGGCTACCACGAATTCTAAGAACTGCTCCATCATAGTTTGGCAGTTTTTCTCTTAGGATCTTAAGTGACTTTGCCGGTAGCCTGCTACCTCGAACGACTGGGCCACTTGGCGTATGAAATAAGACCTTACCTAGAATTTACCTACCCACCCCAATGTGTCGGTGCAGTCGATTCGGCCCCACGAGTAGTAGAATGCAAAATCTCACTCCTAGCACCTTTCCACTACATGAAACTGAAGCATTTTGCAAGAATGCATTTGATTTCAGAATGGTCAAACGGACTAGAGTTGATCAAAACTGAGAGAGGTTATTGTGGATGGACACCATATGCACCTATTGGTCTAAACAAAACTTTCCCAGCTACCATGAATTCTGAGAACTGTCATGTCATAGTTTGGTAGTTTTTTGGTCTTAGGGATCTTAAGGGACTTTGCCAATAGTCTGCTACCTCGAACGACTAGGATGCTTGGCACACAAAACAAGACCTACCCTAGTATTTACCCGCCCACCCTGATGAGTTGGCACATTCAGTTCAGCCCCATGATGAGAAGAACAAAAAATATGGCACCTGGTAAGGTTGTGCTGCATGAAACTGAAGCATTTTGTAAGAATGCATTTGATTTCGGCATGGCCAAACAGATTTGAGTTAACCAAAACTAAGAGAGGTTATTGTGGATGGACCCCATGTGCACCTATAGGTCTAAATGGAACATTCCCAGGTGCCACAAATTTTGAGAACTACTACGTCAAAGTTTGGTAGTTTTTGCTCTTAGGATCTTAAGTGACTTTGCCATTAGCCTGTTGCCTTGAATGACTGGCACACTTAGCGCATGAAATGAGACCTCCCCTAGCATTTACCCACCCACTCTGACATTTTGGCATAGTCAGTTCGGTTCCACAAGTAGTGGAATGCAAAATCTCACTCCTAGCACCTTTCCACTGCATGAAACTAAAGCATTTTGCAAGAATGCATTTGATTTTAGGATGGTCAAACAGACTAGATTTGACCAAAACTAAGAGAAGTTATTGTGGATGGACCCCACGTGCACTTGTAGGTCCAAACAGAATGTTCTTAGTTGCCACGAATTCCAAGAACTTCTTTATCATAGTCTGGCAGTTTTTTGGTCTTGGGGATCTTAAGGGACTTTGTCAGTAGCCTACTGTCCCAAATGACTGGGATGCTTGGCACATGAAATGAGACCTCCCTTGGCATTTACCCACCCACCCCGACGTGTTGGAGCAGTCAGTTTCACCCCACGATCTATGGAATGCAAAATCTCACTCCTAGCACCTTTCCACTGCATGAAACTAAAGCATTTGAGAGATTGTCTGCGTTTGATGTATGGAATGAAAAATTTCACTCTTGGAACCTTTCTATTATATGAAACTAAACAACAATATGGTTCCCTTTTTTCTCTTGTGTTTTGACCTTTTGGCTTGGTTGTTGTTGATCCCAATATTACGAGCACAATGAGAGAACATCTCTCTTGTAAGAGTTCCAAATCATTGGACTTTAGTGCCAAACAAGAAGAAATCCACAAATACTACCACAAATAGGGATAAACACACTATCCACAAATAGTACCACACACTAACCTCTTCACTCTTTCTCTTATGTTGCCCTTTGATAAGAGATCAACACTGCGACACAATATTGTTGTTGAAAGTTATCAAAAAAATAGGGGAGTGGACCTAATTTTATTAACATCCTAACTTCACACCTCTAATAGTTGTGCATTAAGTCATGTTTTGTTAGTGTGATGATGTGGAATTATGTGATTGGTTTCTTTTTAGATGTAAAGAGAATATTTCATTCAATTGTAAGTACTTATAGTCAATACTAACAACCTTAAAGTCACAACTAGTAGTATTAAACTTTTAAAAATACTAAACCTTAAATCCACAAATACTATCATCTATTAGAACATGCTCAGCCACATGAATTTGATAGAAACATATTTATAAGGAAGATATATAAGACAACATAGATTCTCACTTATCAAAAAATCTAATGGTCGCTCTTATTTACGTTAAATCCTCGCCAACATCACAAATTTATTGTTAAGATTATAAACACCATTTTTTTTTGTAATGAAACTTCAATACACATGTATGGACAAGGTGTTGAGGGACACATATTTCATCCATTTGTTGGTAAAAGCTAGGGTTTTCTAGATTTCTTAAGCATGTTCAGCTTATAAAGCATGCCATAGTTTTCCCTTCAACTAGAGTCCATAATAGGGAGTGATAATATCAAGTTTTACTAATTTTGGCATCACTTTAGACCTAGCATCAATAAAATTTAGGGTTTTATGAAAAATTTATTTCAAAAGTGAGGTTTTGGTAGTGTATGAGGGTTTGGTATAGTCATGGAGAAGCTTATTATGCAAGTTTCATGTTGTCTTTTATTGTCTTTTTGAGGATTTGTCATGGAGAGGATTATTATGCTTATTATGGCAGTCATAGACTATTAAAATTACCCCTTTCTATCTTAGACCAATCAACATTCTATCACAGACCAGAAAACTGGCCCTTTCTATCTCAGACCAATCAATATTCTATCACAAACCACAAAACTACCCCTTTCTATCTCATACTAATCAGCATTCTTGTCTTTTCATGACTATCCCAGATCATTTTATTGGTCCAAGATTACTTGCTTTTCATATACACTCCTTGTCTTATAATCATGACTTGAGGACTGTCTCTTTGGCTCTCACATTTTGTGATTGTTTCACATGATAATTGTTCAATCTCAGTGATAATAAAGGATATAGGAATTTTGTCAAATGTTGTAATTGTAGCTGCCCTTGTAGACATGTATGCAAAGTGTGGAACCATAGACAAGGCACATGGACTGTCTGATAGAACACCACAAAAAGAGGTCCTCTCATGGAATGCAATGATTGCAAGATATGCAGACAATGGATTTGTTGAAAAGACTTTAGAAACATTCAAGTAAATGCAATTGGCAAGTGTAAAGCCAAATTCCACAACCTTCACCAGTATCCTCCCTATCTCTACCAAATTAAGATCTTTGGAACAGGGTATGGACATCCATCAAAGCATAAAGGATATTATGTAGGTTTTTGTGAAGTTGACTATGATGATTATTATGTAGGTTTTATTTTGAATGGTGGACAAGGGTTTGGTGTCTCGAGAAGTATTATACATTTGGACTTTATCTTATGAGCATTATGGTGAAGGTCAATGGTATTGTGTTATTCATAGTGACAAACCCTAGAGGCTTGTGCAGTGTAATATAACTATACTCAACTTCTCTCTCTCATGTGTAATATACCTATACTAGTTTTCTCTTGAATATTGTTGTGGTTGTTAGTTCCATATGTATAGTCTCATTGATAAGATGTATTGTTATTAGCCATTAAGAACAAACTAAAAATGCTTTACTTTGATTAAATATGTGGATAGCAATTATGTATGTGCATATGAGAAAAATGTTACCTTAAAAGAATTTGAAATATTTGCAAGGGCTATAGGATAGACCTATGGCTTTATTGTAAATTTAAAATGATTTTAAGGAAACCTTTATTTATGGAATTGTTATTGTATATATTTTTGCAATAATTAAGCTCAAAGTATATATGTTCCAATAATTGCAAGATATGCACAAAATGGATTTGTTGATAAGGATTTAGAAACTTTCAAGCAAATGCAATTAGCGGGTGTAAATTCAAATTCCACAACCTTAACCAACATCCACCCTACCTATGCCAAAATGGGATCTATGGAACATGGTATGGACATCCATCAAAGCATAAAGGATATGGTAATTTTGTCAAATCTGTTGTAGTTGCAACTACCCTAGTAGACATGTATGCAAAGTGTGGAAGCATAGACAAGGCACATGAACTATTTGATAGAACACCTCAACGAGTGCCATCTCATGGAACGCAGTAATTGCAAGATATGCACAAAATGGATTTGTTAATAAGGCTTTAGAAACTTTCAAGAAAATGCAATTGAGAGGTGTAAAGCCAAAATGCGATCTTTCGAACATGGTATGGACATCCATCAAAGCATAAAGGATATGGGAATTTTGTTAGATCTCGTAGTTGCAACTGTCCTCATAGACATGTATGCAAAGTGTAGAAGCATAGACAAGATATGTGAACTATTTGACATGATCCCTCAATGAAATGCCATCTCATGGAATGCAATGATTGCAAGATATGCAAAAAATAGATTTTTTTGATAAGGATTTATAAACTTTCAAGCAAATACAATTGGTGGGTGCAAAGCCAAATTCCACAACCTTATCCAATATCCTCCTTGACTATGCTAAAATGGGATCTTTAGAACACGGTATGGACATCCATCAAAGCATAACTGATATGGAAATTTTGTTAGATGTTGTAGTTGCAACTGCCCTTGGAGACATGTATGCAAAGAGTGGAAGCATAGACAACACATGTGAACTGTTTGGCATGATGCCTCAAAGATATGTCGTCACATGCAATGCAATGATTGCAAGATATGAAAAAAATGGATTTTTTGATAAGGCTTTAGAAACTTTCAAGCAAATGCAATTGGCGGGTGTAAAGACAAATTCCACAACCTTAGCCAACATCCTCCCTTCATATGCTAAAATGGGATCTTTGGAACATGGTATGGACATCCATCAAATCATAGAGGATATGGGAATTTTGTCAGATCTTGTAGTTGCAACTACCCTAGTAGACATGTATGTAAAGTGTGGAAGCATAGACAAGGTACGTGAATTGTTTGACATGATGCCTCAATGAAATGTCATTTCATGGAATGCAATGATTGCAAGATATGCAAAAAATGGATTTTTTTTTATAAGGCTTTATAAACTTTCAAGAAAATACAATTGGCGGGTGTAAAGCCAAATTCCACAACCTTAGCTAGTATTCTCCTTGCCTATGCCAAAATGGGATCTTTGGAACACGGTATGGACATCCATCAAAGGATAAAAAATATGGGAATTTTGTTAGATGTTGTAGTTGCAACTGCCCTCGGAGACATGTATGCAAAGTGTGGAAGCATAGACAAGGCACGTGAACTGTTTGGCATGATGCCTCAAAGAAATGTCACCTCATGGAATGCAATGATTGTAAGATATGAACAAAATGGATTTTTTGATAAGGCTTAGAAACTTTCAAGCAAATGCAATTGGCAGGTGTAAAGCCAAATTCCAAAACCTTAGAAATGGTATCTTTGGAACACGATATAGACATCCATCAAAGCATAAAGGATATAGGAATTTGTCAAATGTTGTAGTTGCAACTACCCTGTGAGACATGTATGCAAAGTATGGAAGCATATACAAGGAACATGAACTGTTTGACATGATGCCTCAAAGAAATGTTGTCTCATGGAATACAATGATTGCAAGATATGAACGAAATGGATTTTTCATAAGGCTTTAGAAACTTTCAAGAAAATGCACAAAAGAAACTTTCAACCAAATGCAATTGGCACGTCTAAAACAAAATTGCACAACCTTCCAACGTCCTCCTTGCCTATGCCAAAATGGAATCTAGGGAACATGGTGTGGACAACCATCAAAGCATAAAGGATATAGAAATTTTGTCACATATTGTATTTGCAGCTGCCCTTGTAGACATGTATGGAAAGTGTGGAAGCATAGACAAGGCACATGAACTATTTGACATGATGCCTCAAAGAAATGCACGGTCTCATGGAATGCAATGATTGCAAGATATGCACAAAATGGATTATTTGAAAACAATTTATAAACTTTCAAGAAAATGTAATTGGAATGTGTAAAACCAAATTCATGTAACGATAATTGATCATCTTATTAAATATTTAATATAAACTATCATATACATAATGTCATGAACATAACATCTAGTCTATATATAAAGCCATATATGCATGTCCAAACAAAGCCTTATAGGCATATACAAAAATATACATCAGTAACATACGAAAGTATGTATACAAAGCCATCTAGGCATACAAAAAATTTCCCAAAATCAGGTTTCCTATGGACTTCTATCAAATAATCAGTGGCCCTTGCTTGGCCATGAAGATGGAGAGCTAATCAATGACTCATCCTCTCTCTCTCTCTCGTCAAGTAGACCTCCTCGATAGAGATTTTTGCAGCTCCACCTAATAATACAATCAAACAATATGCACATTAATATAGAAAACATGAAATATATAACATCACATATGTAATCGATCACTTACCGCTACCTGATGATCCCTCTCGATCATCTTTTCTCTCTCTTCATCCGTAGTTGGACGGGTTGGAGTTGTGAGTCCTGTGAGAAGCATCAAGAAGCAAAATTCACTAAACATAAATATCATTTATATTTTTCAATAGGCACATTTGACCTTCTCTTTCTTAGTCTTGTTGACTTTAGAAGATGTCTCTAAAGCTGCTTTGGAGATAACATGTTTCTAATCATTTTTCTTCTTGTTATCCTTGGTTTTCTATTTGTAATCCTTATTGCCCAATCATTTCTATTCTTTTGTGTCTTAGTTAGCATCCACGGCATGTGACTTAGAGGATTTGAGAGTACCCATCTTAATTATCTTATCTTACTCTTTTGTAACAGCAGTGGTGAAGTCATCTAAAGATGGTATTATGAACTGAGTTTCTAGGGCACCCTTTATGGCATAGAAGGTAGAAAAAAGGATTGAATAGTCAACACCAAGTTTGGAGATAATGCTAAGGATCAATTGGGTGTCTTCTTTTTCATTTCCACATTGTTTTAATTGCAATCTCAATGATTTCAATTTGGTGAAGAAGTCCTTAACAGTGTCAAAATTGCTAGGACTCAAACTAATGAGTTCATTCTCCAACTAGTGATCTCTCATGACATCTTGAACTCTAAACAAACTAACCAACTTGGTCCAAATCTCACTGGGAGTATTTAAGGATTCAATATGAAATAGAGGACCAAGAGATACAGATAGACACAATAATCCATAGGCCTTGTCACATTTGTTAAACCATTTGATTTTATCTATGTCAATGGTGAGCTCTATCTCTATACCCATAGTTATTTTAAATAATCATTTACTTCTTAACAAGATTGACATATTATATTTCCATTCATAATAATTGTATGGTGTAAGCAAAGAGATAGACAATTGCTCCATAGTGCAAAAAAAGAAGTGTAAGAGTGCAGAAAAAACAACAGAACACATGACAACCCCTTGTTACTAGTTGCTAAAATGACCCCCCAACAATTACAATGTTTGACACTTTATGTTTAGTGTATTTTACAGTGCAAATACCAGATTTACAAAGTTTTTTAGGGCCCAAAATGACCAAAATGTTGAAACTAATATGTGCTTATAGAATAGGTCACAAAAAGTACACCACTGTGTAGAGATTAGAAAATAACAACTTTAAAAAAAGGCACTAAAAAAAGAGTATAAAAATTTAAGTTTAAAAAAGCATGACTAAATAGAAAAATCTTTGATAAAACTCAAATTCAAAAAAATAGAGGAGTCAAATCTAAAATCTGATGACACTAGCATGCGGGGAACAAAAAATACCCAAAATAAAAAAAAATTGCACCTAATTTCAAGTCTAAATGATTGAGATATGGCCTTTCGAAATTAGGGTGCAAAATCAAAAGAAACAACGGGGAGGGGTTACTTTTGGAAGTGATGATGTCAATAATCTATATGATGATGTTAGCAGTGCACATTAATAAATATCTATGCACACAGGTATAGAAAATATGATGGTATGGTCATACAAATGAATAGTGCTAGGCCAAAAAAATTCAACCTCCTCCATACCATGAACTAAAAAATCAACAAATTGTATATCAATTTTAATGGTTTATGTGTCACCAATCACAATGGTGTACTTAGTTTTTTATAGAATACCTCAAAAATCATGTCACCTATAAAATTCAAGAAAATCAATAACAGAAAAAACCTAGATGAAGCTTCGCTTCCTAGTCTTTGATTTGAGAAAAATGAAAGCCAAATCTGACCTTCTTGAGCATCCTAAACGTAATGGAATAAATAAAAATGCTACTAGGATAACTGAAATGTTATATACACTCAAAATCACTAAAACCAAGATTGATTACTAGGTGCTTATTTTTTGGTTAAATTAGTTTGATTCTCTAGATCATCCAGGGATGCAAGAGATGATCATACTGAGTTTTGAGAAAAATATTAGAAATACTTAGCCTTAATCTCTCAAACAATAGGACAATAAAATAAATTATACTAGACAACCAGGCTTTAATGTCATGTTAGATTTTTGAGAAATAAGACTTTAAACCAAGATTTGTCATTGATCTTAGACCACGCACGCTCCAGTTAACAAATGATTGAAGATCACTATAGTAGAATGGAGAGAATATTCATGAGACAAAAATGCAAGAGAGTTTAGGCAAAGCTCACATCACTTGATTTGACTAGAAAATATGAGAGGTGAGTGTTGTATACATAGTTAAAATAGAGGCATATACATCAAAGAGGAGAAATAAATCCAACTGTGATGGAGTCCTAAATCAGGTACCTATAACAAGTAGCCAACTTAAGAAGCCACAGACATAAAATAGGTAATAACTTATAGCAACAAATTTATATAAGTCTTTTAAACATCAAAAACTATAAATTTAAATGGGTTAAACAACCTCCAAATCTCTTTTACAACCAATTACATGCATGCAAGCCAGTTTGGACTCTTGTGACAACCAATCAAACATAAGAAAAAATGTTATATTACTATCCCCTGTGATTTGAACTCTTTTCTTTTTATCTATATTTTACTGATTTCTATATTTTCTTGATTTTTATCTAAGACCCCCACAATTGTTAGGATTAAGGTGCCATCAACCTTGTAAATCCTATATAATTTATTATTCCTATTATTGTTTGTAAATCACCCATAAGGGATGAAAGGTTTCACCAAGTATCGATCTTGTTTCAGTCACATGTTTGATCCCACTACTTGACAGATGTTGGTTCTGAAACGCATTTCATTTTGAGGGGTGCGGGGGGGTACCCCCTATGGGGTCCAGGGGACCATCCCTTGGCAGGGGGTCTAAGGGATGCACACTTTAGTAGAGGTTTGGGACTAGCACCCCTGAAAGCCACATCATATATATTTTTCATTGTAAATCTGGACCACTCATCATTAGGTCATAGATCTGATGATAGAGGTTATGTTGGCTTTTCTTACCCTAGAAGGCAACCGCTTTATGAGGATATTGTATTACAACTATGAATAAGTAGAGTAGAAAGTTGAGAGTGGAAATACAGGCGCTATTAGATTGAAGATTGAAGAGGAGATTGATAGTGTTGTATTGTAAACTCTATTGAAGTTAATACAGACTGATGCATCTCTTCTTATGTGGAGTTTTTTCCCGAAAGGGTTTCTCCACGTAAACACTATGTTATGTGTTTGATCTTTTGTTCTATTATTTCTTTGTGTTGATTTCATACTATCTCCATTTTTTTTGCATAGTTAAATATCCATATTATAGTTGTAATTAGATTTTCAGTGATAGTTGTTTACCTTCATTTCTAACATTTGGTATCAGAGTCTGGCCAATTCTGTGTATTGGGTAGAAGTGTGAGGGATTTTTTAGTTGTAGTGGGAGTTCGAATTGAATTTGTTTTGCAGATTTTATGTAGAAACCATGGCTGCATCCACATCTTGATTGGACATCAAAAAATTGAATGGAATGGGTTATGATTTGTGGAAGCTAAAAATGGAGGATTTACTTGAAGAAAGAGATCAATGGTTGGTTGCAACAGAAAAGAAGAAACATGATACTATCAGTCAAGAGGAGTGGGACAAGATGGACAAAAAGGCATAGGGTACAATCTAGTTGTGTCTTGTAGATTCTATCTTACTGAATGTCACTGAATAAAAGACTGCATATGCTTTATGGAAACAATTGGGTGAAATCTATCAAGCCAAAAGTCTGGTAAACAATCTTTATTTAAAGCAAAAGTTATTTTCTACGAAAATGAAGGAAGGTGAATCTATTGCAGAGCATTTAAATTCATTTAATTTTCTTAAGTCAACTATCCTCTGTAGATGTTAAGGTTGAGGAAGAAGATAAATGCATTATGCTTCTTTGTTCTTTACCTGAGTCTTGGGAGAATTTCATTCTTGCTATCACTGCTAATCTCAAAGATCCATAGATGGATGCTCTTGTTGCAACTCTATTGTCATAGGAAATGAGGAAGAAGGCTATGGATAGCTTGGTTGATGCTCTTAATGTCAAGGGAAGGTCTAAGGAAAGAGGACCAAAGGGGGATTAGAAAGGGCCTAAGGACAAATCTATAGGTAGATCTAAGACTTCTAGAAAGAAGAAGAGAGTTTAGTGTTGGAACTATGGAAAAAGAGGGCATGTTAAGAAGGAATGCAAAAACAAGAAGAAATAGTGAGATTCCTCTACAAAAAAGTCCTTGGATGTAGGTGATGAGGTTTTAATTTCTACTTGTAACATTGTTGCGAATGAACATTAGTTAGTTGACTCATGATGCTCGTATCACATGACTCTACACAGAATGTTTTTCCACATATTAGCAATATGATGGAGGTAATATCTACCTTGGAGACAACACTACATATCTGATTGTTGGACAAGGAAAGGTATTGTGGTGTTTTAGTGATGGGATAATTAAAACCCTCCTTGGTGTTTTACATATTCCTAGATTGGAAAGAAATCTTATTTCTATTTCAAAGTTTAATGATTTGGGAATGCATGTAACATTTAATAAGCATGGTTACAGAATTGTGAGAGGAATCTTGGTGGTAGTGAGAGGAACAAGGATGGGAGCATTGTTTAGGCTTGATTCCACTATAGTTTGTAATTCCACTTATGTAATTGAAACTACTAAAAATATATGTATGTTGTGGCACCACAGATTGGGTCACACAAGTGAAAATGTTTTGAAAACAATTATGAATAAAAATTTGTTGGAGAATTTTTCCTATTCTAATGAGCACATTGATTTTTGTGAGCATTGTGTGTTTGGAAAACAAAACATAATAACTTTTTTTTCATGAAGCAATAGAGAAAAATAGAAGTTAGAAATGATTCATTTAGATATGTTTGAACATGTGGATAATGATTCGTTGATGATGTATCTACATTCACATGGATTTATTTTATAAAGTATAAATCTAAAGTTTTCACTAAGTTTTAGGAGTTTAAAGTCTTAGTAGAGAACCAATCATGACTTAAGATAAAAAAATATTAAGATCTGACAATGGAGGGGAATATTGGTCTAAGGAATTTGATGAGTTCTATAAGCATGTAGGTATCATAAGACAAAAGACAACTCCATATACACCACAACAAAATGGTGTTACAAAAAAGATGAACTGAACAATAATGGAAAGAGACAGAAGTATGTTAAGTGATGCATAGTTAGATAATTATTTTTGGGAAAAAGATGTGAGTACCTCTTGTTGCTTGTTAAACAGATCTCCTTGTAAGGGTCTTTATTGGACACCTTATGAAGTGTGGACAGATAAGGAACATTTTGTTTCAAATTTAAGGGTTTTTGGTTGTGAGGCTTTTATTCATGTGCCTAAGGAAAAGCAATCTAAGTTGGATCCAAAAACACAGAAATGCATCTTCATTAGATATGGTGAAAATGTAAATGGTTATAGGCTTTAGGATCCTCTAACGAGAAAAGTTATCTTTTCTAGAGATGTGATTTTTAGGGAAGTTAGAGCTATTTATGATCATGTACAACCAGAAGAAAAAGAAAGGAAGAGGATAGTACATTTTGATTTACATAAAAAAAAATGCACATCAAGAAGAATAAAATGATGGATTAGGGGATGTAGAAGAAGAAGAAGATTCAAGTGAAATTTCAAATGAGGAAGACTTTGTTGTTATAGAAGAAGCTGAGCATACAAAAGAACATGAGGAAAAATCTCTTACTCCACCCTTGAGAATATCCAAAAGACAATGGAACCCAATTGATAGGTATAGCCCAACATATTTTCATTATGTATTTTCTTTATTGAGTATTGACAATGAACCTAAATCATATAGGGAAGCTATTCATGCATATGATAGTGAGTCCTAGTAGCTAGCCATGCAGGAGGAGATGGTGGATTTAGACTTGTGTGACACCTGGGATCTTGTACATTTTCCCAAAGGAAGAAAGGTCATAGGATGTAAGTGGGTCTTCAATAAGAAGTTTGGAGTAGATGGTTTATTACAGAAGTACAAGGTTAGACTAGTAGCCAAGGGCTACTCCCAGAGAGAGGGAGTTGATTTTAGTGAAATTTTCTCTCCTGTTGCTAAATTATCTTCTAGTAGATTTATTTTATCCATTGTTGTAGCTTAAGATTTTGAAATTGAGCTAATGGATCTTAAGATTGCATTTTTGCATGGAGATCTAGAAGAAGAAATTTATATGCAAAAGCCTACAGGTTTTGAGGTAAAAGGGAAAGAACACTAGGTATACAAGTTAAAAAGGGCTCTTTATGGTTTAAAACAATGCCCTAGAATGTCGTACTAGAAGTTCAATTCATTTGTTTTGAAATTGGGTTTTGTTAGAAGTGAAGAAGATCACTATGTCTACATTTGATGTATTGATGATGATATTTTGATTATTGTTTTGTATGTGGGTGATATGTTATTTTTAGTAACACCAAGTGTATGATCAATGAGTTGAAAGGTCAACTTTTAGGTGCATTTGACATGAAGGATCTAGGGGCAGCCAAGTATATTTTGGAAATGGAGATCCAAAGGGATCAAGGTAATAGAAAGCTTTGGTTATCACAAAGTATGTAAATACTATTTTGCACAGATTTAGCATGTAGGATTGCAATCCAATTAGAATTCCTTTACCTATTAGTACTAAACTTTCATTAGATATGTGTCCTAAGAATGAAGATGAATTAGAGGATATGTTTGATGTGCCATATGCTAGTGTTGTAGAAAGTTTGATGTATGCAATGGTTTGCACTAGACTAGATATTTCCCAAGCAATGCAAGTTTTGAGCAGGTTTATGTCTAACCTTGGTAGACAACATTGAAATTATGCAAAGATGGTGTTAAGACATTTGTGTGGTACTTCTAATTACTGTTTAGTTTATTCTTGTTAAGGGAAAATTGGATCTAAATGGATAATCAATATATCAAAAATAATAATACCCAAAACTCAACGAAAAGGGAAATAATCAAGATCAAACAAACAAAAGATGAAACCTTTGCAAACCTCAATACTTCATAGCTTCCGTTGGTTGCCTATCTCAATCGATCTTGCATGTATGAATAAGGCCCTTAGAGAGTGCACTTCCTTGCTATTCCAGGATTGTCAATGGAGAATAGCTATGATAGTGCTTTGTAATGAAGATGAGCTTCACAACAATGGTAGTGATATGGTAACAAGTTGATTGCAAGCAAATGGAATGACGTGGGTGCCAAAGGCGCACTATAATTCCTGCAGAGTAACAATACGGAAAGCTTCGATAAATGAAATGGAAGAATAGGGTTCAATTTATAGACTTGAGAGAAAGAAGATCAACGGTATAGAAAGAACAAGAAGATCAATGGTATAGAACGGTTGACGAATGTGCGCGAATAAGAAGAAGACATGTGTCTTGCTTTATTTTGTATGAGAGGAATTAATAAAATAGAAAAATGAGTTAATTAAAGAGATAAAATCAATTAAAAGAATAGATCAATCAGTTAAGAGAATAGAACTAGAGGATAAATATTGCATGAGGATGAGAAGATATTTTAGCTCCATTAAATATTTAGAATATTCAATTGCATGTGCACAAGGATTGAATTATATTTAGAGATAACTCAATTTAGAAGAAATAGACAACTTAAATAAATATTTGATTTATTTAAATTTAGAGAAGATATTATTGGAAGAAACAATTAAATAATTGATATTATTTAATTTAGAATGAATTTGGAAGAACTAATTAAATAATTGGTATTATTTAATTTGTTAGAGGATTTGGAGGAATTTAGGAATTTAATTAAATAAATTGATTTTATTTAATTATTGGAAGAATATGAATCAAATAAATAAATTTATTTATTTATTTATTGATAGAGGAATTTGACTTAAATAAATATTAAGAATATTTATTTGGACATAGTCATGTCATTTAGGTGTATACATTTTGCCCCTCTTTGATGTGATGTTTGAGATGATGAGATTTGTGTCAAGTAACATCATTTCAAAGACATTTAAGGTATAGACAGAAGAAAAAGATAGAAATGGAAAGATAGGATGAGGATGCCCCCTCGGGAGAATAGACGGGAAGAAAGTTTTGAGGGCGTGAGACAATCAATCTCACGATGAAGAAGGTGGAAGAATAAGTTTGGTTGAAGAAAATGGGTTGAATGATACGCTATGCAAGATAAAATGATAACACCCACAAGCAAGCATGCAATTATGCACAAATGATACAAGAACAAACAAGGTATTGCCCCTATCTAGCAGTAAACCAACAATATACTGATAATGATATACGACAGTGTTGTCATGGCGGGGAACGATATATCCCTAGACCAACATAATAGGCATGTTGTCATGGCGGGGAATGATAGATCCCTAGAGAAACACAAAGGATAGTGTCTGGTTTCAGGAAATGAAGCATGTCATGTAAGATGCGTGTGTTGGTCTGATTTCGACAATGCCACATCCTGTATAAGACAATTGATTGATCAATTGGTTGAGTTGGTTTACGACTAGACAAGGATCACGACCACTGATTGTGATTGGATCATTTGACAAGATTGACTTGACTTGATTGGTATGGATTAAGGATGGACTTGCATTTGGATCATTGCTTGGATTGACAGCTAGAACTGTTGATGAGAGATACAATGATAGATAGAAATTTGATTGATAGAAGAATGACGATAGAAGAAATCACAAGCTTTTGTAAGTATTGATACTCTGCATAGAATCTTTATTGCATGGATGGTATGCGAAATGTAAATGGATATGAATACAGATATGAGATGCAATTAGATACGTTATGGATAGGGATATGGAATGAATTGGATATGGTATGGATATGGATATGGATATTTGCAAGTATTTTGAAGTGCTTATTTCATCATTGGGCTTTTTTTTTGGTACTTTTTCTTAATGTTGTAAGTTAATACAAGCATCTAGGTATAATTGAATCATGATAACCTGAGTATTGCTTACATGGATTTTGATTTAGCAAGTTAATACAAGCATCAAGGTATAATTGAACTGAGATGACCTGAGTATTTCTTGCGTATCAATAGACAAGGATTGTCCCCATTCATGTTAGACCTTTGATGTCCTCGGTGATCTTTTGTCGATCATGTCTTTAGACAAGGTGTCACATTACTAGAGTTTAATCCACAAATAGCAAACAAAGAAAATAATCATGCCCCCATCATAGCATCTCTAGCTTTTGGCATCCTCGAGTAGCATAGAAAGACATGATAATAAAAAATCAAGATGCTGTAACTTAACCATGATTCCAACCACAACATTTTTGTATTTAGATGTGTTTGTTTCTTGCCATAATTTAGGTAAAATCATTTAGAGTTCTTTAGGTACTTGCTTGCTTTGCTTTGGATAGTTTGAGGTGTTGCATCAAAATTTCTATTTGAAAGTGGTTTTTGCTTGCACTTGCTTGCCTTGGGAAAGGTTTCCACAATCCTTATTGGTGAGACGGGCCCTAAGGGACTAACCTAGTGCCTTGGGGGCTCATTGCTAAATGGCCTTGCCTACGTGATGACGCAGAGGCAATGTAGTTCAGGGTGAACCCTAATGGACCTAAGACCTAGGTGGTAGAAAGTGGTGTGAACTCAGATAGATAGAAGGATGGGCGAGTGGAGCCTCGGGGGAGCATTTGAAGAAATGGCCTTGCCTACGTGACAACGCAGAGGCAACATAGTTCATGGACTTGGACCATGTGGACACTGACGATAGATGCTACGCTAGGCTGACACTATGGATAGGATATTGGATAGAACCTTGGTTGATAAGGTGAAAAGAGATAGAGTATCAAGCCATGATAGGTTATCATTAGGTTTTTTTATTATGGAACAGATATGGATCAGATGGGACATGATTGAAGGAAGAATGAACACAAGGTGATTGGTTTCTCAAAGATGGAGGAAGTGGTTTATCACAAGCAACGCCTATTTACTAGGTTTTCACCACTTGCTTTTATTTGCAGGAAAGCTAAAAGTACACATGATGCCTATTTGCCAAGTTTTCATCATGATACCTATCCAAGGCGCCTGTTTGCCAGGTTTTCACCAAAGGATGATTTTTTTGTATCTTTTTGATTTTTTTAATTTTTTTGTATTTTATGCCTCCCTTACACTGGGGTTCTTTTAGGTATAGAATCAGCAAAGATGCATACTCTTGATTGGGTCATCGAATAGCTCACCTTCTGATGTTGCCAACTAATATGCCCCTGATCCATAGGCAGCAATGATCACATAAGGCCCAAGCAAGTTGGGTTTAAACTTACCTTTCTTTTCCCGATCCTGTTGATTGCAGGGATTTTCTTTAAGTACTAGATCTCCAACCTTAAAGACTCTTGGATGGACTCTGTGGTTGTAGCTTCGTGACATCATTTACTGATATGCCTTGAGATGATTGAAGGCCTTCTGTCTCCTTTCCTCTAGTAGCTCTAGCTATTGTAATCTAGAAACTCTATACTCTTCATCAGTTATGAGACCTTTTAATGACACCTTGAGAGATGGTAATTCGACCTCGATGGGCAGGATAGCTTCTAATCCATAGACAAGGGCATAAGGGGTAGCACCTGTGGGAGTGCGTATACTGGTTCGATAGGCCCATAGAGCGGGATTGAGTTGGATGTGCCAATCACGGCTAGCATCGTTGACTGTCTTCTTGAGGAGTTTCAAGATTGTTTTGTTGGATGCTTTTGCTTGGTCGTTGCCTTGGGGGTAATAGGGTGTGGAAAAATGGTGCTAGATTTTGTATCGGTCACAAAGCTCTTGGACATCCTAGTTTTTGAAGGGTCTTCTGTTATCTATGATAATGGATGAAGGAATTCCATATCTACAGATGAGGTAATTAAGGATGAATGAGGAGATTTGTTTACTTGTGACGGTGGTGAGGGGAATGGCTTCAATCCACTTGGTAAAGTATTCAGTGGCAGTTATTATGAACTTGTGGCCATTGGATGAGGGTGGTGGATTTTGCCCACAAGGTCAAGTCCCCATTGACAAAAGGGCCAAGGTATCGTTAAAGGTCTCAGCTCTTGAGCTAGTGCATGTATCAGGTTTCCGTGTATCTGGTACTGCTTGCACTTCTTCACAAACTGATATGAATCTGTTTCCATGTTCAGCCAATAATAACCCAAACGCATGAGTTTCTTAGCTAAGGAAGGACCACTAGAGTGTGTTTCGCAAATTCCTTCGTGCACATCTTGTAAGGCAGTTTGAGATTCTTCTCATTCTAAACAATGAAGTAAAGTACCATCCAGACCACGTCGGTATAGGGTTTCAGCAATAATGGTATAATGAGAGGATTGGTGTATAAAGGTTCGACGTTAGTTTGAAGACAAGTCAGGTGGAAGGGTATTGTCCTTGAGGTAAGTGTAAATCTTATCGTACCAAGGTGAATCATATCCGATTAGTAGGCATATGGAATGGGTTTTAGGAAGATCATAAGATGGTTGCTGAATTGACTCCACCAAGAACTCGTACCGTGACTCATTCTCTGGGATCTCGAGGAGCGAGGCAATGGTTGCAATGGCATCTATTGCTTTGTTTTCAATGTGAGGTATCTGGTCAAAGGAGATGATCATAAAGTACTCTTTAAAGTCATCGACCATGTGCTTGTATGGGACAAGCTTCTCATCTTTGGTTTGGTAGTCATCATTGACTTGATTGACCACTAGTTGAGAGTCACCATAGACATGTAGCTCTTTGATTTTCCATTCTATTGCCATTTTGAGACCAATGACCAAGGCCTCATACTCTGCTATATTGTTTGTGCATGGGAATAACAGACGATAAGACTTTAGGATGGTGTCACCGTGGGGAGTGACTAACAAGATTCCTGCCCCCGATCCATGGTTTGTATAGGATCCATCAAAGTAGAGCTTCCATGAGTGCGTTGTGATATTGAATAAGGATTCATCTGGAAACTCAAATGTCATTGGTGTGTTATCCTGTAGTGGTGCTTCTGCTAACTGATCGGCAATGATCTTCCCCTTGATAGCCTTTCTGTCTACATATTCAATGTCATATTCACTTAGGAGCATTACCCACTTAGCTAGGCGACCGATAAGAGCTGCCTTGCTTAATAGGTATTTCAGTGGATCTATCTTTGCAATAAGTTTGACTAGATGTGCTAGCATGTAGTGTCATAGTTTTTGGGAAGCAAAAACCACAGCAAGACATGATCTTTCTATTTGAGAGTATTACAATTCATAACCCACCAATGTGTGACTGATGTAGTAGATGGCTCTTTCTTTACCTTCATAATCTTGTTGTGCTAGAAGGGCCCCAAGAGCTGTTGGCATAGTAGATATGTAAAGTAATAGTGACTTTCCTTGGATAGGAGGCATCAAGATAGGTGGGTTCATAAGATACTCTTTTAGCTTACTAAATGCCTCTTTGCACTTCTTATCCCACCTAAATGGAATGTTCTTATGTAGGAGATGACTGAAAGGTTGGCACTTGTCTGCCAGTTGTGATATGAACCTACGGATTGCTTGTAACTTGCCCTATAGAGACCATAGTTGAGTAATATTCTTGGGTGGCGGCATTTCCATGATGGCCTTGACTTTGGCAAGATCCACTTCAATCCCATTTGCTAATACAATAAAGCCTAAGAGCTTGCCCGAGGTGACTCCAAACACACATTTCCTTGGGTTCAACCTGACCTTGAAATGTTCTAGTCTCTGAAAGACCTTCTCTAGCACATCCAGGTGTGATTCTCTAGTGAGTGACTTTGCAAGGATATCTACATAGTCCTCCATTGTGACGTGCATCATATCATGGAATATAGTGGTCATAGCACGTTGATATGTGGCTCCTGCATTCTTTAACCCAAATGGCATGACATTCTAGTAGAAAGTTCCCCATGGACAAGTGAAAGTTGTCTTATGTTGGTCTTCTGGTGCTATCCTGATTTGATTATATCCAGAGAAGCCATCCATGAGAGATAACATGGTATGCCCTATTGTAAAGTCGACTATGATATATATATTTGGCAACGGAAAGTCATCCTTGTGGCAAGCTTTGTTTAGATCTCTGAAATCATTGCATAATCTGACTCAGCCATCAGGTTTGGATACTGGTACTATGTTGGAGACCCACTCTGGATAGTCTATTGCTCTGATGAATCCTACATCCAGTAGTTTCTTGATTTCTTCTTTCACTAGTAGGGCAATGTGTGGATGCATCTTTCTAAGTTTCTATTTGATTGATTTCACTCCTGGATCTAGCGGAAGATGATGTAGAATCAAATCTAGATCCAATCCCGGCATGTCTGTGTATGACCAAGCAAAGTTGACTTGATTTTTCTTGAAGAATGGTACAAACTTGGTCTTTTCTAGTGGAGTTAGAGACTTAGCAAAGTGAATGACCTTAGGTTGTTCCAATGTTAACAGGTTCTGTAGGTTCCACAACAATCTAAGACTTCTCCTGGTGCATGTCGTTGAGGAGAGTGTCAAGCCTTCCATCGTCAGGTGCCACAGTTGGGTTTTCACCATCGGATGCGTCATTTCTTTTTACTATTTTGGGATCTAATATTGCCGCGGAGTGGTTTTCACCATCAGATCTAGTTTTTATTTTGATATTTTTGTGACTAGAAGGCTTGGCACCCTCTCCGAAATAAGCTATGGTTTTGAGTTCAATGGCAAAGCCATCTTTATGATCTCCTGTAGGTAGGTGGTCCCTAAGTTCCATGTAGTCAATGTAGGCATCATTGTTTGGAACATGTCTAGTTGCAGGGTTCCTTATAGATCCCAGTCGATAAGTTCAGGATGCACAAGGGGGAGGGAGTCAAAGGATAGATCTGATTCATTGATAGTTTGGATGGATACATGAGGAGTATTGGTAGGGATAGGGTCTGGGATGGTACTTTCCTCCAAATTATTTATTGCAATAGAACTTGAACCTTCCTTGAAAGTCATATTCTCAGGAATTGGCGAATCACACTCTAATGATCTATGCGTTAGCATTTGTCCCTCATGGTAGGGGCTATAAGTTTGAATGGTGTCAACTTCCTTATCGTCATAGGAGTGCTTTGTCAGCTCATCCCACTCATATTCATTGGAGTCTGTGTCACTATCCTCTTGGAGGTTATGGATCATTTCCACAAGACAAGCATTTGCTTTTGCTTTGCCCTTGTCTTTGTATCCTAGGCCTTTTGTATTTCTTGCCATTGAAGACGAAGAAGGTTGAATGGGTTCTATTATTCCTTCTTTTCTTAGGCCAATGGGACCTTGTCCTTCATAACCCATTCTATGTAAGATAGACTCACCTCACCCATAGATTTCCGTTGGGAGCTTAGGTGGTTCTTGTTGTGTATTTTCTTCTTCTGTGTAGAGCCATTGTAAGATATCTCTTTCCTCTATTTCATCTGATAGGGTCCACCATTTTACAAAGGGACCTATAGGAAGTGCAAGAGGAGTAGATGGCTTTGGAAAATGCTTGGGTCACCCAAAGGATCTAAGAGATAAAGGAATTTTGGATAAGTTGAGGCTGTGCTCGATGGAGCATTCCCCTACTCCCATTTCTTTGATGGTAATTTTCTGCGCTTTGGGCTTGGATGAGGAAGCTTCGGAGGTAGAATCATGCTGTGGGGTAGGGGATGTAGATGCTCTATTGTTAGGTATGATGTAATCAAGTTTTAAGCGGACAGAGTTGCAATGCTGAAAGGGGTTTGGATCACCTTGGATGGTGACTTGTTTGCCGTTATGAGGTAATTTTATGCATTCGTGATAGGTAGAAGGCACAACTTTCATGGTGTGAATCCATGGTCAACCTAGGAGAATATTATAGGCTAGCTCCTTGTCTAGGACTTGGCACACAACATCCTTTATCACTAGTCCCACTTGTATTGGCAACACCATTGTTCCTTTAGTAGTTCTTTCCTCTTCATCATAGGCTTTAATAGTGATCTTTTTCCTTGGATCTACTGCATTTTCAAAGAACCCCAATGTAAGGACTAGCTTGAGCATGCAAATATTTAAACTAGCTCCTCCATCAATGAGAACCCTTTTGATACAGTGTTTATGGATGAAAGCGATGATATGGAAGGGGGTGTTATGAGGCTGAGACACTAAGAGGTCATCCTATTCGATAAACAATATGGTACTAGAGGAGGTTAGAATTCCTACCATGGCTTGAAACTTCTCTTGATCCAAGTTCGTGGGTACAGTCGTTTCCACTAAGGCTTTATCGAGAATCTCCTTGTGAGAAGGAGATAGATGCAACAACTCTAAGATAGATATGTGGGCAGGGGTCTTCTGTAGTTGGTCTATGACACTATACTGATGGGAGTTGGACTGAGAAGGTGATGACCTTGGAGGGAGGGTATTTAACATGACCTTACCACTATGGGTGATGATGCTGCAATCAATTTTTTTGGGTCCTGATTGTTGGTTGGATGTAACCACATTGATTTGTGGGATGTGCTCCGATATGCAATTCATGGTATAATCAAATGGCACACTTGCATAATTAGCATTATTATTCCCATTATTCTGATTTTGCCTGTTGCGGTTGTTGTTGTTGTTGTTGTATGGCCTGTTGTGATTGAGAAGTGGATCTTTGTATGCCACATGCATCTCATTGGAGGTATGTTGTTGAGCACCTCCTTGATTTTGGTCAAGTATGTCTTGAATGACATGTTTGAGATGAATACAATTGTTGGTAGTATGACCTCTTCCTCTATGATACTCATGGAAATAGGTGTCTTTGCAATAGTGAGATTTTATTTGAGGCTCATAATCGCTAGTAGGTGGGAGAGTGATCTCATTGTTGGCCAATAGCTTCCTTAACATAGATTCTTGGGACTCACCCAGCGGTGTGAACTTTCACCTAGGATTTGAGTTGTACCATGGTCTTGGCTCCTAAGAGAATGTTTTGTTGGGCGTAGCATTGCTTGCCTCTCCTTTGAGAGCTATTGGTTATTTGGGAGCTGCCACCTTGGCATCAACCACTCCATCATTGATGACATTTTTATTCTTTGTTTAAAACTTCAACTTGTCTGTGGTGTAGTTGGAGTTAGGGTGTCCTTGTACAACTTTATTTGTCCCTTGACGATCATAGCTTTCTCGATGAATAATCCCATTTCAATGACCTTCAAAAATGAGGTGGGGCATTGAATTTGGATTTGGTATCTTAGATCGGAGTTGAGGTTGTGGACAAACATCTCCATCAATTGCTTCTCAGGTACATCATATGAGTATTTGCTCGCTAGTTGTCTCCACCTTTGTAAGAAGGAGGCGAATGATTCGCTACTCTTTTGCTTGGTATTGCATAGGTTGAGCATGGAGACTTCATGTTCAATATTGTATGAGAAGTGTGTGATGAATTTGTTTACCAACTCATCAAAATTTTTGATACCCGACGGAAGTCGTGAGAACCACTCCATGGCTTGACTACCTAGAGATCTAGGGAATAGTCTCATTAAAAAAGTTTCATTGTGAGCTACTTCCATTCATGCAGTGTTGAATTCCCTAATATGATCTCTTGGGTCTCCTTTCCCTTTGTACTTGTCAAACTTAGGAACTTCAAACTGAAAGGGGAAGGGCACCATGTTCAAACTTTTATCAAAGGGGTACGGTGCGATGTCTTCCAAGGAGTAAGTTTTAGTATTTGTTCCTGTTTTGAGATTCATTATTTGTTGTGTTAGACCCTTAATTTGTTTCCTCATTTCTTCCATGGGCATGTTTGGGTCTACAACTTTCTTTCCTTTATCTTCACCAGTGTGGTGTTCATGAGTTTCCTCTACGGTCTCTTTCAGTTTGTTGAGATCAAAGTAAGTGGGGAGCTTATGTCCTAGATTCACAAGATGAATAAAGTACTTGTGAGGGTCCTTATGGAGCACTTTTTCTAGTAAGCATTGGAATTTTTGATCTTGGAGGTATCCTTGATACTCTTCATGAGAGATTTCCTCATCACTATTGTGAGGGGTGACAATGCGATTGGATGATCCATCCATTTCAAGTTGTCTTTTGTATTGAGATCTAGTTAAAACCATGCAAGGCGATGTAGGGAGAAGTGGGATGAAACTAGAGATTTTGGTAAGATGATGATGGAGACTGTTGAGAATAGGATACTTGTGACAAGATTTGGACAAGCGACTCTTTCAATCAATGATTCCAAGTAAGACGGCCGATACAAGATGATAGCCACAAGTAAGGGTACTGGATACCTATCTTACCGTGTAGGGACTAGTCATGCACCAAGACCACTAGCGAAGTTCTGCGACCTACTAGGGTTACTTGAACCTGAAATGATCCAAAAAAGGTCTTGCACTAATCTGATATAGGATACTTTGACTTTGCACTATGGAGACCTGGTAGAAGGTGGGTGAGACAACTGACAAAAGAGAGAGTTTGATGCGAAATGGATAGAAAAGTGACTGCAAGGTAAGATCTGACCTTAGAATTTGGAACTAGACTGAAATGGGTACCCTGAAATGGTAAAAAATTTCTCACAAAGTATGTGGAAGTACTCACTGTTACGCATGTGCAGGAACAGATGCGCAGCAGAAAAGGACATGAGCATCAAAAGTTGACACAAATGTGTAGTACTAGTAAAAACCAAATGTACAGTAACAGGTGATACAAGCACAACAAGTCAAAATGGATGTGTGGCTTCAGATAACAAATGCACAGTTCTAGTTTTTTCAGTATTTTTGTAAATTTTTGGCAATTTTTCTGATATTTTTGGTTTCTTTGGCTGCAAGATGGTCTCTTTGATCTAATTTTCTTTAATTATGGCAAGAAGACATAGCAAACACAAAGAATGTTTTTATGGTTTTTTTTTTGTGATTTTTTGACTCTTTTTGACTAAAAGAAAGCAAGTACAATTCTAGGTTTCAAAGGACAAATATAAACTGAATTCTCACTATCTCTAGTGAAGCATCTTCGGGAGGTGATAATCGCCCTTCCCTACACTAGCTTATAGGGGTTTTTGGCCACTAAAACAAAGGTGTTTAATAAGTGCAACTGTTCGAGTGGTTATACATGTGGCAGCACTACTCTCCATTATGGAGTCTCCCAGCCTGCAAGGGTTGCGCCTTGGAGGGTTTTGGGGGAGGTTGGCTATTGGTATAACACAACTTCACTCATTGTTTGAAGCTTTCACTCCAAACACAATTTATTTATAGTGGCTTGGCAGAGCTTGGCTTTAGCTTGTTACCAGTTAGGGTCATTTCTACTTGGATGGATAGTATCCAAGAGCAGGCCCCTCTAAAGGTTAAACACATGCGAAAATGATATGTCTGGTATTTTGGTCACCCAAGATAGGGGAGAGCATAAGCCTAGTATCATTCCCAAAACACAAAAGACAGTGGTTCTTTTCCCCTAGTTAAAAAGAAAAAGACTAAATGAGCTATCTACTTGGGCAAGCACAAAAATTTGTTAACTTTGAAGTAATAACAAGATAGCAATGGTTTAATTTTTACCCAGATAGCAATGATTTGTTAACTTTGAAGTGATAACAAGATAGAAATGGTTCAGTTTTACCTAGATATCAATGTATCTAACTTCGAAAGATAGCAATATAGCAATGATTCAATGATATGCAAGATAGCAATGATTCAGTTACCACCCTCCTAGTTAAGACTATGTGAGATTTGCATGTGCATCCATTTACTTTCCTTTTAGAAATCGAAGTGTGAGTTAACAAGTGTAGCTATATGATTCTAAACCAGTACCTAGCCTACAAAATAGATCCAATAGTGTTCCTACGAGAAAGTGTTAGCATTAGCGAAAACTGCAAGAAAAACCCTAAGAATCATTGTCTAGATCAGATGTGCATCTTCAGAGCCTGAATGCACAAAAACAGAGCTCAGAAGCGCAGCAGTACAGATGCGTTGAGACAGAGGTCAAAAGTGCAGGAATACAAAGTGTATGCATAGAACTAACAGATGTGTTGTTTCATAAGGTATATGTGTCAAAACAGAGCTTGTATGCGCCAAAGGATTGGATGCACTGGAATAGATAGAAGATGCACAAATTCCTCCTATGTACGGCTTTCTAATACACAAAAACTTAGTTTTTGGGTTAAATTGGGGCTAGGCCCCACGGTGGGTGCCAAAAATGTTAAGGGAAAATTAGATCTAAATGAATAATCAATATATCAATAATAATAATACCCAAAACTCAACAAAAAGGGAAATAATCAAGATCAAACAAACAAAAGATGAAACCTTTGCAAACCTCAATACTTCATAGCTTCTATTGGTTGCCTATCTCAATCGATCTTGCATGTATGAATAAGGCCCTCAGAGAGTGCACTTCCTTGCTATTCCAAGATTGTCAATGGAGAATGGCTATGATAGTGCTTTGTACTAAAGATGAGCTTCACAACAATGGTAGTGATATGGTAACAAGTTGATCGCAAGCAAATGGAATGGCATGGGTGCCAAAGGCACGCTGTAATTCTTGCAGAGTAACAATACTGAAAGCTTGGATGAATGAAATGGAAGAATAGGGTTCAATTTATAGACTTGAGAGAAAGAAGATCAACAGTATAGAAAGAACACGAAGATCAATGGTATAGAACGGTTGAGGAATGTGCATGAATAAGAAGAAGACATGTGTCTTGCTCTATTTTGCATGAGAGGAATTAAAAAAATAGAAGAATGAGTTAACTGAAGAGATAAAATCAATTAAAAGAATAGATCAATCAGTTAAGAGAATAGAACTAGAGGATAAATATTGCATGAGGATGAGAAGATATTTTAGCTCAATTAAATATTTAGAATATTCAATTGCATGTGCACAAGCATTGAATTATATTTAGAGATAACTCAATTTAGAAGAAATAGACAACTTAAATAATTATTTGATTTATTTAAATTTAGAGAAGATATTATTGGAAGAAACAATTAAATAATTGATATTATTTAATTTAGAATGAATTTGGAAGAACTAATTAAATAATTGGTATTATTTAATTTGTTAGAGGATTTGGAGGAATTTAGGAATTTAATTAAATAAATTGATTTTATTTAATTATTGGAAGAATATGAATCAAATAAATAAATTTGTTTATTTATTTATTGATAGAGGAATTTGACTTAAATAAATATTAAGAATATTTATTTGGACATAGTCATTTCATTTTTAGGCGTATACAATTCTAGTACTAACAATGTGGCTAAGACATTGTACATACGGGGTTTTGTTGATGCAGATTGGATAGGTGACTTGGATGGTCGAAGGTCCACTAGTGGCTATGTGTTTACTTTGTTTGGAGGAGTTGTGACTTAGATGAGTAAAAGGAATCCCACCATTTCTTTATCCACCACCGAAGTAGAGTATGTGACTACTACTCATGTCTTTATGGAGGTAGTTTGGTTATGGAGATTGTGTACAGGTATTGGTTTTGATTGCAGGATTATTCAGATTAGTTGTAATAGCCAGAGTGTAATATATTTGGCCAAGAACCCCATGTATCATGCGTGGACTAAGCATGTGGATGTTTAATACCATTTTGTTCGTGAAATGATTTATAATGGTCAGATTGAGCTGAAGAAGGTTGACACTCAAGAGAATGTTGCAGATTCACTTACTAAACCTATGAGCACAAAAATGTTTGCATGGTGTAGGAAGGCCATGGGCCTTGTTCCTAGTAATTAGTTGCTTTATGTTTTCTATGGGTGTATTTACAATGTATGATGTCAAATGGGACAATGTTAGGATTAAGATTCCATCAACCTTGTAAATCCTATGTAATTTATTATTCCTATTATTATTTATAAATCACCCATAAGGGATGAAAGGTTTCACCAAGTAGCGATCTTGTTTTAGTCGCATGTTTGGTCTTGGTACCTGACAGATGTTGGTTATGGAGCACATTTCATTTTGGACAGGGGGTTTGGGGGTTGCATGCCTTGGTGGGGTTTTGGGGGCATCGCCCCCAAAAGCCACATTATATATATATTCATTGTAAATCTAGACCGTTCATCATTAGGTCATAAATCTGACGGTAGAGGTTATGTTGTCTTTTCTTTCCCTAGAAGGAAACCCCTTATGAGGATATTATATTACGGATATGAATGAGTAGAGTAGAAAGTTGAGACTTGAAATACAAGTGCTACTAGATTGAAGAGGAGATTGATAGTGTTGTATTGTAAACTTTATTGAAGTTAATACAAACTGGTGCATCTCTTCTTGTGTGGAGTCTTTCCTAAAAGGGTTTCTCCATGTAAACATTGTGTTATGTGTTTGATTTTCTATTTTTTATTTCTTTGTGTTGATTTCATACTATCTCCATTTTGTTTCTACACAGTTAAATATATATATTACAGTTGTAATTAGATTTTCATTGATAGTTGTTTACCTTCATTTCTAACAACAATACCATCATTAGGAATCAATGGCTATTTGCTCATTAGATTGTTTGGAATGATATTTTTGTCTATATATTGTAAATGCCTCATAGCTAATAGAGAAAATAAAAAATAAAAACCAAATCTTTTTTAGAAGAAAATCTTTTTGGGTGTGCAGGATTGCATGAGCCCCAGGTACTCCTACATTAGACACACTAGATAAGTGGAAATATTCCATGAGCTTGAGGCTCATGAACACTTTGTGAATCTCTAAATTGTCATTCTATGCTCATTTTAGATCTAGAGTGTCTCTTTGTCAGCCTTCTTTCACCTCTTGGTCTAACATTCACCTTTTGACCTCTTTCCCCATTCAAAGTCTTCCACCATTTCTATCTCATATCACTCCAAATCTACATTCACTATCATACTTGATTGTCCCTTATATTAAAAACATAAATCACCTTTGTTGAACACTAGCAAGGCATCTATTTCTTCAATATCCATTTTTCAAATCTTCTCTCACCTCTTGGGTTGATCTTTGCACATGTTCATCAACTATCTCCTTCAATCTATACCCCATTGACAACTCTATGAAAGGGTGTTCAACATACCTTTCCAACAAATTCTCCACCTTTTGTGAGACTTCATTCATCTTAATTGTTGTTCCAACTCTTTATACTTTGTCTAAAAATATTTTCTAAGTTCATACATATTGTGGGACCGCTATCTACCTCTCCATTGACTTTTAATGGACTTAAGTCATACTTCTTTCCATTCTTCATAGTCGTATAAAGGTTCTTTCTTCCATCATACATAGCCTCCCTATCAAACTAGGGCCTTCCTAACAAGACATGATAGGCATCCATGGACATAATATCACATAGAATATCATCTTTATACAAACCAATTTGCAAACTCACTAAACACTATTTATTTACTACCAATTATTATTCCTCTTATAACCACAAGACTTGGTATGGATTGGGATGCTCATTTTTCTTTAAACCCAACTTCTCTACCATTTCACTAGAGACGAGGTTATCTATACTACCACTATCAACAATTACTTCACAAAAAGTACCTCCAAATTTATATATAGTCCAAAAAAGACTCCTTTGTAATGGCTTGTTCTCATCTACAACTGGTTTCATCAACACTCTTTTCAACATAAGAGCTTCTCCTTGCTTTAGTTCCTCTGTGTGTTTGGGATATGCAACACTTTCTTCATCTACTTAAGCTAGGTAGTTTATAGTCATGCCTCCTCTACTACTGTTTGGTTGTACTTACAAACATTCAAATGCCCTATGACCAACTTCACACTTGTAACAAGCTCCAGGGAACCCTCCATCTTTTTCTCTACTATTGTTGCTCCATCCTCTTATTCGATACTCTTTTTCTTGCCTTGACTTGAGTCATTAGGTCGTGAAGTACATGTTTCTTCTTCATATGTTTGTTCCCCTTGCTACTATCTGCTTGTTCTCTTCTAATAAAGGATCTTCCTCTCCCTCTTGAATTATTTTGTTGCATCCTTAACAACTTCTTTCTACGCCTCTTCCATAGTATTAATTGTCAACATACTCATTGACAAGGTGTCATTAGACCTCATACTTTAGTTGAAATTTATCAGTTTATCAACCAGGTTGTGTCCAAGGCTATATGCAATAGGAGATTCAAGTATCTCATTTTAGCAATATTTTCTTGATTTTTCTTCTTAAGAGAGACTTGCAAAGTAAATTTTAACTAGAAAGCATGGAAATCTAAGCTAAGAAAAACTTCAAGTAACAAATGAAACTCATGAACAATCTATACTAAAGAAAGCTGATGAAACTAATCTATGAATTCACGAGAAAAACTAATCTAAGAAAGCATAAGAAAAAAAAGATCTAGACTATGCTTCAGAACTTTTATGAAACTACAAAAATTTAAACCACATGAGAACTCTGGAACTTCTCTGCCACATAATAGTGACAAGAAGCTTCAGAACTCTAAAATATCTTAATTAGTACTACAAGTAAATTCTAAATTTTATTTAAACTATGCACATGACATAGACCTTGTAGGTTGACACAGATTTATCACCACATTTTTTAACAAATAGGAAACAATTTAGCAACAAAAATAATGATAATAACACATTCACATGATACTAAACAAATACTTATCTATCTAAATCCTTTTTGTTGAGTGGCCAGCTCTCTGGAATATTCTAACTAGCTCAAATCATATCAAATAGTAATAGCATGAATCCATTCCCATCTTCACATAAGCATGTATAAAGAAAACTTATTGACTTCAGGATAACTTCTTTTCATCATTCTATTGTCATTGTATATCATAAAAAAACATAAGGTTTTCTTTTTTATCTCCTCAAATCCCAAAAATCTAGGACGACTTATCCTTTCCACTTAATAAGTCTTCTAACAGAAAAACATAACAAACTGTCTTAAAAAGTCTGACTTGCAGTACAATAAAGGGGCTCCGAGTGGAGCTTAAATGTATCTAGTGTCGTTTTAATAACATAAAATAAGAGAGAATGCTATATGAATGGGAAAGCATTAAGCAACTGGAGTCTTCAAATATTGGTCTCCTTTATCTCCAATGCTTCTAACTTCCAACGCTACTAACTTCAGTCTTCATTAAATAACCGCTTTCTCCACTCCATTATTTCCAAGTCCTGTTTAAGAAATAATAGATCTTTCACAATACTTTGCCAATGTTAGTGGTCAAAATCAATCCAATTAAGAACAAAAGATTTATATACTATTCCTTCATAAATACACAGCATTTATCATAATATTTTAATAAATTGGCATAATTTGAGTCAACCTATCAGTACAAAGGGGGTAATTGGGTCAATATTGAGATGAGGTTGTTTTTACCTCATCACTTCCTCCCCCACTTAAGGATGAGCAAGTCATCCTGCTCTTTTTTGTGGATGCCCCTTTTGACTATTATGTCTTTATGTTTCCCTCTTTCCTGTTGAGTTCTTTAAACAATGAGTTAGTATCATACACTAAATCTGATTTAGGGTCCTGGTGTTCAGGATATTTGATGAAACCCTTATGCAATTTTAGTTTCACTTTCCAAGTTTGGAGCTCCCATTGGGACTGATATGTGGTTACAAGATTGGAGGTGGAGGTTGGAGAAGTAAAGGAGGTCTATACCTCATACCTATCCATTTTGTTTTTAACTGTTGTAGTATCTCTACTACTGCTTCTGCTCTTTTGTATGACCATTTCAAATTGGTGGAAGAGATCATTTCTCTTCTTTTCAAATACATAGGAAAGGGAGTATACCTATCCTCACATGCCGCCCATGCTCTGTCTATCAATTTTGGTCCATTTATCTGA
This sequence comes from Cunninghamia lanceolata, assembly GCA_027924645.1. Lineage (NCBI taxonomy): Eukaryota > Viridiplantae > Streptophyta > Pinopsida > Cupressales > Cupressaceae > Cunninghamia > Cunninghamia lanceolata. Next base: position 3,392,102 of record BSBN01000941.1, read on the forward strand.
AAATCTTCAAAACAGATTCTAAGGCTTTCATTGTACTTCTCCTTCATGGCATTATATTTCTTTATCCTTTTGAACTGTGTTTTAAATTCATATGGTTTATGATGTTGATGCCTCATTAATAGACCAATGGTCCTTTCTACTTGAAGGTATTCTTTATCATTAGGATCAAAAGACTCCTTTAGCAACACTAATTCTTTCTTTAGTCTAGTGTTTTCTACTCTAGCCTATCTCAAGAAATAGCATTGTTCTATCCACACCCCCAGTAAAGGAGGAATGTGAACTTGGAACCATTCCATCTTTGTAGGTTTGCTTTGGATTTCTTTACTTTCAACTATTGGCTTAACTTTTAATTCCTGCAATTCCTCTTCTAATTCTATTGTTTGAATTATAACAACATTCAATTCCTGTTTATGCTTCTCTTGGTTTTCATGAGAGGCTTGTAGGAAATCTACCAAAGTATATGTTAATCTTTTGATTTGCTTGTCTTTGTCAGTCAAGGATTTTTGTAATGACAACTTGCCATGATCCCTTTCTTCAAATTGTTTTAATTGAGCTTGCAGGTTTTCAACATTTTTTAGTTGTAAACTTATAACTTTTGCATCCTTTTTCTTTATTATTTCATTAAGTTGAAGTTGAAAATTTGTGATGATGGTATCTTTTTCCTGTAATTTAGTTTTCAAGTTTTCAACTTTCTGTTCCCAGGAACTATTTATTTGTTGTATCTCATGTTTCTAAATGGAGATAGTCTTCTCTTTTTAGTTAATACTTTGTTTTTGTATCTAAACTAGTTTATCACTTTGCTGCAATCCAATCTGTAGATGTACAATTTCCTCCTTTAATTTATTTAAATCCTCCCCTAGCTGATTATCTTCTGTAGTTTATGTATCTATTGTTTGCAAAAATGGTGTCCATGTTTCAAAAAATTCTGTGTTTTGATTATTTTGTGCTTCATCACATACATTATTAGTTGGAATTCATTGCTTATTTGCTGCAAGAGCTTCCAAATTAATGAAGGTCTCTTCCCTTGTTGTTGGTATATCAGTTTTAATTTGATCCCCTGATTCTTCTTTTTCTTGTACAGGCGGGCTAGGCACTTTCAAAATTTCCTCTATGACATTTTCTTCCGAGGTTTGATTAGCAGTAGACTGCCTAGCTTTCCTTTTTTCATTTTAATATAGGCATATGTTCAAACAGAGTGGAATAATCCATATTTGTAGCTAGACACTTACTTCTCCTTAAAGGAGGAGGTTTTTGCAACTTTTCTTTAGAGTATTGTTCCTAACCACTAGTGGACCAGTCTCTTGTTCTTCCTCAAAGTCAATGACTTCAACATTTTCTTTGTTTTTCAGGGTGTTTTTCAAAGGATGTGAAACTTCAGATGCCCTAGGAGAATCGGGGCTTTCCGTAGGGTTTGGAGAAATTTTTGGCACTACTTTCTCTAGAACTTCTTAGGGTTGTTGAAGTTCTGAAGGATTTTCCTTAAGAGTCTTTGTGGCTACCCCAGATGATTCTTCTCTTTCAAAATGCCTCATAAGTACTAGGGTTTCAAATTTTTGTAGCAATTTTTTCCATTTCCTATCTATTTTTCTTCTTTTTAAAATGTGATGCTTGCAAATCATGGTAATTAAACCATGATGCTTTAAAGGCCAAGACCCAGTTTTATACTTTTCAATCATATTGACCATGGAATTGAATAAAAAGGTAGGAACATTAATTTTTAGTTCAGGGTTTACTACATCGTGACGCAGGTGGGTCAGCAGGTAGAAAAGTGGCCCCACAACCACTAGCCCTCATAAGTAAGGTACTTGATTATCCAAGTAACAACAGTTTTCCAAGGTTCTGCAATTGTTTTCCTCTGAATTCTCTTGTTTTGACCCTTTGGGCCTGTTACTATCTATGGTTTGGGTTTCCCTTCTCCAATAAAAAGCTCAATCATTCTATGATCTAAGAGATATTCATTTCTTCGGCTAGGTTTAATCCTTCATTTGAAATACCAAAATTTTAGAGAGAATTTGGATGCTTACCTTAATTTTCTTTCCCCGAACCATGGAGTAATCCTGCGTGAAGTTTTTTATGAATTCCTTCACCAATTCCATATGATATCCCTCAAAAATTTTGAAGAGTTCTAACCATCTTGCCGCTTGGAAGATCTCAATGATGTTATATATTGCCAACAACTTCTCTGTAGAAGTTGGTTCTACTTTTATTTTTGCTTCCATTTTTGTTAGAGATGAAATTGTTTGACTGGAATCGTATTTCTTATTGATACAATGAGATAATTAGTTTGTATTTAGTTGTAATTGTTGTATGTGATAAACAATGTAGTGAATTTCGGGAATTTTAAGTAACAGGACATCTCTTGATACACCATTCATTCACTATTTTGTACCCTCTTTCCATCATTATTCCTTATGCATTTTAAGTTATGGCACCGCCATTTCCTCCAGTTGAAGTGAAGTCACCACGGGTTTCTATTTTTGGGGAAAGAGAGGTATTATGCCAATTTATTACATCTTATTAATAATTATTGCCTAATTAAGAAGAAAAGAATTTACGTGCCTTATATTCATAACTTGACATCACTTCAACCCACTTTGCTGATGAATATATAACACTTCCACTTTTATGAGTGATTAATGGAGAGCTATGAATGTGTTGTTTTAATGATGACATAGGCGGATTTATTCATGGTGGTGGTGATGTAAGAAGATGGGATTAATATGATTTTTGAGAAGGTGGCATTACTGCCATCTTCTCAAGAGATCATATATACTATTTATTTTATTATGGTAATGAGTGGTATTTTTAAGAAGTTTGTTTTAATGAACTCCTAGGTACAGAGATGTTAGATGGCAAGATATGGTATGAGCATGATATAGGATGCAAGTTCCAGAGGGATACTAGTAAGAATTTGTAAGAAAGGTTCCAGAGCTTACAAAAAATTTGGACAACAAAAACTTCTAAACTGGTGATGGTAAAGTTCCAGAGCATCAGTGAAAGGATGCATCTGGAGGTGAAATGGAAAAAAAGTTTTGGAGCATCACTGAAGGGATGCGTCAGGAATGGACAACAACAAACTTCTGGAGCATCATTGAAGGGATGCATCTGAAACAAATAGCAACAAAGTTCTGGAGCATCGTTGAAGGGATGCGTACAACAAAGTTTCGGAGCATCATTGAAAGGATGTGTCCAATACGAACAACAAAAAAGTTTTGGAGCATCATTGAAGGGATGCGTATGGAATGGATACCAACAAAGTTCCAGAGCATCATCCACTCGAAGCCTGAACTTTGAGGGAGACTTCTGCAAAAATAAAAGAATTCTAAATACAGATTAGATGTATACTTAAGACAATTTACATGTGAAAAAAATATTCAAAACATTTGAAAAACCTTTTTTTTACAAAAAAATATTTAATCTGTCTGCCATGGCAGGTTGGACACATTGGATTTCATCTTGTGTTTCTACCATTTTTGTAAATTCTTCTTTATTTACAAGTTTTTGATATAGAAGTAATCTATGACTGTTTACCAAGAGTGTTAGTCTTTCTCCATCGATGGGTTTAAGTTGTACTGCTCTATTCTATAATACTTTAGAAGTTTCATAAGGTCCTAACCAATGAGTTCAGAGTTTTCCTTTTTAATCCTTGTATCTAGAGTCAAAGAGTAATGCCCAATCACCACTATGAAATTTATTTTCTTTTATAGGTTTGTCATGCCATGCTTTCCTTTGTTGTTGCATTAGTTCATTTTGGTGAATGGCTTCTAAACGGAGTTCATCAAGCTCACTAAGTTGTAGGACTCACTCTATTTGGGCTCGGTTGAGGTCTAAACTAACTTCCATTGTTGTTCTTAGTGTTTGAATCTCAAATTCAATAGGAAGAATGGGTTTCTTCTCAAAAACTAACTCGTAGGGTGTAAAATCGGGGGTTGATTTCCATGTAGTGTTATAAGCCCAGACTGCTTCATGTAGTTTTCTAGCTCAGTCCTTTCTTTCTAATGAAACTATTTTGGTCAAGTTATTTTTGAGCTCCCTATTCATTACTTCCACTTGACCATTTTCTTGAGGGTGATAAGTGTTGGCAAGAGACACATTGGAGCTTCATGATTGTTGTCATTGATGGCAACAAAGGTTAACCCACACATCCGCAGGACATGATGAGTCTCTATCGGAAGGCACATTGCAAAGTATTGTGATCCGGTAAGCAAGAACAGAGCATGTGGTGAGGTCTAACAGTCGGCTCTAGATCTCTCAAAGGAAGTATCTTGGTGAAGTGCAGATTTGGGGAAGTCAAGAGGACTACCTTGACTGATAGATTCCAAGGATTTAGCCTCCGGTGATAGATGAAGAAAAAGATATGAATACTTGAGTATCGGGTTCCTGATTGGCAGTGTGGACAGAGGAAGAACTGACTAGCAGAACATCAGACATTATTCCGAATGCTTTACTGATGATGGTAAAGATTCTTAAGGCATAAGTTATGATTGGCCGACATGATTTATGACTTCTACAAGTATATCCTTGATCCGCATTACTTGGTAAGCAAGGATTCAGCCGACAGATCAGAGTTTGTGGAAAATATTGACTATTCCAGGTGCCGACTAGAAAGGTGATGAAATCACTTGTGCGGATATATATACAAGATGGATTTAGTTGTGAGATGTGTCGGGGTTTTGGGGAAGTACGAATAAAAGCAGAAGAGTAGAGCAAAAGCAATAAGACAGGTCCGGTATGTGAAGGGACAGCAGTACTAAGGAAGAGAAAGGATGAAGTGTAGCAGATCAGTGTACTGAGTTTAACTGGAACTAAACTCCAGCATATGTAGATGCTCATTATCAGCTCAAGTAATGTATTACACTCTTTATAAATTGTAGATAGTGAGTCTTGTAGGTAGTGAGCCTCTTGTGAGCAGTGTGCTCAGGCAGTGAGCCCTAATTGGCAAGTGCCATTTTGTAATTCTATTCTTCTAACAGAGAATACAATCTTGGGTTAATCACCCCGTGGTTTTCTCCCTTAATAGGGTTTCCACATCAAAAATATTGTGTCATGTGTATTTCCATTTCATGGTTATGTTTGCTTGTTTGAATTGATGCTGCACTAATTATTAAGAAAGTTCAGAAAGCTGAAATAATTAAGATAACTGATTCACCCCCCCTCTCAGTTATCAACAATTGGTATCAGAGCCAAGTTCCTCCTAACAGAGTCTAACAGCTTGGGGAAGATCTGAGAATTCAAATGGATGTATATGGTATAAGGGAGCAACTCAAGACTACCCTTGATGATCTTGAGCAGTCAAACTCTGAAGTCAATGAATTAAAGGAAAGACTCCAACAGGCTGATGATTTCATAAAAGAACTAAAGGACAAATTAAGTCTCTCTATGAAAAAGAGAAAGGAGCTACTTCAGCAATTTGCAAGTCAAGATGAAGCCAATAATACAAATGAAGATCTGAAGGAGAAAACCAAGTTATGTGAAAAGTTATCAAAAGAAATCATTATGGTAAGACATGAAATGGAATCAGGAGTTATGAAGTTTACCCAAGAGGTTAAAGAGACAAGAAAAACTAAAGATGATCTAAGACAATCTATCAAGGAGAAATCAGAAGATTGCCACAAGATGGATAGAATTATCAGACATCTTGAATTTGATCTTGAAGATGCTAAAGATAATGAAGAAAAACTTGAGGATCAAATTGTCTCTCTTAAAAGGGATCTTCAAATAGCAAATGAATATAAAGAGAAATTCAAGATAAGTTTTGCTCAACTTGAAGTTCTTAAAAGTCAAAAGAGGGTAGATGACAAGTATGGTTTGGGATATGAGAAAGGAGAAAGCTCCGGATCTGGTCAGAAGAATCTTAGATCAGAAAATCCAAGGAACAAGCCTAGAAGACCTCTGGTAAGACAGCCTAATGCTCAAAGATATCCATCCTTCAATGGATATTGCCACAACTGCAATAACTTTGGTCATAGAGCTAATCAGTGCAAAAAGAGAATAAATCAGACTAATACATCCTTCTCCGGATAGTGTTTTAACTGCAAAAGGTATGGTCACAAATCTCATGAATGCAGAAATATGCAAATAAATAATTCATTCAATGGTAGATGCTTTGCATGCAATAGAATGGGTCACATGGCTAATCAATGCAGATCAAGAGGATATCAATCAAATATGCAAAGAAATGTTGTTTGCCAAATTTGCAATAGATCCGGTCATATTGCAAAATTCTATAGAAGCAAGAATTAGGACAAAAGAGGTCTGGTATATCATAATCAGAATCAAGATAAGGGAAAACAAAAGGTGAATGCGGATGAAGTTCGAAGTGAGATGAACAAGATTTGGGTGAAGAAAAGTACAGAGAATGTAGGGGATGGATCCGCACCAGACTCTGGTGCTGATATTCCTTCCGAAAATTAAAAAGTGAGCTCTGGCCCAGGGGGAGATACAAAGAAAACCTTGTTCCCCTAGCCAGTCAATTGGTGCCGGAACTGGCACAAGAAGTGTTACGGATTTAAGGGTTCATAAGAGAAACATCTAAGTAAACTATGGTTAAGATTTGGAAGATCAGTAAGATGTTTAAGATCAAGATTGATACGGTTCTTCAAGTCGTTCGAATAAGGCAAACCAGAATAACTTAGGTCAAGCATTTATTGCAACTTGGTTTTAGGGTTTGCGGAACAATATAAGGGTTCTTCTTATTAAACATTTGCTCATTCTGCATTCAAGAAGAAGAAAAGAGGTGCTCTGCAACAAATTTCCTCAAGCCCATCAAAGATCATTTGTAGAAGTCAATTCTTCCAAAAATCGATCCAGCTCACTCCATGAAACCTAAAGGCGCAAAAGGTATTTTTTGTTCTCAAATATCTCTCTACAAATCTTTTGAAAAGATGTCTACTCCGAATATTGTGAAGATCACTGATAGGCCTCACCCCAAATTCAAGAAACATCCCTATAAATCCTTGGAAGTAGATCCCCTAGGAGCATTTTCCAGTGTTCCGCATGGTGTGTTGCATACAGAAGATATTAGGGTTTACATACACATGAATATTGAAGAGTTCGGGGAATCCAAACTAAGTGATATCTATCATAAACAATTGATAGATGATGCTTTTGAACTTAAACCTCAATATAAGGGCATCCAGGAGAAACATTTTGATCAATTCATTCATTTCCCCTGCTTTGAAGAAGATGAATGGGTCCGGTATGTATTGAGTAGGATGCATGATAACTTCTTATGGTTGAACAGACCTTGCAAAATCACTAAGGAGGCAATTAGGGCAGTAACCGGCTTATACTCCTCCGGAGGGATACCTATCTCAAATCTGTCAAAAATCAAACTGTAACTGAGGCCACCAAATCAAAATTTGATAAGAGGGCAATGACCATTGAAGATATCACAGACCCAGATATCAAGTTTGCATCTATGATAATAGGGTATAAGATATATCATTCCAGTAGGGAGAATTCAGTGTCTGGAACTACAGTGTATACTACCTATGAGATGCTGAGAAAGAATGTAGAGTATGATCTCTGTGAACTTCTAAGTCAATTGATGGAGAACATACAAAAGATCAAAAAGGACAAGAAGAACTCCTTTAAATATGGTGGACTGATATTGTGTTTATTTTTCTACTTCATGAATGAGCTGCCCAGATCTAATGGATGGGCATGGCAAAATAACAAACCAGTAGCAATTCAAATCAGAGATTATTTGCATGAACTTGGGGATGCCAAGGCAAGGAATGTAGCTCTATGGGGGTACTTTAAGAACTTCCAAAATACTATGCAAATCAGAGAAAGAATCCCAAAATCATTGGTTGAAAAATATAAAGATACAGTGTGCTTCATGGTAGACACTGGTCAATGCCTAATGGAGGCAGTAGAGCCAAGGACAGTCTGGATCATGCCTATGGGGTATGAAGTTGATGAACAAATTGTGGAGCTGCATGTTCAACACATGCTAAGTCATCCAAAGGATCCAAAGGCAGAAAGGTTTGGAACCTTTGAAGAGCTAAGTGTAAAAATTCATGTGGAACTCAGACAACCGGAAATAAAGAGGAAAGTGAGAAAAGAAGTTGAAGAAGTTGCCAAAGGCTTTGGCATCTCAAAGGAGGCACTTGATGCCAATAGGGAAAAGATGGAAAGGGCTAAGGAAGAGAAGAAAGAGGCAGAAAAGGGAAGTAAGGAAAGAGCTCCGGTAAAATCTTCCACCTGACAAGTTCATCAAAGAGATCTGTACCTGCCACTGCTAAAAGCTCAAGGACATCAAAACCAGAAGCAAAATCATCTGGCAGAGGAGAGAAAAGAACTAAAACAAAGGCCACAAGATCTTATGTCAATCAGAGGGATGATGAAGAAACTGAATCAGATGAGGAGATAAAGAAAATGAAGGAGAAGAAGAAGAAAACATCCGGTGAACCCTCTACTGGTCAAGGTGAAGAAGAAAAGGCAGAAGAATTTGTAGAAAAGGCCACTTTATCTTTAGATGATGTCATCAAATCAGTCACTGTGGATGGAAACCTTCAGCCAATGGCTGAATTCTATGATGATTACAATGAAGCAAACCAAAAGATCTTGCAGGAAGCAGTAGTTAAGTATCTGAACATATATAACAAGGCTTTTATTGAAATTATATCTCTTATTCCCAAAAGCCTAGAAAAATAGTTAGAAATAAGAAAGAATAATGCCATGGTAAAAGACCTTGAAATCCGAGAGCAGATAGCCATTCAGCTATATCCTTCAATCGATTCAAAGCAAATGAACATGATCTTCAAGGATTGCAAGGATGAATTTCGGAGAAAAGCCAGAATGAATCAGCTCATGCTTGGTGAGATTGACAAGATAGCTAAGGAAATAGAAGAGATCCTTAGGAATGCCTTCAAAAGATTCAATCTTCCTGTTATAGAGGACTTAGGAGTTGATCCTTCAGCCACAGGTGTTGAAAAGGAATCCACTGAGGAAATGACAGAAGAACTAATGGACACCGGTGAAGATAAGGGCTTAGAATCCTCTGCTCCAGAAGAGGTGGCCCATGAACAAACAAACATCACTCCTCCAGTTTCCCCTGCTGACTCCAGATCTAAAGGAGAAGAAAGAATACAGGAGAAAGAAGCAGAGGTGAAGGAAAAAGAAGATGACAGTACCAAGGTTGTAGAAGGAGAAAAAGCTCCAAGAGACAGTTCTGAGACTGCAGAAGAGAAGAAGAATTTGTCTCTGGCAAGAGACACTATAGAATCTGTCAAGGACTTCTTGACAAAATAGACTATGGAGATTGATGAACCAAAACTGCTAAAAGGGCCAATTGATTTTAAATCTCTTTCTCCGGTACAAACAATGAAAATAGCTTCATTTGCTCAAGCAAAGGCCAAAGAGAAACTACTGAAATCTCACATGAAAGACTGTGAGCTTATAGCAGCTACTTCCGGAGTGCTAGAAAAGATTATACCATCGTTTCAGAAGGATCCCACAACTTCCTTATCCAGTAATCTCAAATCTCTGATTAACAGTATTAGTACACATTTCAATTCTCTAGAGAAATCAGCTGAGGAGAAGGTCAGGAAAGAGTTTTTGGATAAGAAATTCTCTGAGTTGCAAGGGCTAATAGCAAATGACAGGAGAGTAATGGGTATTGGGATAAAGAGCTTGGAAAATGCTCTCAAGGATGGAGATGTATACAAATTTTGCATATCCTGGTCTAAAGCAACAATGGAGATTGAGAAGAAAGTGAAAGAATAGGAGGACAAACTAACAAAACTTTCTCAAAATTTTGATCCACTTACCACATCCATAATAAATCAAGAATGTCAGATGATTGCAGTTTTGAATGAAATTAGAAAGCTTGAAGAAGAGAAGAAAAATAGAATCAGCAGGTTGAATGAACTTAGAGGAATAATTATTCCTAAGTTGGAGGCCATGCATGAGGCCTTAAGTGATGCTCAAACTATAGCCAGAACAAATGATCTGACAGATCTGAAAAAGACAAAAGCTTATGCATTCCTATTGAGTGGTCACATCACAATTTTGGACAGAATGAAGCAGAGTTGGGCAACAGAATTTGTCTAGTTGAAGACATCTTTTGCAGATATCCTTCAGTTTATGTAAAGTATAGCATGTATAAATGCTTATGCGGCTAAGTATAGAAGTGTTTTTGAGAAAAAAAATTGGTGGGCGGACCCCACCCTTTGCCCAGTGAAAAATGTTGTAGCCAGCTAAGGGGGAGCTCCAGAAAATGTACATAGAGATAGAGCATCAACTAAGGGGGAGTATAGTATAACACTTAGTCATTTTTCACTAAGTGTTGCCATCAATGCCAAAGGGGGAGATTGTTGGCAAGAGACACATTGGAGCTTCATGATTGTTGTCATTGATGGCAACAATGGTTAACCCACACATCCGCAGGACATGATGAGTCTCTACCGAAAGGCACATTGCAGAGTATTGTGATCCGGTAAGCAAGAACAAAGCATGTGGTGAGGTCCGACAGTCAGCTCCGGATCTCTCAAAGGAAGTATCTTGGTGAAGTACGGATTTGAGGAAGTCAAGAGGACTACCTTGACTGATAGATTCCAAGGATTTAGCCTCAGGTGATAGATGAAGAAAAAGATATGAATACTTGAGTATCAAGTTCTTGATTGGCAGTGTGGGCAGAGGAAGAACTGACTAGCAGAACATCAGACATTATTCCGGATGCTTTATTGATGATGGTAAAGATTCTTAAGGCATAAGTTATGATTGGCCAACATGATTGATGACTTCTACAAGTATATCCTTGATCCGCATTACTTGGTAAGCAAGGATTCATGCGACAGATCAGAGTTTGTGGAAAATATTGACTATTCCGGGTGCCGACTAGAAAGGTGATGAAATCACTTGTGCGGATATATATACAAGATGGATTTAGTTGTGAGATGTGTCGAGGTTTTGGGGAAGTGCAAATAAAAGTAGAAGAGCAGAGTGAAAGCAATAAGGCAGGTCTGGTATGTGAAAGGACAGCAGCACTAAGGAAGAGAAAGGATGAAGTGCAGCAGATCAGTGTACTGAGTTTAACCAGAACTAAACTCCAGCATATGTAGATGCTCCTTATCAGTTCAAGTAATGTATTACACTCTTTATAAATTGTAGACAATGAGTCTCTTGTAGACAGTGAGCCTCTTGTGAGCAGTGTGCTCGAGCAGTGAGCCCTAATTGGCAAGTGCCATTTTGTAATTCTATTCTTCTAATAGAGAATACAATCTTGGGTTAATCACCCCGTGGTTTTCTCCCTTAACAGGGTTTCCACGTCAAAAATATTGTCATGTGTATTTCCATTTCATGGTTATGTTTGCTTGTTTGAATTGATGCTGCACTAATTATTAAGAAAGTTCAGAAAGCTGAAATAATTAAGATAACTGATTCACCCCCCTCTCTGTTATCAACAATAAGGAGATGATTTCTTATGACTTACCTAGAAATGATCAGTGAAGGTTAACATGAATTTAGACATAAATTGTGGTCCTTGATCTGTGACAATGGATCTAGGGGCTTTGAATTTGAGAAATATTTTGTTATAGAGGAAATCTACTACCTATTCCTCTCTAGCGACCTTAAGTGCTTGAACTTTTTCCCATTTAGTCAAGTAATCAGTACAACCTAGGATGTACTCTTTACCTTACAAGGGTGGATCTATGGGTCCAATAAAATCCAATCCCCATTTTTCAATTGGTTCCAAAATTATTTGCGGTTGGAGGGGCATTTCACTGGATGCAGTAGGTCTCCCCACTCTCTGATATTCATCATAGTGTTGGACATATTTTTTTTACATCTTTATGCATGGAGGGCCAATAATATCCAACACCCAAGATTTTATGAGAAGTTTGCTTTGTTGAATAATGTCCCCTTGAAGGGTCATCATGGCATGCCCTCAATATGCTATAAGTCTCATCTGGTCTGACACACCAACATAATATCAGATTAGGTCCACTTTTGAACAATAACCCAATTATCCATTTAAATTGAGTACTTTCTCTAATTAAACATTTTCTTTGCTTGGATGTGAAATCTGGTGGAAATTCTGACGAAGCTAAATAATTAGCTATATTTGCAAACCAAGGTGTTTTAATGGAAATGGCGAACAAGTTTTCTTATGGAAATTCATCTTGAACAGGTTCACAATCTCCATTTTCTTGTATCTTGGATAAAAAAATTTGCTACTACATTAAGCTTTCCAGGTTTATCAATGATAGTTACATTGAATTCTTGGAGAAGTAGTAACCATCTAATTATCCTCCCACTCACCACAAGTTTAATCATGAGATATTTAATTGTTGGATGGTCTGTGAAAATGGTTACTTTGTACCCTATGATGTAGTGTCAGAATTTGTTGATGGCATAAATCACAACTAAAAATTCTTTTTCCGTAGTGGTGTAGTTTCTCTCAGTGGGGGTCAAATTCTTACTTATGAAATATATAGCATATTTTCCACCATTTTCATCTTCTTGCCCTAGGACTACTCCTATTGTATCATTGGAGGCATCTACGTAGATATAGAATGGTAGGTCCCAATTGGGTCCACGTAGTACAGAAGCGGTAGTAAGTTTTTTCTTTAATGATTTCGAATGATTTTTGACATTTTGTAGTCCAAGAGAATTATACATCCTTTTGTAGAAGAGTGAACATTGGGGCTGTAATTTTACTAAATTTTTCTATGAATCTTTGGTAGTATTTGGCATGTCCTAAGAAACTCTGAACATCCATTTGATTCTTCGAAGCTTCTAGTTTTTGTATCACTTTGATTTTTTAAGGATCCACCTTTATCCCCTTCTGCTAAGATGTGATGTCCTAGTACTATCCCTTGTTCTACCATTATTAGACATTTTTCATGACTCGGGGATAGTTGGTGTTCTTCACATCGTTGCAAGACCTTGTCTAGGTTTTTGTGTGCTTCATCATAGGTAGACCCATACACTGTGAAATCATCCATGTATACTTCCACACACTCATTTACAAGTTCGGCAAAAATTGCTAACACAACTCTCTGAAAGGTCGTAAGAGCATTACATAATCTAAAGGGAAGGACTCGATATGCAAACATTCCCCAAGAACAGGTGAAAGTAATTTTGTCCTGATCTTCAGCCACCACTTGTATTTAATTATAACCACTGAACTCATCCAAGAATGAAAAATATTTCCTCCCAACCAAGTTATCTAGAACTTGATCTATGAATGGTAATGGAAAGTAATTCCTATAGGTTGCTTTGTTAAGTTCTCTGTAATCTACACAGACTCTCCATTTTTCACCCTTCTTTGGAACAACCACCAGAGGTGAGACACACTTGCTATCAGAGATAGGGTAAATAAAACCTACTTGTAGGAGTTTTTCTATTTTTGTTTTTACTATATCTCTGAGTGTAGGATTGAGTCTACATTGTGGTTGGCGAACTGGCCAAACATCCTTAGTATATATATGTGGTGAGTGTAGGCAGTTGGGTGTATTCCTCGCATGTCTGTATAGTCCGAAGCAAAATCGTTGGATCTATTCACTAGCACATCGAATATTTTAAGCTCGTCTATTTTGATTAACTAGCTATTAATATTAAGGGTTTTTCCTAGTAATAACATTATTGTTTTAGTTCCTGGATGTTTGGAAGTAATATTGTAAATCTCACTCATCAGAGTATTGAGTGGACAACTATGTGGCTAGGTCCTATAGTATGTGGTTATGTCTCTAAGAAAGTGATATGTTCTCAGGATTATATTAGCCAGTTGATAGTGAAATGTTGTGAGGAGGTTTTGATTTTCGTGGTGAACGAACTCTATATCACCGATTTGCATCAATTTTTATAAGGTTTCGTCAGTTTTAGAGGTCTCTTCATTGCTTAAATTTATGGTGTTACTTCCCATGTCATTTTCTAGTTCATTTCCTATCTCCTCACCATGTTGTTTGATAACCACAATTGCTAGCAAAGCCAAGTTGTCTTGTTTACAAAGGTTATTAGGTTTATCTATCCAAACTTTACCATTTTTGTTTACAGAAGGTTGGGCAGGGGGATATAGCAATAAGTGTTTGCTAGTAAGGTCATTTGAAATTGTCATTCCTCCTACTCTGTAGTCTATTTTAGCTGTGACTATGGCTAACCAAGGTCACCCTAATAATAACGGATAGCTATCTTTAGGAGTGTGTGATTGAATCACCTGGAAGTCAACTAGATACTCCCAATTTTTAACTTTAATAGGAATATTCTCCAGAACTCCTTTGGGAACAACTATGGACTAATCGGCCATTTGTAAAGTGGTAGTTGTGGGATGCAAGTTTGTAAGTCCTAGATTTTCCATGGCATCTAAAGTCATGATGTTAATTGAGGCTCCCAAATCCACTAGTGCATTAGGAATTTCCACCTCATTGATTACTATAGTTATCACAGGACTATCGGGATCACTGTACTTTGGGGGAAGAATTTCCTTGGAAAGAAGATTAGCCAAATAGCCATTAATCTGTAAGGTGTTAATTTGCTTCTTTTTCCTTCTTGGTGTTTTTATACATAGTTGTTTAACCAATCGGTTTAATTCTAGAATTTCTTTGATTGCTTGCAAGAAAGGTATCTCAATGTTAAGATGTTTGATCTCTTGAATCAAAGTAGTTTCAGTTGGCGTTACCACTTCTGGAGGACTCTTCGAAAGGACTTCTTTGAGTCTTTCCAGAAAAGGTGCTCAAGTTTTTCCTTTTGTGTTGGAGTCATCCCTCGAAAAAGGTGGATGATACTAGTACTTCGCGGGAATTTCCTAGAATATTAGTGGATATGTTTTGGTTATTCTCTAGAATTTTCTTCATAGCTATGGGAATCATTTATGTTTTTTCAAAAGATGTCTCCTTTTTATTATCTGTAATTTCAATGATGGTAGATTGTTGAAGTGTGTTTCCTGACCATAATTGTAAATTACCACAATAGATAGCATTAACCCCAGCCATGTTTTCTTGTTGTGTGGAGTATATTGGTGCAACCTAGCGATTGTTCTTTGGATTAGCAACTAGTTGTGCCAGCAACTGGGGTTGACTTACTTTCTTAGCTTGTTGATTGCTCTGAGGGGCTAGTAATAGGTTTTGTTGTGGATTTGGCATTCATCGTGGTCTATGATAAAATTGATTGGCAAGTTGATTCCATTGTGGTGCAGGGTTCTGAGGATACCACTATTGTTGTGATTGATTTGTCCATTGAGGATTCATCCATAGTTAATTTACCCATTCTTAGTATCCCCATGGATAAGGTCCCCAGTTAGGCGGTGCTTATGACCAAGGTGTCGCCCACTGATTATTATTCCAATTATTTTGAAGTTGCCAAGATAAATTTGAATTTTGGCCATAAGAGAAATTTCCTTCTAGCCTTTGTCCCATGTAAATGATTTCTTTCTCTACTTGAGGAGTCTTCTTTTTGGAATTTCTAATCACATTGAGTATTTCACATTGGTCATTGGGGTGGTTCTTTTCACAAATTTGGCAACTGTCACTTTTGTCCAATGGACACTCTCTTAACAGATGTTTATTTCTACATATGGGACAATAGATGGTTAAAGTTTCAAGATTACGCATCTTAGCCTATATTTCATCCAAGGTGGTGTTTAATTGAACAAGAATGTCAGTTTTTAGGTTTGCAATTTCCTCTCTCAGTTGACCAATTTTGTTAGATCCTCTCATTAGACCAGACTTCCTGATGCCCCCTTGAGTTCTAGAAAAGTTTCTGCACAATTTAAAGATTTCTGAGAGGTCAAGTTTAGCTACATCTCCTTTTCCCATCAAGTCTAAACTTCTCTAAGCGTCCTCATCAAGACCTTTGAGGAATATGGTCCTAAGGATTTCTTGGTTCATTGTTTCCTCTCCATAATGTTTTACTACAAAAATGAATCTGTCTAGAAAATCTTCTAGGCTTTCATCCTCCTTTTTTTTAGTCTAAACAATTATTCCCTTCTATCACTAACCCTGCAATAATTTGGATACTTGTCTAGGAAGTCAATTTCCATATCATCCTAAGAGGTGATTGATTATAAGACCAGGCCCATGAACCATCTCATAGTGGAGTCTCGTAGGGTAGAAGGAAACACTTTCAGTTTCTGGTTATCGATTTTGTAGTCATATGTTTGGCATAGGACTTTAAATTTGTAGAGAAATTGGTCCGAATCTTCGAAAGCCGATCCTCTAAAGGTTGGTAGGATGGAGGGTTAAATGTTTTTCATTGGTACATCTTCGTCTGGATTGAGAGCAATGGGATAGGTAAATGTTTGAGCTGCTCTCCTTCCATTTTCTTTATCATCTTGATTATTTGTTGCTCTCCTTCCATTCTGGTTATTGAAAAGGTCATTATTGTTATTAACCATTAAATATTTAAAGGAATCTATTCCTTCCTCCTATTCTTGTTACAATGGTTGAGTTTCTAAGGCATTTTGAGAAGTCTCAGGTTGGTCCTCACTAACCAATTCATATTGAAAAAGTTCTTCGACTAAGGCTTCTACCTCCCTTGAGTCAGTGGTTGGAACAACTAATTGGGGGTTTTTTCTATGAATCTTTTGTGTGGGACCCTTTTCCTGACCATGCAGAAAAAGGAGTTGACTATCTTTTTAGATTACTAATAAGAGTTACCTAATTGCTCTCCTAATGATACAATGTGGGTCCCCAACAACGGTGCCAAAAAGTGACAATGTGTCATTAGACCTCATACTTTAGTTGAAATTTATCAGTTTATTAATCGGGTTGTGTCTAAGGCTATATGCAATAGGAGATTCAAGTATCTCATTTTAGTAGTGTTTTCTTGATTTTTCTTCTTAAGAGAGACTTGCAAAGTAAATTTTAACTAGAAAGCATAGAAATCTAAGCTAAGAAAAACTTCAAGTAACAACTGAAACTCATGAACAATCTATACTAAAGAAAGTTGATGAAACTAATCTATGAATTCATGAGAAAAACTAATCTAAGAAAGCATAAGAAAAACAAGATCTAGACTATGCTTCAGAACTTTTATGAAACTATGGAAATTTAAACCACATGAGAACTTTGGACCTTCTCTTCCACAGAATAGCGACAAGAAGCTTCAGAACTCTAAAATATCTTAATCAACACTACAACTAAATTCTAAATTTCATTTAAACTATGAGCACGACACAGACCCTGCAGGTTGACACAGATTTATCACCACATTTTTTAACAAATAGGAAACAATTTAGCAACAGAAATAATGATAATAACACATTCACATAACACTAAACAAATACTTATCTATCTAATTCCTTTCCGTTGAGTGGCCAACTCTCCGAAATATTCTAACTAGCTCAAATCATATCAAATAGTAATAGCATGAATCCATTCCCATCTTCACATAAGTGTGTATACAAAAAACTTATTGACTTCATAGCAACCTCTTTTCAGCATTCTATTGTCATTATATATTGTAAAAAAACATAAGGTTTTCTTTTTTATCTCCTCAAATCCTAAAAATCTAGGGCAGCTTATCCTTGTCGCTTAATAAGTCTTCTAATAGAAAAACATAACAAACTACCTTAAAAAGTCTGACTTGCAGTGCAATAAAGGGGCTCCGAGTGGAGCTTAAATCTATCTAGTGTCTTTTTAATAACAAAAAATAAGAGAGAATGATATATGAACGGGAAAGCATTAAGTAACTAGAGTCTTCAAATACTGGTCTCCTTTATTTCTGACGCTTCTAACTTTTAGTGCTGCTGACTTCAGTCTTCATTAAATAGTCGCTTTCTCTACTCCATTATTTCCGAGTCCTGTTTAAGAAATAACAGATCTTTCACAATACTTTGCCAATGTTAGTGGTCAAAATCAATCAAATTAAGAACAAAAGGCTTATACACTATTCCTTCATAAATACACAACATTTATCATAAGATTTTTATAAATTGGCATAATTTGAGTCAACCTATTAGTAAAAGGGAGTAATTGGGTCAATATTGAGATGAGGTTGTTTTTACCTCATCACTCATTTCATCCTAAATATTGAATCTTGACCCATTTACATATCTTGCAACTTTCTCTTTATTCATTTCATGGTGACTTGATTTGATTACCACTTTATAGAAATCTTCTATATATTCCTTTACACTCTTTTCCTTTTGTCTCAAGTTTTGAAGCCTTTTAAGTAACTCCAACTCATAATCTTCAAGAAGAAACTTTCCTTTCAAGCTAGCAACCATTTGATTCCACCAAGGGATTCCCATATCCCTATTTATTACTTTTCTCTCTACAACTCTCTCTTCCAAAGGATTGCATGTCCCTTAAGCTTCGTTTGTGCCATCTTCACCCTATGACGGTCATGGACATCCTCATAATTGAAATACTCTTCTAACTTTTTGATCCAATCTACCAGTTCTTCTGGATTCAAGGAACTAAAGAAATGGTCTTCCCCTTCATCCCGAGGTTGTTCATCTTCTCTCTCTTTCTTCCATTGTAACTTCTTCATCACTACCATATTCTTCATCATTTTCCCATAAAATATTCACTATAGGAACTTTCCTTTTTGGAGGCATCTTATCAATGCTAATGTCACTTCCACAACAAGTTCTTAAAGATTTATCCTCACCGTCTTCTACCCCCACACACATTGTGTAAAACAAAAACTCACTTCTTTAAATTCTTTGAAATATCCAATTAGTTCCCTCAAAGCTCTTTGCAATTGCAAGACCTCTCACCACTGTAACAAACCTTTAGAGCCTTCAAGACACTTGTAAAATCACTCTGATACCACTTGACACGGTCCCAAATTAGGTACTCGTAAGAAGTAGCCAACTCAAGAAACCACACAGAAAACGCGCAATAACTTACAATAGCATATTTGTAAGTCCTATGAACACCAAAAATTACGAATTTGTATGGATTGAACAACCTCAAAATCTCTATTACAACCAACTATAGGCGCGCAGGCAGTTTGAGCTCTTGTGACATCCAGTCAAACATAAGAAACAAATGCTATACTACTAGACCCTATAATCTGAACTCTTTTCTTTTTATCTATATTTTCCTAATTTTTTGTCCTCCTTATTTCTTCGGTTGTGCCAAGGATGAATGTCTGCAATTTTGTATTCATGCCCCCCCTCTAACACCACGACCTCCTCTTTTTTATTTTGTTATTATACTTGTGTATTACTCCATTGGATGTAGGAAGGTGTGTCTTAGTCGCCACGGCACAAACACAATAACCAATAATGTGCTAAATTTAGTCAAGCGACCAATAAGAAAAGAATCACCAAGAATAGAATTCATGGTAACTGTCGCCAGTAGTCTTAGTGCAACTACCTTGTAATTGTCCACGCTAAGATGAGGACTATTCTATGGGCCACTGTAATAACCGTTAACACTCTATAAGTGAAAGTAATCCATGCCAGCAACAATCGCTGACCAAACGTGAGAAGAAATAGTGCTAAGGTATGAATGTCGGCCCAATATAAATCTTAGCATGTAGAGAAAGTGGTTGGGGTAATTGGATTTCTCCATTTAACACGCGGATCCCCACTCCACCATCATTAGGAATGAAGGACAATTTGCTCATGAGATCGTTTGGAACGATGTTTTTGTCTAGATATTGCAAATGCCTCATAGTCAATAGAGAAAATTAAACTTGAAACATAAGAATAGTAGAAATGAAAACCAAAAAATTGTTAGAAGAATTTTTTTTTTTGTTTTTTTTTTTTGGGTGTGTAGGATTGCATGAGCCCCATGTGCTCTTGCATCAAACTACTAGGAATAGCGGGAGTTTCACCTACTTGGTAGATGCTAAAATATATGGTTGCGCCTATTCAAATAAAGACAAACAAATGGTTATGAGAGGTGGCTAATAAGTCTAAAAGAGGGTGTGAGATTCACCTACCCACAGTGGGTGAGAGTGACACATGTAACTAATAGATTATACTATGTGCTCTCATAATAACCGTGTCTAATTAACCCAAGCAAGCTTAATAATATGTGTAGGAAAAAGAAATACCCCCAAATAGAAGGAAAATTAAAAAAAAAACTACACTAACAGTCTATGAATCAATATAATGATCATCTAAAGTATCATAGTCCTAGTAATTGAATCTTGTGTATCCACATTCTTAGTATGGCTAGGGAATGTGTTGGTGTAAATTTGTAAGTTTTGATTTGGAGGTGCAACTAACTGATTTCCATTATTATTGACAACTTCAATATGAATAATGTGATTGTGAATTAGATCTTTTATTTTATGCTTCAAATCCATTAAATATTGAGTAAAGTGTCCCTTGACTTTATGATAATTACAAAATGCTTGCTCATTATAATTATTGGGAAGTAAAAGTTGTTGGGATCTAATGGATGAATATGAGAAAGATTAATCGAATTTGAGCTTAATAAACTTTGAAGCATAACATCCATAGGTTCTTGCAACTTTGTAAATTTTCTAGGAGCATTTTGTTTGAAAGTAGGAACATTATAAGTATTAGCCACTTGATGAACATTTTCTTTTGTCTCCCTAGGATAATTACCTTTGATAAGTTACTAGTTTTTTGAAGTTTTGAATGGTAAGAAGATGTAGAAGATGATGATGATGATCCATACTTAAGTGCGATAGATGCATGTAAATTGGCTTCAAGATTCTATAAGTGAGTACACATGTCTCTAAAGAAGGGAAACTACTCAAGTGCACATTATTATTAAAGATAGGAAGAAGTCATTCAAAAATCATAATTTGGAGCTCGTCATCACTAAATTTGCCACATAATGATTAAAAATGAATAACATAGTCATTGAGAGGCTCATTGCTTCTTTGGGCATATTTAGTCAATTCATTCACAGTTATTTTCAAGCCTTAATTGATGTGAAAATGCTTTAAGAAAATGGTGGCTAACTCATCAAAAGAATGTATGGAACCTAAAGGTAAAGAATAAAACCATTGGATAGCACAATCTCTTAAGGTTATTGGAAATAGCTTAGCTAAAATCTTATTCTCGTATGTAAAATCTAAACATGTTGCATTTAAAGATTGCAACTGAACATAAGGATCTTCTTTTCCATTGTATAGCTCAAATTTTGGTGCAACAAACCCAAGAGGCAATGGATATGTAGCAACTTCAAAAGTTTGTGGTGTGTGATGTGGAGGATTGCACATGATGGAATCCTTGTTATTAGGCATATCATTCACTTGCTTTTAAAGGTTAGCCATGTCTTGTAATAGTGTATGCAAGGTGGAAGCAGGGTCAACAATGGTGTTAGGAGTGTGTGACACAACAGAAGAAGAGTAATAAGGATGTATAATGAAAGGAAATGGCATGGTTGTGGAAGGAGGGATGACAATATAAAGTGAAGTGAACATGGGGTTGGAGGGAGGAATATTGTGAGAGATAAGATAAGGAGGTATAACACTAGAAGGTATGTGTGTGGATGGATGATATGTGAGTGGAACATTAATGGAGGTAAAAGAAGATGAGCCATTAAAAGTAAGTACATGGAATAAGTAGGGGCAACACTAGGAGTAACAACATGAGTGGTAATATTCATTGTGGGAGAAGGTTTGAAAGAGGATAAAGGATGGGAGGATACAACATTGGAAGAGGCCAACATAGTACCAATACCATGAAGAATACTTTTCAAATGGAGCACCGACTAATGTTTGATGGTAAATAGTTACCAATGATTTAGGAGATTGTGCATTGGTAAGTGCATCAACAAACAATTGGCCAGTAAAAGCAAGATCTTATTTATTTATATATGCATCATGGTCATAATCATGTTGTTCTACGTGCTCTTTTGAATTGTTCTCAACATGAGCATCAAAATGGACCTCATATCATTGGATTGAGTAACCATATTAGGGCTTAAGTGAGCACTTGTTTGTAAAAGAAAATTGGGAACTTGAGTAGCTCGTGACATAAACAAAACAATATGGCTAAAAGAGAGAGAAAGATGAAGTAATGTAAATCACTCTCAAATTTATAAAATTAGAAAATAAATAAGAAATTAGATATAAAAATGAAACCCTAGATGTAAATCCAAGGGTGGGTAGGGTAGGCAAAAACAAGTCACATAGTTAAATCACAAACCCTAAAATGAGGATGTTATAGAATGACAAGAAAGAGAAATCAAACCCTAAGAAAATATTAAATTAAGATATAGCACTTCAAAGAATCTGTAATGTCCCCTTATTGGGATAGCCCTAAATCTTACCCTAGAATCACAAGTTAGGGTTACAACTTACCAATTAAATGTTGTAAGCAAGATAAATCCTGGTTTAGGTCTATTTCAAAACCATATGTAATGTCCCTAATAAGAATTATACTAATTTTATCCTGAACTATCAAATTCCCAAGCAAACAATGGATTTAGAGGGTACCTTGGCTTGATTTAATCCCTTGCAAGCAAATTAGAGATCAATTTGTAATGTCCCCATTTAGTAGGTAATCCATTTCCATTAATCATTACTTATTACTCTAATATTATCCTACCTTAAATTAATTAATTGAACCAAATGATCATGTTTATTCATAGCACATTATGTATTGGCTATGTTCAAGTCTCAATCCTTACTTCCTTTCTAATCCTCAACCTTGGATGGGGATTTACTTGTCTAGGGCACGATGACACCACCTCCATAATTGGGCCCAGATTCTGGAACATCTGTACTTCACCCTTGGGGCTCATCTCATTGGGATGGATTTACTCCACCTCTCGCTAACAACACCTCGCCTCTCCTAAGGTTGAAGGCAATAGAAATAACTAAGTATTAAGCTTGAACATACCTCTAATTCGATTTGTTGTGAATATACATTATACATGATCTTTAAGATTTAAACCAATTGGAATTCATATGTATGGTCATCATAATAGACAGATAGGTAGGGTTAGATACATCATACCAAGTAGATAACTCTTGCCTTTGTATCCTTTAGAAATCTAAGGATTGTATTCCTTTCTTTTAATGTTGACTACAGTCTAATGTACTGCAATATAAATTCAAATCAAATTATAATAAATATATATTTTCCCTTGCTTATCTCTTATTCTCTCTTACTCTTATCGATTCCTCTTTCGGCTTGATCAATGCCTCTTCTATATATCTCAATGGCAAATCTCAATACCCTTTCTGCTTCTCACTTCTTCATCCTCTTATACTTCTCCAAGAGGGGCAATAGTCACCTCTTTTCAATACATACAACTCTTCAAGACTAATTGTTGTCTTTTTACAAATAAATCGCTTCTTTTGGATAACTTTAACTTGTTGTCCCTTTGTATAGAAATTCACCTCATTTCATAAGTTGCACTAAATAACATTAAGAGTAAATTGGTTGTTTTTCTTTTATAAGGAGAGGTCAGCCGTGCTAAAAGAAACAATTTTAAATCTTTAATTTAAAATGTTTGTCTAACCAAGGATGGTCGGTTGTCAATGTAGTCGGCCACTTCATATGTATCACACCTCTTTAAATACTACTTTGTTAATAGTCGCCGCCATTATATAATTAGTCGTTGTCCCCTTATTGTTATTCGCTTCTTCATAATATCCTTTAGCACTTTACTTAGATGAGTTGGCTTCATTAGATGTATCTTAATGTAGTATATTTTGATTTATTAAATCTTTTTTTACTCATGAGGTTAGACTCTATGTAATGTATGAGAAGGTGTAATATCCCATTATGAGGACATGACAGTTCGCCATGCCCAAGATTGCTTGTCCTCAAGTAATCACAAGCCAAGAACTCTTGAAACTATCAAGATTCTAAATCAACCTTGTAGATTTGTATTCTTGTGAGGTCATTAACTTTCATTGTGATGTTTTGATAGGAATTGGAGATTTTAAACCAAGTGATGATTATTTTGGTTATGTTTGACTCTATGTCCTTGGAGAGTAGTTGTTAGTATACTTGCTTCAATTTGACTACCAATAAGGTCAATACTATCCTCTAACATATGAGGACAATTTATTGCCCAGTAGTCTTCTTACTATGTCTCAATAACTCTCAACAACAAAACCAAGAGATGGAAATTGGAAAGACTTATTACTTAGGACCAGTTTTCTCTCATTTCATCACCACAAGGATTCTAGGCAGTGATACAGATTCTTCATTACCCCTTGATAAAAAAATGTTGCATCTTACATCGAGATTGATGTGAATAACAAGATCATGTGGTTTGTACCCCCTTTTTCCTACACTATCAACTGGGAGTAAGTATATTTTATTCCACTTAATCATTCAGATAGGGCTTGAGACAAGATTGAGGGTGTACTCAAAAATATCTTATTGGTGTTGATAACACTTAGTCTAAACAATTTTCAAAATATATCATCTTGTCATAGACTCATTAATAACGTGTTATAACTTTCTGGGTATATATTCCCTAGATAATCCTCAAGTATAACTTATTGGATGTACCAAAGTCTTAGACTCCATAGCAAACAATTGTCACTCATGAACACTTCATAGAATTTGAATTTATATATTAACACTAACATCCCAAAAGATTTGATATTTTCCCATGTTAACACTAGGATGATTTTCATACCTCAGGAAAAATATTGTTTTATTCCATCTAGTTTCAACAATCTTAATTTTCCCTGAAGTTTAAGAGGTGAGAATGATTCCTGGGATTTGTGGGTTATGGGCCCATAATATAACTTATCATAGGCTTATGTAACATTTTTGTCGTAACTTGATTTGTATCAATTTATCTAAGGTACCTACATGCCTAATAGTGATGTCCTTGATCTATGAATGTGGAGTTACTTTGATCAACAAAAGAACTTAGGCAAAGCTCCCGGAAGAAATGATCTAATATAGAGGTGAATTTGGTTCATAAGATAAGCCTACTAGATCAATTTTTATAGGTTACAAGGTTGATCCATGAGTGTGGGATAGATCATATGTGTTATGGATTTGATTAAGCATTATGATTTTGTCCTAAATGGAATAGAACAAATGTGTTCCTCTTCCATGGAGCTTGATGAATGTATTGTATGATAAATTTCCAACATCTCTCTGAATTTGTAGGTTCCTAAACAATTGAGTTGCCTTAAAAAATTATTGTTTTGGCTTTGAAGAGATTGACCATCCTAGGTCAAGATGATGCCATAGTGTACCTAAATCTCTAAGTTTGAAACATAATCTTAATCCATCTTTGTATACTTAGTTGTGCCTAAGTTTCTATGACAACTAGACTTTCATTTGAGAATTTGAAGTCAAATTATATCGTTAGATTCAACTATGTTGAGTGGTTATGATTGATTGTTCCAAGTCCTTGGGAAACTTTTGATATTTTGATTGTTTGATTTGATGAATGAGTGATGAATTGATTTATCCTTATATCTATTTCTTTAAGGAGTCACTACTCTTCTTGGCTGCCCTTTCTAAGAATAATACTTAGCCTTAGATTCATTTCCTATTGACGATTTCTTTACAAGGAAATGATTCTTCCTAATTTAATTTACTTGTAAAATCACTTAGGGTTCTATTCTCAATTGAATTCTTTAATGAAATGTTCTCTCCTTTTATATCTCAAGTTTAAGGGAATCACACTTTTCACTTCACTAGTTACAACTCTTCGTTATTACATAAGTAAATTTGCTAGTACTTCTTAACCCAAGAAGCGTTTGACAAATAAAGCTTTGAGAGATTTGTCCTTTACATAAAGTAATCTTAAACACACATAGAGTAAACTTGTTAAGAAACATTAGACATGAAGCAAACACATAAATATACGTAATACATGAAGTGTACATGATACACGAAGTATATACGTAGGACACAAAGCATGAAACATATGTAATATATGAAGTATACACATAAGTACATGTGAAGCATGAAGCATACACATGGATATGAAGTATACACATGAATACACGCAAGTCATGAAGTATACACTTGAATATACGTAAGTCATGAAGTATAACACTTGAATACACGTAAGTCAAGAAGTATACACTTGAATACACATAAGTCATGTAAATCATGAATTATACACTCGAATACACATAAGTCATGAAGTATACGCTTGAATACACATAAATCATTAAGTATACACTTGAATACACATAAGTCATGAAGTATACACTTGAATACACATAAATCATGAAGTATACACTCTAATACACATAAGTCATGAAGTATATACTTGAATACACATAAGTCATGAAGTATACACTCGAATACACATAAGTCATGAAGTATACACTCAAATACATGTAAATCATGAAGTATACACTCAAATACACATATGTCATGAAGTATACACTCAAATACACATAAGTCATGAAGTATACACTCGAATACACATAAGTCATGAAGTTTACACTCGAATACATGTAAGTCATGAAGTATACTCTTGAATACACGTGAGTCATGGTATACACTTGAATACACATAAGTCATGAAGTATACACTTGAATACATGTAAGTCATGGTCTATCTTGAATACACATGAGTCATGAAGCATGTAAGGCATGGAGTATACACATGAATATACATTGCATCAATTGTTATTCACATGATGGCAGGAAAGTTGATTTGATACCACTTGTAATGTCCCCTTATTGGGATAACCCTAACTTTTACCCTAGAATCACAAGTTAGGGTTACAACTTACCAATTAAATGTTGTAAGCAAGATATATCTTGGTTTAGGTCTATTTCAAAACCATATGTAATGTCCCTAATAAGAATTATACTAATTTTATCTTGAACTATCAATTTCCCAAGCAAACAATTGATTTAGAGGGTACCTTGGCTTGATTTAATCCCTTGCAAGCAAGTTAGAGAACAATTTGTAATGTCCCCAATTAGTAGGTAATCCATTTCCATTAATCATTACTTATTACTCTAATATTATCCTACCTTAAATTAATTAATTGAACCAAATGATCATGTTTATTCATAGCACATTTAGTATTGGCTATGTTCAAGTCTCAATCCTTACTTCCTTTCTAATCCTCAACCTTGGATGGGGATTTACTTGTCTAGGGCACGATAACACCACCTCCATAATTGGGCCTAGATTTTAGAACATTTGTCCTTAACCCTTGGGGCTCATCTCATTGGGATGGATTTACTCTACCTCTCCCTAACAACACCTCGCCTCTCCTAAGGTTGGAGGTAATAGAAATAACTAAGTATTAAGATTGAACATACCTCTACTTCAATGTGTTGTGAATATACATTATACATGATCTTTAAGATTTAAACCAATTGGAATTCATATGTATGTTCATCATAATAGACATAGATAGGTAGGGTTAGATACATCATACCAAGTAGATAACTCTTGCCTTTGTATCCTTTAGAAATCTAAGGATTGTATTCCTTTCTTTTAATGTTGACTACAGTCTAATGTACTGCAATATAAATTCATATCAGATTATAATAAATATATATTTTCCCTTGCTTATCTCTTATTCTTTCTTGCTTTTATCAATTCCTCTTTCAGCTTGATTGATGCCTCTTCTATATATCTCAATGGCACATCTCAATATCCTTTTTTCTTCTCACTTCTTTATCCTCTTATACTTCTTCAAGAGGGGCAATAGTCACCTCTTTTCAATACATACAACTCTTCAAGACTAATCGTTGTCTCTTTACAAATAAATCGTTGCTTTTGGATAACTTTAACTTGTTGTTCCTTCGTACAGAAATTCACCTCATTTCATAAGTCGCACTAAATAGCATTAAGAGTAAATCATTTTCTTTTCTTTTATATGGAGAGGTCGGCCATGCTAAAAAGAAACAATTTTAAATCTTTAATTTAAAATGTTTATCTAACCAAGGATGGTCGACTGTCAATGTAGTCAGCCACTTCATATGTATCGCACCTCTTTAAACATTGCTTTGTTAATAGTCATTGCCATTATATACTTAGTAGTTGTCCCCTTATTGCTATTCACTTCTTCATAATTATCCTTTGGCACTTTACTTAGATGAGTCAGCTTCATTAGATGTATCTTAATGTGGTATATTTTGATTTATTAAATCTTTATTCTACTCATGAGGTTGGCCTCTATGTAATGTATGAGAAGGTGTAATGTCCCATTCCGAGGACATGATAGAATCAAATCTGAAAAACTCTAATTTAGAAGGTAAAATCCCTAAGGCAAAAATTGAGGGGGTGTAGAATAAGTTGGGTTTACTAAAAATGTAAAGGAATAAAATCCCTTTTATATAAATTTAGGCTAATTAAACAAATGCAATAGATAAGTCAACAATTAACCTATATTAATAAGAGCTAGGATTTATAATTGAAGTGAAGCAAATGTGATAATTAAATAAGAGGGTTAGAGGTACTTAGCTCTAGAACCAATGATATATAAATGTTTCTAATGTCATGTTGAATTGATTTGCCAAACTATCTAGAAATTAATTTCCTCAATTTGATGATTTTCTAAGAATATGTAGTCTTATAAAAGTCTATGGTTCAAACTCGAGCATCACAATGTCAATCTCGAGTAGCACAAACTTGATCTAATGCACATAACTAATTTGTAATGTGCAAGATTGATCTATCAGAATGTGTGCCTAAAACCCTATTTACCTTCATCTTCCTAGCAGTTGAACTTACCAAGGTGATGTCTAAGGACATAGTTTAGGAGTTTGTCAACTCCATAGTTGAACAATTTATCCTAGGTCAAACCCCTTTGGCAGGCTAGGTTAATGACGATGAACAATATCAAAGACAACATAAACCACCATGTAAATGGCCTATATGCAAATGATGGGGATTTAATTTTTTATTGCTTTTTAGAAATCAAAGTGTACTCTAACTGTTCTCCCTTATGAAATTAAGGTCAAACTAAATATCTTTAAATAAAATGACATGGCAACATATTGCACAAGCATGTGTTAAGTTGTCTTATAATGGCTAATAGAAGGGTCAAAAACTTTGAATTTGAATTTTAAAAATTTAAGTTTTAGGTTCATTTTCACATGCCTCAAGGGATTGAACTAAGTCAATCTTAAGCCACTTAGAAATGAACTTTGGGGCTAAAATGGCCATTTCAAGATAGGGAGTGAATGTATGGAAGTGCAAATGAGGGTGTAATAATGATGAGTGAACAAAGAAGTATGGGAATTGGTATAAACAGGGGTTAATAAAAATGGATAGGGATAAGGTTATGAGCTAAATAAATCACAAGAGTATGCCACTTGTTGATATATGATTCCATTAAGACATTCCCATCAAGATGGACACAAAACTAAATGGTAAATGGCATGAGAATGCTATTTTCACCTTCACACATATACATAAATTTAAAATAGATAAAGTTTAGAGAGGAAGATATATAAATAAACCCTATTCATAATATAACCTACACTAATACAAAACTAGCACTTGCACTTTAAGGAGGTGCAATGGTTACATCACTAGCAAATTATATGTTAATAAATATGTTAGAGAGTACAAATTGAGAAATGGGTTAGATGATATACTATTTTATTGACATCTAGAATAACATCTAAAAGTAAGTGTATTCAAATTACAATATTGTTCTTTGATATATTAATTTTTTTAAGTTTAATTATTTTTTGTAAATTATATACAAAATGATTAGAATTAGAGCTAGAAATCAATATATCCTCTGCTTCATTGATAGCGATTTCTCTAGCAGTTGAGAAGTTTCCTAGCTAATTGAGAATTTTTTTACTAATTGAGAAGTTTTACAATGTGAGACAATTTGTTGGTCGAAGGTGAGTAGATTCATCCCCCAATTAAGAATAAAGACAAAAGGTTCCCAGAGATTATATTGAAGAAGCTTAAGTTGAAGGGGATTTTTCAATTGATGCATATATATATTCATGGTTTTCTCTAGTCATACCTTCTAGCTGTGATATGATTGGGATTGCTTTTACTAACTTGGGGAAACCCTAATTTTTGTGTTGTCGTAGATTATTTTGTTTTTACAAGTAAAGATCAATTGCATGCCTTGTGATGGTTTATGAAATAGCTTCCCACAACTCCTCAAACTTGAGATGAGTAATTTCTAGGGCAATGCCATCAGCTTCCATATGGACTACATCCATATCATAATGGGTGAGCTAGGAAAATAGGGCTATGAGGTAAAGATAATTTGTACAAAATTTTAAAATTAAATCAAATTGATTAAACAAAAAACCAAATATCCTACCCTTGTTAATAAATCTCTATCCTTGAGTGTTAAAGACACTATCATTTACAAGTGCAAGATGTGAATGAATTGAGAAACATGAAAAAATAAAGGTGCATTAAATAATAAAACCCTTAACAAAAATGAAGCTAAAATAAAGGTACCACAACTATCTCATCTAGCTTTAATGATGACATTCATCTCATTAACCTCTATATAAGATAGTTTAAATTTAAACCCTTTCATATAACAAGATAAAAGAAGAGAAACAATTAATTGAAAGACTTGAAAACCTAACTTTATGTAAGCTATGAAATTGAAGAACAATTAAAAACTAGAAAATAGAAAGAAGCATAAGAATGGCAAGCTAGGAATTGTTGAGGAAGAGAAAGAATGACTTAAAGATAATTTAAGAATTGACATTGGATGCCTTTGCAAATTTTCATACTAGTTGCTAAACCATGACATCCCTAGCCTTTATGTGTCAAATCTTGATCATGAAATGGAACGAGCAAAGAAAACAATTTATCATATCAATGATATGATTACTTTATGTGGCCTTACAAGGTTTAATTGGTAGTGGCTATTCTATTGAAAAAATGCACCTATGAACATCATGCATGGTTGATAAAAAAACGTAAAAATATTGTTTACTTTCAAATAAATGTGAGCCACTACATTGAGTAGCATCTTTGTCCTTGCAACAAAGTTGGTTGAGGCATGCACTAATAGAATGTAGATCACGGGTTTGAATTGCAACTTGCAAACTATGTTTTTGAACCTATGGCCATCATGCATGCATCCATACCATGCATGGTTGGTTAAAAAAGTCAAAATATCATTCTTTCAAATAAATGTGAGGCATTGCATTGAGTAACATTATTGCCCATGTAACGAAGTTGGTTGAGACATGTGCTAATAGAATGTAGATCATAGATGTGAACAAGTGGAAAATGAACCACCTAGAACAAACTAAGCTAGCAAGTAATTCACTCAATTCATTAACCTATGCCACTTCAAGATTAGACTAGAGAATAATACAAGTAAAACTATCCTAATTGCACCCTAATTGATCATATAAAACTCTTGATATGTCCTAATGATATGATTAGTGGTAATGGATGTTAAGTGCTCATAGAGGCAGCATTCCTTTGTATTTAATTGATCTCCCAAAATGAAGGGAGGAAACTCCAATTTATAGATTTTTGGAGGTCAAGATTGAGGGCTAGGATTGATTATGGAGATCAAGGGTTCACATTGTTTGAGAGCTTTCAAACGAGGAGAGATGGACAAGTGTTAAGGGGTGATTGAATGAGAGGGGAACTCCAAGATTCAAGGAGAAATCAAGGGTGGAGAATGAAGGGCTAATGGATGGATGGCCAAGATTGAGTAGGTGGATGAGGTGTAAGGACTCACTTATGAAAACATAAGGCTTGGATTTTGTGGAGAATTAAAAATTAGGATGAGAGGACATATGGAATATTATATTAGAAGAATAGTGCCACATGGAATTTTAAATTTGATGAATAGTGACACATGGAGTAGGTGAGAGGACAAATGGAATTGATGCCAGAGCATTGCATCACTCTCCTTTTGTTTTAGTTTTGTTCTCTGTTCTACTTAGCAGTTTTGTGCCTATTATCTGGTCTCTCTGTTTTGACAACAATTACATTATCTTGCACTTTTGTTTGGTAATAGTTTCTTGTGTATTTCCTGTCACCATTAAGATAGGAACTAACCCCTCTTAATTCAACTCTCTTAATTCTTCTTGCTCATCTTTCGACAATCAAAGAGTCATTGCTAAAGACAATTATGAACAACCATCTTTTTGAAGTTGATCTGAATCCATTAAAGGGAGTGAAGTTTGTTGTGATGGGATTATGTTCAAACTAAGAGGAGAAAGAAGAATGAGGAAAAGATCAATTCTTGGGATCGTATGGTTGCAAAGTTGAAAGCAAAGTTCTTGCCGGGAGATTATCAAAATAATCTCTTCAAGAGATTACAGAACCACAAACAAAAAGATATGTTAGTCAAAGATTACACTGAAGAATTCTATAAATTGGTGATTCGGTCTAGGCATAGTGAAGAAGACATGGAGAAAGTTGCAAAGTATTTGAATGGACTCAAGTATAGTCTACAAGATGAACTGAGCCTTATGTCCCCTAGAAGTTTAGAAGAGGCTTACCAATTAGCCCTTAAGGTTGAAGAGAAGTTGCAAAGGAAACAAAATCAACAAGAGAGGAAGAGAGGAAGAGGATTTAGAGGAAGAGGGCAGCAATCAGGAAGGGGACAACAACATCATCAAGAAGAAGGGGCTAGAAGTTCCAATGGGATAGCAAAGAATGAAAGAGGAGGTTATCAAAACAAAGGAGGAGGAAGCTACAGAAGAGGTGGATTCCAAGGAAGAGGGCAAGGGTTTGCCGGAAAATGTTTTAAGTGTAATCAATATGCTGGTCACAAGAGTTGGGAGTGTCCAAAATTTTCACAAGGAGGCTATACCAGAAATGAAAGAAGCAATCAGATTGTCCAAGGAGATCTAGAGAGTGTTGGGTCACTGGCACATTGCCAAGAAGAACCCGAATCTAGAGAAAGTTTGCTACTCAAAAGAGTATTGCTAAAGCCACCCAAGGAGAATCAAGAACAAGTACAATGGAGAGCCTTGTTCAAGATGAAATGTAAGGCTAAAGGTAAGTGTTGTAAGTTGATTATAGACAGTGGAAGTACATATAATATAGTGTCTACTAAAATGGTGGAGAATTTAGGGCTTGAAAGGACTAAACATCCCACACCATATAAAGTTTCCTAGTTACAAAAATGTCATCAATTGTTGGTTAATGAACAGGTTGTTGTAGAATTTCAAATTGGTAGTTATAAGGATAATATTGTATGTGATATCATGCCCATGGATGTATGTCATGTGTTGCTTGGAAGACCTTGGTAGTTTGATAGGAAGGTAGTGCATAATGGAAGAGATAATACTTACACGATTGAGAAGAATGGAGTCAAACATACCCTTTTACCTATGCAAGAATGAGAAGAGGACAACAGTAGTGGCAGCAGCAAGGTAATGTTGGTAAGTGGCAAGGATTTTTTAAATGAGATGAAGAATGAAGAAGTAGGATTTGCTTTGGTTTCTAAACTTTCTACTGTGTTTACTTCCACAAGATTAGATGATTTGCCTAATGAAGTGCAAGATATTTTGAATGAGCATATGGATATTGTAGCAATGGATCTGCCTGATGAGTTGCCACCTATGAGAAGCATTAATCATCATATGGACTATTGAAATACACAAAACAACTGAGAGGGGGGGTGAATCAATTGTCACAAAAACTTAACTTCATATAATTATCAAACCATCAACTACTTAATTACTGATAATTAGATTCAACCATGAAAGCATGAAACCATAAACTTGATCACAATCACACATTCAACACAGGAGACACCAGATTTTTTTACGTGGAAAACCCTATAAGGGAAAAACCACGGTGGGTGTTAGCCCACATAAATATATAAGTTATAACAATACCAAAAATTAGAGGCTCACTGCCCAAAGTGCTCACTACAAAGATCAGCTCACTGCCAAGGGGTGGCTCACAGCTAAGGATTTTTGAACTAATTTGATAGCATCTACTCTATGCCTGAGTTCAGTTCCATTGAAGCACAATATTCTTCCTCTGCTTTGCTCTACTTACTCTTCGCACTTATCTTCTCATTTTTTCCCCAGTATCACTTTTTCACAACTACATTATAAGTCTCTATGCAAATCATCAACCTTGGAATGTACATCAAGGTCGGCGATACATTCATCAACCGTTGGAACAATCTCCAAGGTTAGCATTACAAAACATACATAGAAAAAGGTCTGGACCTAATACAAAAATTTACTAAGGGAAAGATGTAAAGATGTATGCTGATCATGTCATGCCTTAGCTAGGACTCAAACGTAATCCTTCACGCCACGACATGCTTCTAAAATCTTCAAAGCATCTCTGCAAATAGTGCAATCAACCAAGTCGACCAAGACTGGTGAGAACACTAGGTCTTCTAAGAGCATTCTTCATCCATGATCCAAATTTCTCTTTGTGGACCAATCCAAGGGTAGGAACATGATCAGGAGACATCCACAAGCACATTGAAATCATCAGGAACATCTACACAACTTCTAACCACTCTGTCAATTCAAATCAAAGCACATAAACAACACTACCAGCTACTGTCACAAGGAAAAGATTGCTTGTGGACCACCAAATCATGAACCATTGGAGTTGAAGGCACATAACATCATCTTAGACTTAACTCTAGAACTACAGACAAAAATACTTCAATGCGGAGGAATGCAGAGGAATGCGGAGCATAATACTTTCTCCATGTCACCACCAAACATATAGAAAAAGTAGTTTTCACTCTGGAGAACATAACTCACTCAAATCTTCATACCGGAGGCTCAAACTTGGAACATAGCATCTTCAAACAAACCTCTAAATAACTTTCAATCCACAGACAAGGATATTAATCTATAGGAAATGCAGAGCTATCTATTTGACTGTTCTTCTGCAGACAAAGATACTCTGAAACACATGTTTCTACCGGAGGAGAAAATTTTCTCAATATCCTCAATATCAGGCTCTCCAATAAAATACAAAGCATGTAACTCATTACAAGCAAGAAATAAAACAAGAGCACAATTGACACCAATGACAAAACTGATATGTTGACATCAATGGCAACACCGATTAGGCACATACTTGCAACAATCTCCCCCTTTGTCATTGATGGCAACATATGATGTGAAAAACTATAGAGACCATTAAGACAAGATTCTCCTCCTTTCTCTTTACACATCTGCACCCTTTCTTTTCTAAGTTTTTCACATGATTTCTCTCCCCCCTTTGACATCAATGGCAAAGGGCACATACTTGCATCCTGCTACTCTGATCCAACTGAACTTTCTCTGTTATCAATACTTTCTTTATCAGGAACTCATACTAGTAGCATCTAGCTACTCCCCCTAAGAGCTAGCTCTCAAAACATCAATCCAAATCAAAGAATGAGACTTTGGGCACCATTGGACTGATGCAATTCCATGCATCTTAGTTTGGGGCAGGAGGGGTAATGACCCCTAACTTTTCTCTGAGATACTCAAAAGTATCTATCCTTAGGCAGAGGCTTGGTGAATATATTTTTAATTTGATCCTTTGTGGACACATATTCCAACTTTACTTCATTCTCAGTCACTTTTTCTCTCAGAAAGTGATACCCTATAGATATATGCTTTGTTCTTAAGTGCATCACTGGATTCTTTGAAATATTTATAGCACTTGTATTGTCACAGAAAATTGCAACTGGATCTTCATACACAACTCTTATGTCCTTCAAAGTTTGCTTCATCCATAACACTTGAGTACAAAAACATGTTGTTTCAATATATTCTGCTTCTGCAGTTGACAAAGAGATTGAATCTTGTTTCTTGCTCAGCCATGAAACTAATTTGTTACCCAAAAGGAAAGCGCCTCCACTTGTACTCTTTCTGTCATCAACATCTCCGTCCCAATCAACATCTGTATAAGCATTGAGAATGAAATCATTATCCTTTGGATACCATAAGACATGATCTGGTGTGCCTTTTAAATACCTCAAGATTCTCTTTACTGCCATCACATGTGATTCTCTTGGATCTGCTTTAAATCTTGCAACAAGACAAACTGCATGCATAATATCAGGTCTGGTTTGAGTTAGATAAATTAATCCTCCAATCATGGATCTATACTTTTTCTGATCAGTCTTGGGTGATTCATCAGTTTTGCTCAACTTGGAGCCAGTCACCATGGGAGTACATTCCAGTTTAGAGTCTTCCATCCCAAACTTCTTCAATAACTCTTTCACATACTTCGATTGAAATATGAAGATTCCTTTATTTGATTGATTAATTTGCAGACCCAAAAAGAAATTCATTTCACCAAACATAGACATCTCAAACTCATTTTGCATTTCTCTTGCAAACTTCATGCACATACCTCCATTTCCTCCAAAGATAATGTCATCAACAAAGACTACAACAATCAAGATCTTATTATCATTGATTTTGAAATACAGATTGTTGTCAGCAGTGCCTTTACTAAACCCTAATTGCAACAAATATTTGTCTAACTGTGCATACCAGACTCTGGGGGCTTGTTTTAGTCCATACAAGGCCTTCTTCAATCTGCACACCATGTCACCTTCTTTTGATAGTTGAAATTCTTCCGGTTGTTCAATGTAGACTTCTTCTTCCAATTCACCATTCAAGAATGCAGACTTAACATCCATCTGATACACTTTGAAGTCTTTGAATGTTGCAAATGCCAAAAACATTCTAACTACTTCAATTCTTGCCAAAGGAGAATAGGTCTCCTCAAAATCTATCCCTTCAACCTGAGAGTACCCTTTGCATACCAATCTTGCTTTGTTCCTTACTACTCCATTCTCATTCATCTTGTTTCTGAAAACCCATTTGGTGCCAATCACATTCTTATTAATAGGTCTAGGAACCAGTTCCCAAGTTTGATTCTTTTATATCTATGTCAGCTCCTCTTCCATAGCTTTTACCCAATTTTCATCATTTCAAGCTTCATTCATAGTTTTAGGTTCAACTTTTGAAAGTAAATAGTAATTCACCTATTCTTCTGCAACTCTTTTTCTTATCAATACCCCTTTGCTTTTGTCTCCTACAATCTGATCTTCAGAATGATTAATTCTTACATAGATGGGAGTCTTAGCAGCATTTTCTTAAGCTTTTTCTTCTTCATCTTGATTGTCTTCTTGTTTAACTTTTTCTCCACTTGTTATAACAGTAGGTTCATCTGATTCATAGTCACTCAAGTCTGATATTCTTCCCCTATCTTCATCAACCTTCACATTAGCACTTTCAATGATCTTCTTCAATCTCTTATTGTAGCATCAGTAGGCCTTACTCTTGGTAGAGTATCCAAGAAAGATTCCTTCATCACACCTAGCATCAAACTTTCCTAGATCTTCTTCTCTTCTGATATAATGTTTATTACCAAAAACTTTGAAATATCTTACTGTAGGAACTCTTCCATACCACAATTCATAAGGAGTTTTAGCACTATTACCTTTTACTTGAACCCTGTTTAGGATGTACACAGCAGTGTGTATGGCTTCTCTCTAGTATACTTCCAGTAGGTTAGCTTCCTTCAACATAGTCCTAGCAGCATCTTGAACTATCCTGTTCTTTCTTTCAACAACATCATTCTGTTGAGGAATCCTAGGTGCAGACAATTGTCTCTTTATCCCTTGTTCTTCATAGAAAGTATTGAATTTATTTGATGTGAACTCACCTCCTCTATCAGACCTCAAGAATTTAATCTTCAACTCTAACTCATTCTCAACCATTGCCTTGAAGGCTTTGAAATTGTCTAGGGCTTCTGATTTATCTTTTAGAAAAGTGACCCAAATCATCCTAGAGTAATCATCAATAAGCAACATGAAATACATGTCTCCTTGCAGACTTCTCATTCTTGTGGGACCACACAGATCTATATGAGCCAGCTCCAGCAATCCAGCAGATAATTGTTCTTTACTTTTGAAACTTGTTCTTGTTTGTTTCCCAAATTGACATTCTTTGCAAATGATGTTGGCAGGCTTCACAAGCTTCGGCAGATCTCCTACAACTTGAACAAAACTTATATTTACCAAGTTGTCAAAATTGATATGACACATCCTTCTATGCCACAACCAACTCTCATCAATCTAAGCCAATAAACAATAATCATTATTTCCTTTCAAATGATAAATATTACCTCTGGTCTTTTTACCAGTAGAAATCACTGCTCCAGATCTTTCCATGATCTTGCATCCATTGTCCTTGAATCTCAGGTCATAACCTTTGCCACACATTTGGCCAAGACTCAAAAGATTGTGCTTTAAACCCTTTACATATAGAACATCATCAGTATTGTGCTTACCATCAAAAGAAATAGATCCTTTTCCACAAATCTTACTAGTTGTATCATCTCCAAACCTAACCAGCCCACCATCAAATTTTCCCAAACTAACAAACTTAATTTTGTCACGAGTCATGTGATGTGAGCATCCACTATCAATAACCCATTCATCCTTATCTTTCTCAACCTAAATAGTTAAAGCACTTTCTTCCAATAGTATTTCTTCCTTCACACAGCTAGTAGGATTAGTAGACACAGGTTCTTCTTTAATAGTAATAAACAAGCATTCATTTGCACTACTACTAGCATCATCAAATTCATCATTAGTCACACCTCATCATCAAGATCTCTAACATAGTAGCATTTCTTTGGAGTTCTAGGCCTATTCTCAAATATTTTTCTATTCCTTTCAATTCTTTTAGGACATCTAGAAGCATAATGACCTACTTTACCACATGAAAAACATTTGAAAGGTAATTTGCCTTTGAACTTACTGGAACCTCTTTGCAATCTATCAACAAAGTTAGCTTCAATTTCATCAAACTCATCAATAGGCTCCACTTTGTATTTTTTAGCTCTAGAGATCTTTTTAGAAGTACTGGCTTTGAAAGAGTCTCAACTTTCGACAGAGCATCACCAAACTCTCTCATCTCAAAGGCTATAAGATTTCCAAGTAATTGATCTCTGTCAACAAATTTTACAGTCATTACTTCTTCAATTGCAGCTACCTTGTGACTGTAGGACTTTGGTAGTGATCTAATAATTTTCATCACAACTTCCTTATCACCAATAGTTCCTCCCATACCTTTTATTTCATTGACAAGTTCATCAACCCTTTGCATGAAGGTTGTTATGTTTTCATCTTCATTCATCTTTAAACCCTCATATTTCACTTTCATGCCCTGTAGCTTGGCTTCTTTTACAAAATCATCTCCTTCATACATTTTTTTCAACTTTTCCCAAACTTCATTTGCAGATTCTAGATCCATGACTTTTATCAGCTCAGTGTCAGTCAAAGCACTTAATAGGGCATCTCTAGCTTTTATATTCAACTCATATTCTTTGATTTCATCTTCAGTTGTCAAACCATTTTGAGGCATGGTATATTTTGTCTCTGCTGCTTCCCACACTTTATAACCAAGACAAAGGAGATGGATTTTCATTCATACCTTCCACAAAGGATAATTTATCCCATCAAACTGTGAAGCTTCCTTTTTAAAAGACGTCTTGCATCTTCCTCAAGCTGTTAGGCTTTCTTCCGAGGAACTGGCTCTAATACCAATTGTTGAAATACATAGGACAACTGAGAGGGGGGTGAAGCAGTTGTCACAAAAAATTTAACTTCATATAATTATCAAACCATCAACTACTTAATTACTAATAATCAGATTCAACCATGAAAGCATGAAACCATAAACTTGATCACAATCACACAGGAGACATAGGAGACACCAGATTTTTTTTATGTGGAAAATCCTATAAGGGAAAAACCACGGTGGGTGTTAGCCCACAGAAATATATAAGTTATAACAATGCCAAAAACCAGAGGCTCACTACCTACGGGGCTCACTGCAAAGATTGGATCACTGTCAGGGGATGACTCACTGCCAAGGATTTTTTAACTAATTTGATAGCATCTACTCTATACCTGAGTTCAGTTCCATTAAAGCACAATATTTTTCCTTTGTTCTGCTCTACTTACTCTTTGCGCTTATCTTCTCATTTTTTCCCCAATATCACTTTTTTGCAACTACATTATAAGTCTTTATACAAATCATCAACCTTGGAATGTACATCAAGGTCGGTGGTGCATTCATCAACTGTTGGAACAATCTCCAAGGTCAGCATTACAAAACATAAATAGAAATAAGTTTGGACCTAATACAAAAATTTGTTAAGGGAAAGATGTAAAGATGTATGTTGATCATGCCATCCCTTAGTTGGGACTCAAATGCAATCCTTCACGCCATGACATGCTT
This sequence comes from Cunninghamia lanceolata, assembly GCA_027924645.1. Classification (NCBI taxonomy): domain Eukaryota; kingdom Viridiplantae; phylum Streptophyta; class Pinopsida; order Cupressales; family Cupressaceae; genus Cunninghamia; species Cunninghamia lanceolata. Next base: position 3,432,098 of record BSBN01000941.1, read on the forward strand.
CTACAATCTTCAAAGCATCTCCACAAATAGTGAAATCAACCAAGTCAGCCAAGACTGGTGAGAACACTAGGTCTTCTAAGAACATTCTTCATCCACAATCCAAATTTCTCTTTGAGGACCAATCCAAGGGTAGGAACACAATCAGGAGACATCCACAAGCACATTGAAATCATCAGGAACATCTGCACAACTTCTAACCACTTTGTCAAGAAGATTCTTCAAACCAGAGCACATAAACAACACTACTAGCTACTGTCATAAGGAAAAGATCACTTGTGGACCACCAAATCATGAACCATTGGAGTTGAAGGTACATACCATCATCTTAGACCTAAATCTATAACCGCAAACAAAAATACTTCAATACGAAGGAATGCGGAGCATAATACTTTCTCCCTGTCACCACCAAACATACAGAAAAAGCAGTTTTCACTCTGGTGAACATAACTCACTCAAATCTTCATACTGGAGGCTCAAACTTGGAACATAGCATCTTCAAACAAACCTTTAAATAACTTCCAATCTGCAGACAAGGATATTTAATCTATAGGAAATACGGAGCTCTCTGTTTGGTTGTTCTTCTGCAAACAAAAATACTTTGCAACATATGTTTCTACCGGAGTAGCAAATTTTCTCAATATCCTCAATATCAGGCTCTCCAATAAAATACAAAGCATCTAACTCATTACAAGTAAGAAACAAAACAAGAGCACAATTGACACCAATGACAACACTAATATGTTGACATCAATGACAACACCGATTAGGCACATACTTGCAACAATGGAATTGATTCCAGGGGCTAGCCTTCCAAACAAGGTTGCCTATAGATTGAGTCCAAAGGAGAATGAGGAGATTCGAAAGCAAGTTGGGGAGTTACTCAAGAAGGTTTGATAAGAGAGAGCCTTAGCCCTTGTGTTGTTCCTACAGTTCTAGTTCCAGAAAAAGGAGGTGAATGAAGAATGTGCACTGATTCTCGAGCAATAAATAAGATAACCATTAGATATAGATTTCCTATTCCTAGAATTGAAGATTTAATGAGTTGTTTGAGTGGCTCAATGTATTTTTCTAAGACAGATCTAAAAAGTAGTTACCATCAAATTAGAATCAGACCTGGGGATGAATGGAAAACAACCTTTAAAACTAATGATGGGCTTTATGAATGGTTGATTATGCCTTTTGGGCTTTCTAATGCCCCTAGTACTTTTATGAGGCTTATGAATGAGGTTCTAAAACCATTTCTTGGAAAGTTTGTGATTGTATATCTTGATGACATTTTGGTGTTTAGCAGGTCAAAGGAGGAGCACTTGGAACATTTGAGGATGGTTATGATAAGGTTACATGAGGAGAAGTTGCAGATTAACCTTAAGAAGTGTGTGTTTATGCAGATCGATTTGGTTTATTTGGGCTTTGTGGTGTCCAAGAATGAATTAAAGATGGATAAAAAGAAGGTTCAAGCTATCATGAATTGGCCAACACCAAGGAGTGCAACAGAGGTAAACAGCTTTCATGGTCTTGCTAGTTTTTATAGAAAATTCATTAGAAATTTCAGTCGTGTTTGCTCTTATTCTTGAAACCATAAAGGGAAATAAGAGGTATTTTGAATGAACTAGAAGGGCTGGAGATAGTTTCAAAATTCTCAAACAAAAGGTGAGTGAGCAACCTATTCTTGCTTTGCTTGATTTTGATAAGGTGTTTCAAGTTGAGTGTGATGCTAGTGGATTGGCTATAGGGGCTGCTCGTAGTCAAGAGGGTAGACTAGTGGCTTACTTTAGTGAGAAATTGAATGAAGCTAAGAAGAAATATTCTACCTATGATCTTGAATTTTATGCATTGGTTAAATCATTGAAGAAACGGAGACATTATTTACTTCCTAAGGAGTTTGTTGTTACATGGATAATCATGCATTGCAATTCATTAACAGCCAACATAAACTCAATCAAAGGCATGCAAAATGGGTAGAGTATCTTCAGAGTTTTAATATTGTGTCGAAGCATAAGAGTGGGAAAACAAACAAGGTTGCAAATGCATTACGTAGAAGAGCTTTATTGTTTCATGAAATACAGGCTAACATTGTTGGTTTTGATAGTTTCAAGGAGATGTATGTGGATGATGCAAATTTCAAGGATGCATATGAGGCATGTAGTAGTCCTATCAGTAGAGATAGAGGATTGTGGATGCATTATATGATTCAAGAAGGATTGTTATTCAAAGGAAATAAGTTGTGCATACCAAGGGGATCTATGAGAGATAATTTATTGAAGGAGAAGCACTGTGGCAACCTTTCTAGTCACATGGGACAGGATAAAACTTATTTGCAGCTAAGCACTCATTACTATTGGCCTAAGATGCAAATAGATGTTAAGAGGTATGTGGAAAGATGTAGAGTTTGTCAACATGCAAAAGGAAGGAGTCAAAATGTTAGGTTATATCAACCACTTATGGTTCCATCTAGACCTTTAGATTCTGTAAGTATGGATTTTGTTTTGGGTTTGCCTTGAACTCCAAGGGGCAATGATTCAATATTTGTTATTGAAGATAGATTCTTTAAAATGGTTCACTTCATTCCATGTAAGAAAATGAGTGATGCTACTAACATTGGCAATTTGTTCTTCAAAGAAGTTGTAAGATTGCATGGTATTTCGAAAAGTATCATATCTGCTAGGGACACTAAATTTGTGGGCCATTTCTGGAGGACTCTTTGGAAGAAATTAGGAACAAATATGTGTTTTAGTTCAGCTTACCACCCTCAAACGGATGGTCAGACTAAGCTAGTGAACATGAGCCTTGGTAACATGTTAAGATGTTTGGTTGGACAGTCACCTGGGAATTGGGATCTTGCATTAGCACAGGCTAAATTTGCATATAATGACTCTACTAATAAGAGCATTGGTTACAGTCCATTTTATGTAGTGTATGGTATACATCCTAGGGGTGTGTTTGAACTTAGAGATCTTGGTGGAATGGAAAAGATAAGTGCAGATGGAGAAGACTTTTCTACAGCCGTCCATGATCTTCATGAAGAGGTGAAAAGAAACATAGAAGAAAATAATCAGCACTACAAACAGTATGCTGATAAAAAGTGGAGAGACTTGCAATTTTAGGTGGGGGTTCTTATCTTGTCTCACCTTCGAAAGGAGAGATTTCCAAAAGGTGCATATAATAAACTGTAAATGAAGAAAGTGGGTCCTTACAAAATACTTCGAAGGTTCTCAGCAAATGAGCTTATGAAATAGATCTGCTAGTAGACTTAGGCATTTCCCCTATTTTTAATGTAGCAGACTTATATCCATACAAGGGAGATGGGGCAGATGACATAACAGAGATAGAGCTACCCTTTCTCAAAGAACAACAAGGAAACACATAGACTCCATTGTAGATAGAATGCATTCTGGATCGACATGTGTTGAAGCAGACCTACACGAAAGACTACTTCAGATATTTGGTGAAGTGGCGACATCATCCGATAGAAGATGTTTCTTGGCTCACTGAACCAGAGATCATCAAGCTGGGTCATTCCGTAGAAGATCTCATGAGCAGGAGCTCATGATTTCATTTTTTCCTAGGGAGTTTGATGTCGGAGCATCACATCACTCTCCTTTCGTTTTAGTTTTGTTCTCTGTTCTACTTAGCAATTTTGTTCCTGTTATTGGGTCTCTCTATTTTGACAATAGTTACATTATATTGCACTTTTGTTTGGTAATAGTTTCTTGTGTATTTCTTGTTGCCATTAAGATAGGAACTAACCCCTCTTAATTCAACTCTCTTAATTCTTCTTGCTCATGCTTCCGGCAGTCAAAGAGTCGTTGCTAAAGACAGTTATGAACAACCAAATTTTGGAAGTTTATGTGAATCCGTTGAAGGGAGTGAAGTTTGTTGTGAAGGTCGTTGGCTTGGGCAGGAATGAAGAGGGAGACGTAGCATAGAAGGAGGTAGTCGGGTGTAAGGTGTATACACCTAAAAATGGCTCGTGTTGAATTAAGTAAACATTTTAATATGTATCTTAATTCTTATTCTTCTATCAATTAAATAAAGATTCTAATTTATTTGATTGGTTCATTATCCCATAATTAAATAAAATTAATTTATTTAATTAAAATCCCTAAATTCTTCTAATGTCTCATATAATTAAATAATCCTAAATTCCTCTATCCCAAAGTCCTAATTTCATAAATCCACATCACCTTTCCACCTCACCTTTCCACCTCACCATGTTGCACACATAATTAAATATTTTAATATTTAATTAGCTAATATCCCCTCACCCACATGTCCTATTTATCCTTCAGTCAAATTAGTTAACTCATCAATCAAATCAGTTAACTAATTAGTCAATTGAGTTCACTAACCAATCTATTATGTTGACTCCCCAATCAACCTAGTTAACTGATCAATTATCTTAGTTAACTCCTCAATCTATTTTGTTAACTCCCATAACTCATGAAGAAGGCTAGGACACTTGTCCTTTCCTGATTCATGCACATTCCCTCAAGCTTTTTCAGCCGTACACCTCACAGGTAATTCCCCCAGTCATGGATCTATTGACACTTGGATTTGGTCTTTCTTGAGCCTATAAAAGGAACCCTCATTTTCATTACAAACCCATTATCATCACCATGTCTCCATTATCAATCACCCATCTTCATCACAGTTGCATTGTAGTTTAATCTCCATTGCACATTCTTATCACAACCGTTCAATCTTTGTCATCTTAACAGCAAGGAAGTACAACTTCTGAGAGCTCCAAATCATACAAGATCAAAGAAAGATAGGCAACAATGGAAAGCACGCAGTAAATCTAGTTGCAAAGGTATTATCTTTTGTTTGCTTGTATTTACATCAATTTGCATTGATTTATTGGATACTTAGTTGTTTTAAATTGTTATTTACATTTTCCACTAACATAAGGAAAAAGGAATGTAATCTGTTCAGGGGAAGAATGAATAAAGAAATGCTATTTTGATAGTTTGTCGCTGGTCTCTCTATAGTTTCTAATTGGCTACTATCGATTGCTTTATTATTTTCTTTGTTTCCATTTCTATTTCCTTGCTTTGATGATGTCTGGATATTGAGAATCAAATAGAATTCTATGCCCTATTTTTGTTCTCTGTCATTGTTGACTGTAGAAAACCACAGAATTATTATTCCTGACTATAGGTTGCTAGTAAGATTGCTATCAGGAACTATTGGAAGATTTGCCCATGCTTCCAAAGTACCACTTGGCATGTACATGGAATGACAAGTGGACTTCTAGAAACATGGGCAGCTGTAATCCTAGGTTAACCTAAATTAACCCATGTGCACATGATTAGGGGTGATTAATGATGATTACTAAAAGTATTAAAAAAATGTATAAAACAGGGAATTAAATAAATAAATATATTTATTTAATTTTTGGAGTGGATAGGAACTAGTCTTTGGATAAATATTTGATTTTTTGGGCTATAATAGAGAAAAATGAGATGATTAATGAGTTTCAGTGACAAGATGGGGCAAGAGAAAATATTAATTAAATAGATAAAAATTATTTAATTAATATATGTGTCGGATGGAATGGATAATTGTTCAATTTTAGTTGGTCAATTGCGCAGATGAAATTGGGAAGTGGTGTGACCATTTTCAGGTGTCTACAATAGGTTTGAATCACAATTTAGTCGCACACTAGTGTATTATGAACGATTTCAATATTCAATTGCAAAATTTTTTAGTCAAATTTACTGACCCATATTTCATGAGTAGTAATTCATGAGAACCCAACTCTTATGAACATGAATGGTCCACTTAACACTAATTACATCTAGGTGATGCTCATAGGGGAGAAGCATTAGGACTCCTTGGGAGGTTAGCCATCCTAGTAGTACTTCGACTGAAGCGTGGTTAACCATCGAGTTTCCCCTAAGATCAAGTCTCGATGTTAACTTGCTACTCCATTGAGCATCACCTAGATACAATGAGTGTTAAGTGGACTATTCATGCTCATGAGAGATGGGTTTATGTGAGCTGCTACTCAAAAGATATGGATCAAATTATGTAGTTGAATCCTAAAATCACTGCATAATTTAACACATTGTGAAACAACTACTTATACACTATAGTATATTTTTCAATATATTTCAAAAAATATTTTAAGGTATTTTCTAAGTAATTTAAAATGGATATGATCACTATACGTGTATTTGATGGCCATAAATAGAAGTTATCTAGAGAATAACAACGTCACTTTAATTGTCACATCTTTAAATGCATGGGGCAAAATGAATGATTTGTCATGTTAGTGGTGCGATTATGGCTATCTTAATGGATGGAGCAAAGTAAATGGATTGTTAAAAAAGATAAAGAAATTCTATTGCAAGTACTACACATCTCATTCCAAGAGTATATTAGCACTTGCATTGGAAGGAGGTGTAATGGCTACGCCAAATGTAATTTATATAGATGCCATATAAATTTGAAAGTAACATTAGGTTAATGGAGAAGGCTAGAATTTGATAAGAGGTCTTAAGAAAATTTATCGACTTGGTAATGTAGACACCTTAAAGTGTCCTCAGATTGCGAAACCCTAATCTCTTCCACATTTTACTAATTTTCCTCTATGGTTTAATAATCAATTTTAATTTAATCATTCACATTCTAGATATCCCCTTTCACTCACTTAAATAAATTCCATTTGTTTAAATAAGGTTCACATGTCCTCTTCTCAAATAAATTAAATAAATGAACCCAATTTATTTAATTTAAAAACATCCCCTACCTCATCATATTTGTGAATTTAAAATTATCTTTTGTCCTCTAGTGGAGACGAAACCCTAATTGATCTCAACACTCCATTTGCCTCCAAAGTCAACATGCAATCTAAGCCCCCCATTCAAACATACTCCTCTATAAAATCACTCATTCAACTTCATTTTCACCTCTTAGAAGACATTTTCTAGGCTTAGAATCCTCTATCATCTCCAATATCTTGTTATTCATACACAAGAGCTTCTCTAGATCATTGCATAAACTTACAAATATGAGAACAATAATACAAGATGGAGGAGAACAATGAAGATAGGTCAATACTAGCTTAGATTTTTAGTTGTTTTTCATGCTTGTTTGATTAGTTTTCTAAGTTAGATTGCACTTCATTGCTAGTTAGGGTTTGAATATTTGTTGTTTTGATTTCTACCCTAGATTTTGCCCTAACACAAACTGGTGAACCCGACGTGAATAGAAGAAAATTTAACATTTTTTTTGTTGATTTTAGCAACTCAGTTTTCACATGTGGCTTCTTGGGCTCAAACAGACTTCACTGTTGAGTCTGGGAGGTCCTTTCCGTGAAAAATGACATAAAATTTGCTATGTTTAGGTGACTGTAAAATTTTTGAATTTTTTAAAGTGGCAGTCCGTACAGTACAGATCTGTACCATAGAAAATCTACCATAGTGACTACTTCATGGGTGTCTATGTGGTGGTTCTCTCCTTGCAGGTTACAAGTTTGATTTTTATTGTCAAGATAAAATTTTGTTTGTTTGCAGAAACCCTAGTTGCTGGTTTTGGGTTTATGCTTGCAGGTTTGCAGGTTCATTGTCGACTTGCTACAAACTTGGCTACCTTCCCTTAATGCCTATGTCTCTGCTCACAAGAACCCTAGCCACCTTATATCTTTGCTTCCTATTCTCCCTGCTCAGCCCTCTGTCGAAACCATTCTCACCACTATCAAACATTGGTCACCTCCCACTCACCTCCACAATCGGTGTTTCGAAAGTCGTCGCCTCTACCGCTTTGCTAGAACCCTAACCTACTTGCCACTATTGAGGCTTGCTCCACCTGTCGAAGCCCTAAAGCTCCATCTACGTTCTATGCCAAACTGTAGTCACCACCCAAAGGTTTTACTTGTCGCCTCTCATAGTACCGTCACCCCCATATTTTAGCCTCTCAAGGGTATTGACCCAGTGGTTATCCGTTGGCTTATCCCCCAACACCCGCTTGGCTCATGGTCAATGTTTTGGTCGACACCCTTGGTGGCTATCAAACTAGTCGCTACTCCTTTCATTCCCTGTGGTCACCACCAAAACACCACCTCCGTTGTTGCTTAGCTCACATTGACCCTCTGCAGTCGCAGTCGCTGCCACCATCTCTCCCCTATCACTGACGATTTTAAACCCTAACTCCGCTGCACTTAAAGCTGACCTCAGCCAAGTCGCCTCCTCCCCTCAACGTCACTTTGCCCAACCATCATCAACTATCCTTATCGTTGTCCCTAAAAATTCTATCGTAGCTTGCAATCTCTATTATACCTCTAAACCCTAAAGTCGCCACCGCAAAAAACCCTGTCGCCACCAAATCTGACACTGTCGCTATTTTAAATCTAAACCTCCGTCGACATTCTTCAACTACCCATACCCTGTATGCCCTCATAATGCCTGTGGTCACTTTTAACCTCAACTATTGCCAAGCTTTGTGATTCGTTGGCCCACTATTAAGTTCATGCTCAATGTGACATGAGATATATGGGAGCCAGTTAAAAACCTAGTCGAGACTGATAAAGCACTCACCAAAGCTACCTGTCGCTGCCAACTCTCTTGCTGACTACCTGTTTTCAGCTTCGACTACCACTTCTAAACCGCCATCATCACCCAGTACGGCCGTGGTTGAAAGCCTTGGGTCACGGTTGTCAAAACCCTTGTGGTTGTTTAGAGTTGCATGCTAACATTTGTTCTATTTTTATGGAGTGCCTTTCATTGTGTGTGCCCTAGGATAGGGTAATACAAGCGTTAATGTGTGCGGGTGTTAAAAGGAATTTGCAGAGTACGCAATCACATTAGCAACCGAGGGGGAGGGGCCATCGAGCCCCCTCTCTATTTTCTCTTTTTTTGAATAGTTTAGCCCCTAGTCACATGGGTGACTAGGGGCCAATTTAAGCTCTAACCACTCAGTTTAAACCATTAGGCTTAATCACCCATGTGAACGCATTAGATTCAAAGAGCTAGCAGTTAGTATTGACTGCCAACACTAACCTCAAACTATGACTGCCAACATTATTCCTGTGCATGTGACCAAACAGGTCTAAATCACCAATAGTTAATGTTTACTACCAGGACCCCTGTTTGCCTCCACATGCTAATATAGGCTTTTTTTCAAATGGTCTTAACTTCTGCATACGGTGATGAAATTTCATGAAACGAGCAGCATTGTGGAGCTGGTTAGCCTAGGTTTGCTGTGGTGAGGTCAATTTTAGGTGATGGTATAGTTTTATTAGATATTTTTTGGTCAAAGTCAAACTTAATTTCAAACTTCAAATGCTTATAACTTTGGCAAAAATGATCCCTTTTTCGCGATTTTTTTTAAATTACTTAAAATTTCCTAAATTTTCTAATTTTATTGTTTGTTTTTTGTAGCTAATCAATTTTCTCAGATATTTTTCAAATTTAATTTTGAGGCCTCTTTGACTTCGTGGCTTACAAAAGGGGGTGCTTACTTGATATTTTATGTTTTTTACATTATCATGGGGATTTTATGCTACTAATATCTGATTTTTAGCTTGTGGCATTCACTGGGAGAAGAAATCAAACTGAAACTATGAACACATTTGATGAAGGGTTCATCCTTTCATGTACATGTTCTTTCTTATCATAGGAACATTTGGATTTGGTGCAATAAAATGAACATCATCTTGCTATCTTCACACATATTTTTGGGGGCTTAAAATGAATCAGTGTCTTCTTTTCTTGGTGACTTTGCTTGTGTTTATGAGGTGTGTATGTTCTTCCCTCACACTCTAAGCGATCTTGGGAATTAAAAACACTTCTTGAACACTTGCATTTGTCACACCACACATTCAAGTTTCTAAGGGTGAATGAACATTTGTCTAGTGTGGCATAAGTCCAAAAATACGTATGCTCTCCCCTTGCATTGTCATATGAACTTGGGGATCAAAAGTATTTTTGGTGCTTAGGTCACTTTTGTTACCCTTAAAGTGGGCCTGCTCTTGAGAAATCCACAAGGAGAACTCATTTGCGACCCCAAGCGGTACTTTCATCCAGTCTGCTATACAAAATAGGATAAGGTGAAAGCCAAGTCCAAACCGGTATCAGTGCTTACCGTACAACTCTAGTTTGAAAGGAGGCGTACCTTTTTGTATATGAGACTCCTAGTAGGACTAGTCAAAGCTTTAAGTATCTTGTTGGACGCTCCTAACGTGTCAGTCCCTCGGATATTCACTAGAAACCTTTGTTTAGTGGCCAAAATCCTTCTATTTGCTAGCGCAGGAGGTCAAACCTTTGAAGCCGTTCTACATTCTCGTAGCTCAAAGTTGATATAGAAAATTCCTTGAGATCTTCGGGTCTTTAGGAATTTGAAGTTTGGTGTGCCCAAAAAGTGAGTGTCGTGTAAGGGGGAGCTAGTTCCACCAAACTTCTAAGCTATCTGCTCTGAATAAGTGCGGCTTAGATTTATCTGCAGTGGGAATCTAGCAAATATTGTCTTTGCTAGCCTAGGATTGCACGTCTACAAGTGTTTTCAAACTTGTCAAGAGTCACTAAAAATAGCCAATCTGACTGCCAAGTGTCTTCTATGATTGATGTGTGTGCTTGCTTAATCATCATCCCAAACACCCTAGTCAACCCATTCATTCCAAGTCATCATATCATAATCACATCCTACTCATATCTTCATCATTCAACCCTCATATCCTAATCACATTATCCTAATCATACCCTATTCACCTTTCCTAATCACATCATCCCACCATCCATATCCTAATTACCCTACTTGTCCCATCCTGATCGCATCCTAATTACATTATCATCATTCCACATCATCCTCTTTCTAATCCAACTAACACCATTCCAAGTCAAACCAACATCTAGTTATCCAATATTGTCATCCCACATCATATCCTCATCACCACATCCTAATCATATCCTAATTCATCATTCCTAATCATATCTTCATCATTCCACCTCATCATAATCATATCCTAATCATCATTCCTAATCATTACACGTCGCCATCCTCATCCAATCAATATCATCCTAATCATATCCAAGTCATCCTTATCAAACCCTAATCACTTCTTTTATCTAATCACCATCATCTTAATCATCCTAGTCAAAACCATAATCATCTTCATTCATAATCCAATCACCTTCTTCCCAATCCATCTAAATCATCATTCCTAATATTACACATCGCCATCCTCATCCAATGAACATCATCCTAATAATTCTCCTAATCATATCCAAGTCATCCTTATCAAACCCTAATCACCTCTTTTATCTAATCATCATCATCTTAATAACCCTGGTCAAAACCATAATCATCTTCATTCCAATCCAATCACCTTCATCCTAAACACCACATCCAATCATATCATCCCTAATCATATTCTAGCCATTCATTCTAATCTAATCGACTTCTTCCTAATCAATCCAAGTCATCTAATATCATCCTAATCACATCTTAACCATTCATTCCAATCCAATCCATCTCATCCTAATCATTCCTAATTACAACACACCACAACCCTAGGGAAAACTTTGAGCATCTACTCTCCCTATCAAATCTAACTACAACTGTGTCAAAACATTATAGACCCGCTAGTTTCGTTCACCCACTACATATTCAATTTTATTTCCACTGCATATTCAATTTCATTCAGCCCTTGACATCTATAGAGGACCCTAAACATTAGTCTTCCTAAGGTTGAAACATAGGGAGAAACTGTCGAAGCTTGACTGTATCACAAGTACAAATCTGGACTAAGAGACCTTGACATCTTCAAATCAATCACAACTTGGGCTTAATACTCCAAGGCTAGTTTAAGTCCATCCTTCCAAGTGAATTCTGAAACTCATGGGTTCACTTTAATCAAACATTTCTTCCACTTGGGCTTAATACTCCAAGGCTAGTTTAAGTCCATCCTTCCAAGTGAATTTTGAAATCATGGGTTCACTTTAATCAATCATTTCTCCCACACCTCAAGGTCTTGATAAATCCAATTTATACTTTGACAAGGTCATTAGTAGACGAGAGTACCCTCTTGGAGCTAGACTTTTCAAAGACTAATCTCATTAGCCTCTATCATAGTCTAGGCCTCATCACCTTGCATTGACATCCGCATAACATCCCACAATCCACAAGTCTCATTTAGTAAAGACACAGTTGCAAAAAGAAGAGAAAGAGAGTAGATCCTCCTAGTCATCCTTCATACCCACATCTTTCTAAACATTCCAAACATTCCTTCCAACACATTCATTCCAAGTTATCTTCATCCTAATCATCCTTGTCATCCCATCATTTCACCTTATCATAATCATATCCTAGTCGCATCTTCATCACTTCACCCTAATCATTATCCTAATCACATCTTATTCATCCTAATCATTCCAAACCACCATCCTAATCCTAGTCAAGCACTTGTCAACATGGTCCTAATCCCACAAGATGACATACAATGATATGACTAACATGTGTCATTCAATGCCCATCCTAAAGAACAAGGTTCTAGTACCCCAAGCCTATTCACAAGATTATCCAAGTCCACCTTGGCAGCAAGACAACATGCCTTTAAATTCTCATTCTACCTTTGACAAGGGAAACATAAGTCTATGTCATCCACCCTATAAGTACATTTTACCACCGCACTCTAATCCTACATCAACTCCATGTCCTAGAATCAAAAATTACAAAAGTAAACATGTGGAGTCATCCAAATCCATCACTTCATCCAATCCCTTTGACACTCCACCTAATCAAAGTCCAAACCCTAATCCTACAACACCATCCATCCCTCTTATCCCTCCACCATGGGAACTTTCAACTCCTAATGCTAATCATGAGTCCACATCATCTACCCTCATTGTCCATCCACTATATTGTCCTTCCACACATGCCCTTGCAAAGGATGTGATCCAATGGTTACTAGCAAGGAACAACCTATCTCCATGTCATCCAACACATATGCTTGAGCCTACCAAAGAGTCCTCAAATACCATGTCCATCCCTTCAACCCAATCATGTGGTCCAAAACATATCAACCCTATTGAAGAGTCCTCCACATTCACTTCCATTCCAAGTCAAGAGCTATGTCAAGGGTCCAATCCTAATCATGTGGAAACATTACCCCCTTATCTAAATCAAGATCAAACTCCTTCCATTCCACCCATCCACAACACACTTACTCCTTTCAATGATCAAGCTCCCATCTATGATTAAGATCCCCTCTATGATCAAGAAGGCCATGATGATCCTGTTAGTCTACTATATGCATTCCATGGTCAAGAGCTTATCACCCCATCCATCCATACTCCATCTAGCCCTAATGTGCAAACTTCCACTTGTCATGATGAGACACTTGTTAGATTTAGGACAGACAACTGAGAGGGGGGGTGAATCAGTTGTCCAAAACTTTCTTCTAGTTAATCACTTAAATCATTTTCTTAATTGAACAACATAATAATAAATCAATCATGGAAACATAATGCAACAATTCAAGAGTAGAAACACATTAACACATATGACACCAAGACTTTTAATGTGGAAAACCCGGTAAAGGGAAAAAGCACGGGGTGACTAACTCAAGATTGTATTCTCTATTAAAATAATAGGCATACCAAAATGGCACATGCCAATTAGGGCTCACTGCCCGAGCAAACTGCTCACAAGAGGCCCATTGCCTACAAGAGACACACTGTCTACAGAATAATAAGTATTACATAATTGAACTGAAGAATAGCATCTTCACCATGCTTGAGTCAGTTCCATTTAAGCCCAATACTTCTGCTCTGCCTTTCACTCTGCTCCTCTCTACCACACTCTCATCTCCACAAGATGCCTTTGAAATGACTTTACAACTCCTTATTTATACAAGATATCGACTTAGGGATAATCATCTAAGTCGGCATACATTACAGAGCAAATACATAAATACAACATGACTAATTACCAAAAGACTTCACGCAGATTAACACATTGTCAGCCACACAGATCTGAGACTTCAATCTTCCTTTAGGAACACGCCATTCTTCACAGAACATCTTCAAGATCATCTGCAAGATGTGTAACTCATTCGATCGGCCAGACTTAGGAAGAACATCATCATCCAAAAGTAATTCTTACGAGCTCAATCTTCCATGCAAACCACCAACACGAACTGGACATAATCCAGAGACCTCCACAAGCTTGCCTGAATCACCAAGAACATCCACACTACTTCTGCTTAATGAAATCATTCTCTCCTTCATCCGGAACAACAAGAACATAGTCTGTCATCACTGTCATATTGGAATAGATGCTTGCAGACCTCTAGACCACAAACCAATTGAGTTGTCAATTCACATTGACTTTTTAAACACTCCACCAAATCCGTAGAATAAGATATTGCATTTCTAGATCTCACCGGACCTATCTATGTCACTCTGTCACCTCTAAACATCTGCCAGAACCGGTTTTACTTAAGTGGCCATAACTTCTTCAGATCTTCATGTGGACCTCTGAAATCTTTATTGGATCATCTTAAGACACATATCTACAAACCCTTTGATGCTCATCCTCTGATCTTCATCTTAGCTGGGATCTTTACCTCACTATCTTCACTATTCTTCTCTGTTCCTGATAGGACTAATTTTCTTAATATCCTCAGCATATAGCTCATCCAATCCTTATCATCAATGCAACAGAAGTATGTTGACATCAATGACAACACCAGTTAGGCCCATACTTGTAACAACACTTGCCTCCCAAGCAAGTATAGAAGATCAAACCAATAGCTTGGATCTACATGAACATAATAAAGATCCCAATGATCCTTCATCATCACCTACCAACGCCCCCATTTCAAATCCATCATATCCCCTTGGCCTATCCGCCTTCATTCATGAATGTTCCTCCTTGGGACAACAACAACCTTTATCTTCCACTTCACCTTCTCATCAAATAATCTGCTCAAGTCTAGTGCCCAAACTACACCTAGTCCCATTGTCAATCGCATGCTCCAAAACATGAACTACCAAGGTAAAGGCTTAGGCCTTCATGAACAAGGTATTTTGGAGCCAATACATGTCAAAGTCCCCCCACGCTCATATGGCCTTGGATACACACCCCAAGGTAAACAATCTAAAGATGTTGGTACCACCTTCATTCCTCCTAAGTCCACTTTCCATCACACATCCTATCATACACCCAAAACATACATTGCCATTCCACCTCCATCATCCTACAAATGTCAAAAGCATGTGACCATACACCTTCCACCATCCACTTTAGCTCCACTTCTTCCAACTCCACATATCCCTCCATCCACTTTAGCACCATTGCTTCCAACACCTAACATCCCTATCATCCATAAATTCCCTCACATTCCTAATAATGACCAACAAATGCATGCATCGTCTAAACATAAAGCTTCCATCCACCCCATGGTATTCAGAAATAAACATTTGGATGCCTCCTTTCATAAAGCCAAAAATCCTAAGGGTCCTAATGCCTTAGGGCACAAATACGAAGAATCAAGTCAAATACATCCAAAATCCATCCAAGCCCACACCTCCAAAAGTAAAGTCAAAAACTAAAATGGTATGGGTTCCTAAACAAAAAGCAAACAAGTCAAAAGAGGCATCCACCTCTCAAAAATCCCAGCCATCCTCTTCGATCCAAAAAACCTCATTCCATCCAAAAAATCCTCAAAATCCCACAAGACAAGTAAAAGTCATAAAAATACTAAGTCTATGTGGGTACCTAAGTCACTAAATCATCCATCTCTTAAGCCAACATCACCATTGCTTCCTACACCACCCCCACATCAAAAGCTTCCATGTTTATCACTATGTGTGCAACCGTTGGTCATGATTCCTATCCATACCTCCATCACTCAATCATTCAACTATTATCCTACATATCTCCCCCATCACCTCCCTATGGTCCGTGCTTTTGGATAAGTCATTCATCCATCCTTACATGAACCTTCCATAATCCACATCATAATCTGCTATCTTTCCTACACAATCCACATCATAATCCACCATTCACTTAATCCATCTCCCTTTCATGCAACTCCTACCAACATCGATGAGCATAATGGCACTTGATATGGTCCATGTGAGATTCATCTCTAATGGGACTATCACCTTTCATGGCACTAGACACTTGAGTCCCTCTTGTCCATATCCACCTATCACATTCCAAAAGTCAAAAATCCAAAAAAAAAAAAATATTTCCAGAACACAAAAAAATCAAAATATCCAAAAATCCAAAAAAATCCAAACATATCAAAATCCAAAAAAATGAAACATATCAAAAATTCAAAAAAATCAAAATATGTCAAAATCCAAAAAAACAAAATATTCCCAAAAGTCCAAAAAAATCAAATATCCTACAAAAATCCAAGCCATAAAATCAATCAATCCACCATATTATTCAATCCATTCATTCAAACCACTTCAATTCATCACATCATTCCAACCAAATCAATTCTTCAAAACCATTCAATTCCTCAACCAACTCACTCAATCAAATTTCTCAATCCATCCATTCAAACATTCAATCAATCACATCATCATATCAGTCAACTCAATTCTCAAATTAGACCAAGTCTACATGGTCAAACTATGATGCCTCTGAGCTTTCACGTAGGCAAGATCATCTTTGATGAGCTCCTGAGGCATTAGGTCAGTCCCTTAGGGTTCGTCGAGTCAACCATCATAATAAGTCATCCTTTCGTGAAATGGACACTTTGATCAGACCAAAGCAATCAATCTTTCGCACTTCAAACCAATCCCAAAATCAACCAAGACAAGCTATTCAAATCAGTCAAATCAATTAATCGCCTTGTGATAATCATATGTCACTATCAGTATCAACTATCACATACACTATACGAAATGGGGCATCGTCGAAACTAGGACACTGCACCTTATACGACATGCGTCATTTATCAAACATCAACAATCATTTCACAACTTGTGACATTCTCAAAACTAGACCACACGTCTTATACGAGATGTCCCAATTCTATCACTCACCTTATACAGGATGTTGCATTGTTGAAACCAGACCAGGCATCTTATACGACATGCTTCCTATCCTGAAATTGGGCCTCATTCATCGAATCATCATAATCAATCAAACACATATCACTTAGCAAAAGGTCCAAATGGCTGTTGGTGTAGCCTATCTTATTTTTACTAGATTGTTTTGCAGTCTCATTCTTATGCTTCTCAAGGTAGTCCCTAAGCGATGAAGAGAAGCAAGGATAGAGCAAGACCTTTTTCTTTGATTGTTGTTGGCGGTTTGTCTTGGCAAAATGACTCAGGCAAATTGGTGCCTTGCGTGTGATCGAGATTCCATTGGGTGTGAATCAAAGACATCCTATGCAGTGGAAAGTGTAGACACCCAAATTTGTCCCAACTTTGTTCATGTCTAGCAACACCTTGTTAAATTATTAATCACTAAGTAAATTAATTAAATAAATTTTATTTATTTAATTAAAATCCTATTCTCATTCTACTTAGCCAATTAATTAAATAAATTTATTTATTTAATTAATTCCACATCATTTCTCAATCATATCCTAATCCCACTATCCAATTAATTAAATAAATTTAATTTATTTAATTAATATCCAACTCATATTACAACTAATTCAAATATTTTATTTGAATTAAACACTCATCTTTTATCACATTCCAACACTTGTCCAGTCAATCATGTGTTGTAAGACAACTTTCATTCATATCCTTCACATGCACAACTAATGGAACCTAAATTTAGTAACTTTCAATTCTAGCCATTCACATAGCCTCTGAATCTCCACCGTTGATTGATCTTGGCTAAGTCCTATATAAACACCCTCTCACTCCATATGAGACATCCAGCAATCATATATCACCTACATTATCATCTTGAGCATCTTGAGCATCTGAGCATTCATTTGAGCTTTTCATCATCCATCATGGCAGCTTTCAGCTTTGCAATTGTTCATTGTTGAAGAAGCAGTCCACATCCCTCAAACAAGGAATTGCACGGTCTAGGTGATGTTATGCTTGAATTGCATTGTTCTTTGATTTCATTTAGGTTAGATTCCTTGATGATGGTAGGGTTAGGGTTTCATGACTATGTCTGATCTGCTAAACCTGACTTTCACCTATCACATTTTGGCACGCCCGGTGGGACTCACGTCCTTGATTGACTTCATTTTTCAGAGTTGTTTTCTTTGAAGATCAGATTTTGCAAGTGCTTGCAGTAAATTCCGGTCGCTTCTGAACGAAAATCCGCCGCTTCCGGATCTCTGTGCTGCTTTTATGCTAGAACCAGCCGCATTTACCTCTCTGGATCGCCTTTAAACAGACAGTCATCGCCTAGGTATAATTTGTATCGCTTTTGTTTTAAAAAGGCTCGCCTGTGATTAAGCACTGATTGCGGTTGCTTTTTAGACTGTATTTATCGCTTTTGACCTAATAGTGGCCGCTTTTGAACATCTTCGGTCCGCTTTTGATCTAACAGTTGGCGCTTTTGCACATGTTCGCATCACTTTTGATCTAACAGTAATCGCTTTTAGCTGATGTAAATCGCTTATAAACTGAGAGTGATCGCGTGTGCAGGTTAGGGTTTAGACCTTTTTTTGCAGATACAAGTCACTTTTGTCTCGCAGTCGGTCGCTTCTGGGTATATCTGGATCGCGTATGAATCGACAGAGGCCACGTTTGATTTAATTGGAATCGCTTATGGACTGATAATGCTCGCCTGTTAGGCTAGGGTTTTGTCTGTTGGCTTGTTTTTGCAGATACAGTTCGCATCTAGCCCTCAATTGATCGCGTCGTGGTTTATGCGCATCGCTTATGAGCTGACAGGTGTCACATGCTGTATTTTCGGCGTCGCATATGATCTGCAGTCTTTCACCTCTGGTAAAATGAAGATCGCTTTTGATCAGCAGTGAATCGCATCTGGTAAGTTTTGTTATTTTCAAATCTGTTTCAGTTCCAGTTTGATTTTTGGCTATTAATTGGGTATTTGCACAACATCTTATCGATTTGTCCAAGAAAGGAGGTTATCAAACTACTGACATATCTGTTGCAAGTTCGATCGGTCCAAGATTTGTGGTTTTTCACTAAATTAGGCATATTTGGGCTTGGTGCTTAAAATGAACCATTGTTTGCTCCGTGCTTGATTTATCTTTTTGATTGCTTGCATGTGCCTGAGTGTAACCCAAATTTAATGGCAAAAGTATCCTCTCCCCTTGCCTATCAAATGGATCTTGGGTGTATGAGAACTTGTCATTATCTTTAGAGGGCATGCCTTCCCGGTGTGAGAAGGGATACGACCCAAGCGGTAACGGGCTAAAGCCAAGTCCTTCCAAACCGCTATATAAGAAAAGTGTTTGTGTCGAAAGCCGCAAACAACGGGTGCTGTTGCGTTATACCGACAGCCAACCTCCCCCAAAACCCTCCAAGGCGCAACCCTTGGAGGCTGGGAGACTCCATAACGGAGAGTAGCGCTGCCACATGTATAGCCACCCGAACGGATGCCCTTATTAGCAACTTTGTGTAGTAGCCAAAAACCTTCTATCTGTTGATGCAAAAGGTGGGACCTTTGAAGCGGCCCCGATTCACGTGGTTCTTAGCAGAGATAGCAGGGACAATCCTAAGGTTTGGTGTGGGGACAAGCCTTACAGGAAGCTCAAAACTTGGTATGCATGAGAAGTGAGTGCCGTGGAGGGGAGCCGGTGCTACCAAGATCCTGAAGCTATCCGCTTTGAATAAGCACAGCCAGGGGATTCAATGAATACTGTCCTATCCTAGCCTAGGTTGTATCAGTTTGTGCTTGTTGTGAGTGTGAGTGACTGTTATCACTGTTTTCTTGCTGAAAAACTACAAAATCAGACAACTTTTGGACAAACACAGTCGCTTTTGAACCTAAATTGCTCGCACATATCACAGACATCGCTTCTGAACTGTAGTAATTCACTTTTTGCCTGAACTGTGTCGCTTTTAAACAACAGCTGCCCGCATATAGGCCAAACTGTGTCGCTTTTAAACAACAGCTGCCCGCATATTACTTGAACAGAGTCGCTTTTAAACCACAGTTGATCGCCATTTGCCTAAACAGAATCACTTTTAAACCACCACTAATCGCCTACTACTTGAACCAAATCGCATTTGAACCACAGTCAATAGCATCTTGTCTGAACCAGGTCACCTTTAAGCCGCAATTAGTTGCCTTCTGTCTGAACGAGCTCACCTTTGAACAACAGACTGTCGCCTTTAGGGATATCTGAGTCACCTCTGATCAATAGAAAATCGCTTTTACACCAACAGTCTTCGCCTCTCGCATAGCATTCGCTTCTGGTTAACACTGTCATTCTCTGTTGAGCTTAAACCAGATCGCATCTGAGCTATCATGGATCGCCTTTGGAATCCTTTGAGTCGCATTTGAGCTATCATCAGTCACTTGTAGCTAAAATACTTGCAAACCTCAGTCCCTCAGCTAAATTAGCCACAGGTCCAGCTTGCTTGAGTCTTGAACATCAGTTTTTAGACTTCTCTTTGATCAACAGCAAATACCTAGACTTTGTCTCCTGTTTTTGAGCTTATCAATCAATCACAACTCATGAGCTTTCCATCTTTTTGAGACCCCAACCAGCAAATCAGACATCAACCCAATCATTTCAATCAGCAAACATCCTTCAGTTTTAGCTTCAACCAACGTCATCCTTCAGTTTTAGCTTCAGCAAACAACATCCTTTAGCTTTAGCTCCAACAAACATCAACAGCCAACAATCTTTCCCTTGAGTGTTTGAGCTATCCTCTAGGGACAACCAACAACAACTGAACAACAACTTAGCCAAAACAAAATCAACCAAGCGAATTAGCCAAACCAGCAAACCAAAACAACAACCAATCAACCAACCAGCCAACTATCATCTTTTGGGTCTCAAAACTTTGACAAGCTCAACTTCATCATCAACATCATGCCTCAAACTAGGAGTCAATATCGAGCTGAAATAGAAGCCAAATTGAAAGCTGAAATGGAAGCCAAATTGCAAGCTGAGATGAAACAATTCACAACACCTCTTAAGGATGCAACTCAATTCACAACTGGTATGCCCCCTCATATGTTCATGCCTCAAGGATACACTATTGGCGAGTCATCTTCACAACGAATGCAACCTACACCATCCTTGGAAACTTTCGAAGAACAATCTCAAGACGACTCATCAGAATTCCAAGATACCTATCTATGGGACCAAGTTGAGAAACTCATGATATCTGAGCCTCATCATTGCTTTCTCCAACTTGCTCGCATGGGCGCTAAACTACCAAAGGACTTTGACATATCTGCTATTAGAGAGCAAGATCCCAACACTACTGCTGTTGTTGCGAATAGACCATCTACTATAGTCACATCATCTCCTACTACATCGCAAACATCGTCCTCATTGCCTATTGTTGCTTCATTTGTGCCACCACGATCAAAGCATACTTTAGAACCATTGATAGTGCCCACCAATGTGCTCCCTCTCATGTCACAAAATCTCAACATTCCACCTTTCCATGTTCCTCAACATATCTCTCCTTCTACCATGATTGTTTCCATGCCTCAAGTAACACAAGCTGTCCATGTAACACAAGCACAAATACTTCGAGCATCACAAGCTATTCCCATGTCTTATAGTGTGCAAACCTCTCAAACTACTCCAACAACACATGTTGTCCATGCTTCACACCCATTACAATCTACTACATCTCATACAAATACCATATCCCATATACCAACTGCTAATACCTCCATGCTATCATATAATCCCAATGTTAGTCTCATTGACATGAGTGATCCCCCCGTTTCTCAAGCCAATCCGAACAATAAGATCGCTTATGTTGATCAACTTACATCCATGTCGTCATATTCTTCCAATCCTTCACACACCATCAATCCATCCTATGTTACCCAAAGCTTCCCTATTGTCATCCAACCTATGACACATACCAATCCTCATATCGTCCAAAATACAAATCCAAATATTTTTGTCGTATCTACCAATCCCTCTGTCACTTACCGTGTCATGAATTCAATACCAACTTCCCAACCATTCGCTACTATCAATCCACTATCCACTTCCCATGTGATGCACACCCAATTGCCGCTTGCGTCTCAAGGACAACAATCCTCCAACACATACATGTCACATACCAATCCTTTCACAACTCCATATATCCCACAACCACAACCACAATATATCTCCTACCATACTCCACCCCCTTCGCAACAACAGCAATTATCTTTAGCAGATGTTCAACAGATGATCGATGAAAGGGTAGGACAAGGCAAGAAACCTTTTTCTCTTGAAAACATATGCGCCTGTCCATTTGACAAGTCTCTTAATATGATACCTTTTCCACCACATTTTGAAATCCCACAATTTGATAAATACAAAGGGAAAGGGAATCCAGAAGACCATCTTCGAGCCTTTTTTGTAGCATGTCTTGATGTCTCTTATGACGATACGTATCTTTTGAGACTATTTCCTCGAAGCTTAGCAGGACAAGCTCTTGAATGGTTTTCTCATTTACCCCCGAGCATCAAATCTTTTGCGGAATTAGCAAACAAATTTTGATCACACTTTGCCTTCAACATTGAACACGAGGTAAACATGAATGACCTTGTCAATACCAAACAACGCAACGGTGAACCCTTTTCTTCTTTTACCCAACGATGGCGTAATATGGCTAGCAAATTATCATGGGAAATACCTGAGAAACAACAACTTGACATCTTTGTTCAAAATCTTCATCTTGAGCTGTCATTCCAACTACAATTGCAAAGTGCTAGCACCTTTGACGAACTAGTTTCCAAAGGAGTTATTATTGAACGAGCCTTAATTGCCAAGGGCACTATTAAGATCTTTTGCGACAACAAAGATTCTCCCCAAAATTCCAATGATAAGTCTCGCTTTTGGAACAAGAAAAAAAAATGTTGTAAATGACGGTATTGTAGACGCGAAGAATATTCAAACTATGAGAGCTCCCATCAACATTCAAGCAGCCTCTACACCAAGACAGCCTTTTCCACAACGAAGAAACCAACGCCAAACTTCCAATCCACGTCGACAATTTACACCATTAGTGGAACCCATGGAAGTTGTTCTTCAAAAGCTACTTCAAGCAGGAGATATTATTCTACCCGATGCACCACCAAATGGCAAACCACTCTTCGAGCTCCTTGGTACAAAGAAAATGAGTATTGTGATTACCATCGAGTTAAAGGGCACAAAACAAATGGTTGTATGCGCTTAAAACATGTTATCCAAGACTGCATTGATCAAGGTTTAATCAACGTCACACCTTCAACAGCTCAACCTACCCAACAATCAACATCAAACTATGATCTAGAGACTTTCAAGAATCCACTTCCATCTCATGATCAGACAAATAACCTTTAGGCTGGAAATGCTATTCCGTATAACTATGCATCATCTACCATTGGCCGCATTGACCATGCTCACATTTCTACCATTACTGTCCAATGGAGAGCACCTGATTGTGCCGTACCCATGCGAAGAGGTCGAGTTACCATTCAAGGAGTACCTTCCCATCCTCCTCGATCTCTCTCTGACTATAACCTCTTGGATCACCTTGGTAAAACACCCGCACACATATCTATTCTTGAGCTGCTCCGCATATCCCCCACACATAAAGCTATCCTTGATAAAGCCTTACAAGAGTCTTCGGTGCCTAATAATATTAATATCACATAATTCCAATCTATGGTCGCTAGCATTGCAGCCCTTTGTCATTTGACCTTTTCCGACAAAGATCTTCAGCCCTCCATTCATCCGTCACACAACGAAGCCCTCCATATTGAAGTATTTGTTAAACAACGCCGTATCAAATGAGTCTTGATAGATGGGGGAGCTGGTCTTAATATATGTTCTTTGAAACTTATCAAGCAATTGGGATATTCTGAGAAAGATGTTGACACCTCCAAGGTTATTACCATCAGAGCATATGATGACGCTGAAAGAGATACTGAAGGGATTATCTTATTGCCTATTCAAGTTGGGCCGGTCATTACAGCAACTCGCTGTCAAGTCCTTGATATTGATCTTCCTTACAACTTCATCCTTGGACACCCTTGGATCCATACCCTCAAAGCAGTTCCCTCTACATACCACCAATGTCTTAAATTTCCACATAAGGGTGTTGAGGTTACCATTCAAGCTGATCCCAATCCATTTGAGTTCTGCCGTGCCTTTCAAGCTAAATATCAGAGTCCGAATCACATTCCTATCAACACCGAGGCATATCCGTCTTCATCCTATATCAACCCATCCGATCTTCTCAAGCCCTCATCTAGCAAAGCTACTTCCAACCTCCATATCAAATATACCGAACATGGCCCTGGTGAATACAAATTACAAGAGTCCTATTGCGTTGGTACCCTTCCATTATCTCCTAAATCCCACGGTAAGCCCTCTACATCTAAGCCAACTTCATCCTCCGTTGTTATCAAAGCTCCCCCTACAGTATTCATTAAGGGTGGTTTCTTGGATGATGAAGACATTGAGGACATCAACTCTTGGATATTCTTTGATGAAAATGACCAAGTCCAACTTGAAGTAGAGCGCTACAATAATGGGTTTCGTATCAGAAAGAACATGGGCTATAAAGGACATGGCGGCTTGGGATCACAGGAACAAGGACCTACTGAGCCCATTATTGTGTCTAAGAAGTTTAATAAGCAAGGCCTTGGTTACCAACCGGAGGTACTGCGACCCAAAGACATTAAGTGTATTTCTGATATTGACGTTGGACCTTCTTCGGTAGGAGAGACTTCTAATTCGGATACTATCGATGACTCCTCCCTTCATATCACTGACCTTTTTCAAGAACATTCCCTCTTCATGTTTTCTGCAACCTCTTCTAGTCATCACAATTCCTCCATTAGCCTTTCACTCGTATATCCTGACCTCATCGATTGGGACCAACAGGGGGCACCGATATTAGATACATTTGAAAATGACGAAGCCATTGCAGAATTCATGGGTTTGAGACAAGGTATTCCACTGGGTGATCATAAAGCAGGTTTCATGATGGATTTACCTAAACTAGCATATTTTGGCAGAAGTATCAAATCCTTCAGTCGCAAAAGTGAAATAAACAAAATTCAACAAAATAGGTCACTAGGTGAAAACCGAAAGGCGCCTCTTGACCGTGAAAAAGTAAAAATAAAGGATGTATCCGAAGGTGAAAACCTCTCTGAGGCACCTGAGGATGAGGGATTTGATCTTCCTGTTGCCACTGATTACCGTGAAAAATCAACTGTGCTAGTTGAAAAATCACAAGACATGAACTTGGGAACAGAGCAGAATCCGAAAATCTCTTTTTTGGCAGCATCACTATCAGAGCAAGAACGAAGAAACTTCACAGCATTTTTTATGAGAAGAGCTATAAATTTTGCATGGACTTATGCAGACATGCCAGGTCTAGATCCTTCACTTGTGGTACATCATTTAGCAGTATCTCTTGATGCAAAGCCTGTCAAACAAAAATTGTGCAAAATGCATCCACAAGTTGCCTTATTGGTCAAAGCAGAAATTTAGAAACTATTAGAAGCAAAATTTATAAAGCCTATTGATTATCCAGAATGGGTTTCAAATTTGGTACCTGTAGCAAAACCAGATGGACGTGTTCGTTGCTGCACAGACTTTAGAGATCTTAACAAAGCTTGTCCTAAGGATGATTTCCCACTACCAAGCATAGACAACATTGTAGATCTTACAGCAGGACATGAAATGCTATCTTTGATGGATGGATTTTCAGGTTATAATCAAATCCAAATAGCAGAGGAAGATCAAGATAAAACATCCTTTATCTGTCCATGGGGTACATATTGCTGGGTTGTAATACCTTTTGGTCTTAAAAATGCTGGAGCTACCTATCAACGAGCCATGACAGTTATTTTTCATGACCTTTTTCATACTATCATGGAAGACTATGTTGATGACATCCTGGGAAAATCCAAGACAAGAGAAGGACATCTACAAGTATTGGCACAAATCTTTGATCGATTAGAAAAATACCAAGTCAGACTAAACCCAAAGAAGTGTGTATTTGGAGTAACATCAGGAAAACTGTTGGGATATATTGTGTCTCGACGAGGGATAGAAGTGGACCTAGCTAAGGTAATGCTATCATAGAAATGCCTCCACCAATGAATCTCAAATAGCTCCGCAGTTTACAAGGTAGGCTACAATCTATCCGCAGATTTATCTCACAATTAGCAAATAAATGTCATCCTTTTCAACATCTTCTTCGTAAGGGTGAACCTTTTAAGTGGGATGAAAAGTGTCAACAAGCTTTTGATAAGATAAAGGAATACTTGGCAACACCTCCTGTGTTAGTGCCTCCGATACCTGATCGTCCATTACTGCTCTATATATCATCAACAACCGCAGCATTGGGTGCCCTTCTAGCTCAACATGATGACTCAGGAAAAGAACAAGCCATTTACTACATCAGCAGAACCCTTGTGGGCTATGAACTCAATTACACATTCATGGAAAAAGCTTGTTTAGCATTAGTGTTTGCTTCCCAAAAGTTGCGACACTATATGCTGAACCAAACAACAAAGCTCATCTCTAATGTGGATCCCCTCAAGTATCTCCTTTCAAAAGCCCTTCTCACAGGGAGATTAGCAAAATGGGTTATGATCTTAAGTGAATTTGACATACAATATGTGAACCGCAAAGCTATCAAAGGACAAGTTATTGCTGATCAATTAGCTGCAGCACCCATCACAGATCTTCAGCCAATATATCCAGAATTCCCTGATGAAGGATTGTTTAATTTGAATTCTCCAGCACGATGGCAACTATACTTTGATGGATCCTACACACAACATGGTTCTGGAGCAGGTATCTTGTTTGTCACCCCTCAAGGAGATTGTATACCTAAATCATACAGAATAGCATTCCCATGTACCAACAACATAGCAGAGTATGAAGCTTTAATCACAGGCTTGCGCATGGCAGTACAATGGGCAATCAAGCAGTTACGAGTCTTTGGTGATTCTCAGCTGGTTATCAAACAGGTCTTAGATGAATATCAAACAAAAGACAAAAAGCTTCTCCCATACAAGCTAATGGTGGATGATTTCAAGAAATATTTTGAGGATATTACCTTTGAGCAAATTCCCAGACTACAAAACAGAGCAGCAGATGCCATGGCTATGATTGGATCTCTTTTAGACATGCCATCTAACACCTATAAATGTGAATTCTTGGTTGAACAGCTTTTGATCCCAGCATTTGAAGTTTCACAGTCTGAGCTTATATGTGAAATTGTTGGTCCCAACTCGTCGTGGTACAAGGATATATACGAGTATCTTCGTCATCAAACCTTTCCACTTCAACTATCCAACACCCAGCGCAAAACCTTTATCTGTCGAGCCTCTCGTTACACTATCTTAGGAGACACCCTTTATCGCCGGAGTCTTGATGGTATCCTTCTTAGATGTCTTGATTCCGAGGAAGTAAAAATGGCCTTACGTGAAGTACATGAAGGTGTCTGCGGTTCGCATTCCGCTGGCCCTAGCCTTGTTAAGAAACTTCTACGAGCAGGATACTATTGGCCAACTATGGAAAAAGATGCCCAGCATTTTGCAAAGTGATGCCTACAATGTTAGAAACATGGAGATCTAATACATGCACCAGCACATGAGCTTCAGCCTATTGTCACTCCATGGCCTTTTTCGCAATGGGGACTTGATCTCGTAGGTAATATCCCTCCTACTTCATCCAACGGTCATAAGTTTATTATTACTGCCACTGAGTATTTCACGAAGTGGGTAGAAGCCATACCAATGACCTATATCACAGGTAAACAAATAGCCAAATTTATCCTACATTATATTATCTGTCATTATGGAGTTCCTCAAGCTATTGTCATAGACAATGGTCGGCCTTTTAAGAACCAAGAGGTTAGAGATCTTTGCAACAAGTTCCACATTCAACATAGATTCTCTACGCTTTACTATCCTCAGAGCAATGGTCAAGCTGAAGCCTCTAATAAGACAATCATCAAGATCCTTAAAAAGACTGTTAATGAAGCTGGTCGAGATTGGCATCTACAACTACATCCTGCATTATGGGCATATAGAACAAGCATCAGAACTCCCACTGAAGCCACACCCTATGCTCTCATCTATGGTACTGAAGCTATTTTGCCTATCGAGGTTGAGATCCCCTCTTTGCGCATATCCTTGCAACATACTATCTCAGATGAAGAATATCGAGTATCCAGACTCCATGATCTTGAGCTATTAGATGAGCGCCGCCTTACAGCATTGAACCATCTTCAAGTCTATCAAAACCGGCTACGCCGCAGCTACAACAAGAAGATTAGAGAATGTAGATTTCAAGTTGGCGACCTTGTCCTTAAAGAAAACCAAAGGAATCAACAACATCGAGAGAAACAGGGCAAGTTTGAACCCAATTGGCTTGGTCCTTTCATTATCACAGCAGTCTATGGATCAGGTGCGTACACTCTGTCAACACCTGAAGGCATTCCCTTGGATGAACCAGTCAACAGCGTTCATCTCAAGAAGTTTTATCCATAAATCTCAGCTATCCCCAAAAAAAAAAATATTAAAAAAAAAAAAAATACGATAAATAATCCGTCCTCTGGTGAAAACCTGGTAAACAGGCGCCTTGGATAAGTACCATAGTGAAAACCTAGCAAACAGGCGCTATGTGTAGTGACCAGCTTCCCTCATCTGTTTGGTTCGTTTGATCATATTTCCCCATTTCATCTTGTATAAGCCATAATCATAAGCCATATCGCAATGCCACACATAGCCTTTCGTCTTCATCTTCGTCTTTGCCAATGCTAGCTATCATATTTGAGACATTGTCGTGATATCTATATCTTTTGGCACCTTAGCATCTTGGCTACATCTTTTCTACATTATCACTTCTGCATAATCAACCTCATCCCGCACTGGGGGCATTTGTTGAGTCTTATTTGGAAGTGGATCATGTTATCTCTAGCTCATAACACATCAAACAACTCAGCTTACAGTACAACAAACCTTATCAACTTCAGCCATGGCACATATCCAACAACAAATGTGACTTAACGACTTGCAACCAGGACCCATATCTTCGCAATCTATCCACATTCATCCAACAATCGCAACAAACATCGCTTGATCAAACATCCACCCAACTAGTGACATCAATAAGAACTACATACAGCTCTATCGTTGACGCCTTGATCCCGTGGATACAGGGTATGTAGGCAATCTGAGATGCGAAGGAAGCACTTTGATTCAGGCTAAGACGATAGCCCCTTTCATCATTCATCTTTCATCTTTCTTCTAAACATCCTTCAATCTTTCAGCTCAAATTCTTCTATCTTTCAACACTTACATCATCAATAAAACCCAGAACTACATATTCATCATGTCTCATCTTCATCGTAAATGTGCTTTGATCCCATGGATACAGGGTATGTAGGCAGTCTGGAATATGAAGGAAGTTTCCAGTACTCAAGCACAGATGATCCACCCCATCTTCTTCATCTTCTTTCCTCATCCATCTTCTTCTCTTTGATTAGCTCACACAAGAAGCAAACCATGTGTATATTGAAAGCTCAAGCACTTTAACCAATCAAAAGTACGCCAGAAGCTATTTGTCTGCATGCCTTAAGCCAACATTTGCTATAACAGTTTATCAACAACTTTAGCCTTCAACAGGATGTAGCTTTCCTCTTAACAAGGCACCAGCTTGATCTATCCAAGAGCACCCAAAATTTGGTAAGAGAACGTGATGACAGTATCTTTTGTTTTATCTTTTGATTTATCTTTTGTCCCTTTTCTATGCCTAATCAAGACTGCCTTGATCCATTTATATCTTGGTATGTTGCGATGAAGGAAGGATTGGGGCATGGTCATATAGCTTTCGTATGTCGTGTTTGCGGGATGATCTTATTCTCTTCCTATGCGTATTGGTATCTTGTACATGTTGGGATTAGCATCTTACATATCAATATCTCTAGCATTTGAGAAGCTAAACAGTCTCTTATGCATTTGAGACTATTCTATGTTAAGACTAACTCCATACATATAACCAGCAAGCTATTATTATGTGTAGTGGAGATAAGCTCAAACCATTGCTTGTAGCGTCAAATTCCAACACTAGCTGTTATTCATATCTTGTGCATGTTGGCTCAACATCTTGACCTCATGCGTTTAGACAAGATTGTAACACGCTAGTTGCGCATTGGATACCTCGACACCTTGGTCTCTTATACCCTGGTGCATAACATCTATATGCTATATCAAACATAAGGACTACATTTCTTTTCATTTTGAGCAATTACTTGAAATTTGCCCATCATCATCCTACCTATCCATTCTACCTATCCATTCCATCATACTCAGCCAAGATCAATCATTTCCATCATCCTTTGTCCATGTTCCCGCTCCTGCAAAAATAAGTGTGTTAGCCATACATAAGTCCATCATATATATCTTTCATTACCATCTACCTATATGCATACATATATCCATATCCTTACCGTTTACACATTCATACATTTTCTATTCATTACCATTTGCATAAACATCCATCCATAATCCATATATAATCCATACAACATGAATAGCCATCATAATATCAAGATCATAACCATTACAACATCATATAGATCACCAAAACTACCATATATATACATGTGTGTCAAAATACAAGTGTCTACAATACAAGCTGAGCCCTGATGGACTAAATGTACAACATCGGCTCTAGGCCTCATCATGATACAATGTAAACAAAGTAGCCCTAGTGACTACTGCCAGCTCCCTCGCCCTAACCACCACCGCCACTAGGTCCTGTACCTGGTCCTCCATCTCTCGGTGGCCCCATCACTGAGGCTACTGATCGAGATCCACCTGACCTCCGTGAACTCAAAGCCCCTGATCTGCTCCTGAAGCTAGGCTGTCTCTGCTCTGCTGGCACAGCTCCATAGTACAAGCCTCTGTAATACTCAGCCTCACCCTACACTCTCCGAAGCTCTGCCTGTACCCCTGTCAACTGTGTGGCCAAGTACATCGTAGCTCCATCAGTCCCCAAGGCAGCCACTGCTCTATCTCGCTCACTGGTCATCCCCTGCAGCTGCTGCACTGCCCTATCTCTCTCAGCTCGCAGACCATCCCTCTCTGCTCTCATAGCCTGCTCCTGCTGTATCGCAGTGTCTCGCTCAAGTCTCATCATCTGCTCATGCTGTCTAGCTGCATCTCTCTCTCCTGTCACTCTCGCTAGAGCACCGTCATCTTGTCCATCTCCCCCCTGTGCTCTCAACTGTAGCTGAGCCTGATAGGTCTGTGCCTGTGCTCTCGCATGTCGCAGACTAATCACCGCCTGATGCCTATCCATCTCCACCCTCCTCAGCCTCATCTGTGCCCGCTGCCTGCATCTCCCCTCCTCTCTAATCTGTCTCCACAGCTGCTGAATACCAACGTCATCACCTGCTACAATCTGTGCCTGAGGCTGTGCTAATATAGCAGGCTGACCTGGCACCTACCCTGGCATCTGTATCCCTGGTGCAGCTGGCACAATAGCCTGTGCTGGTGGAGCCTGTCATCGTCTCCTCCGAACTGGCCTCTCCATCCCAATCTCTCCAATCTCCCCATCTCGTGTCAACCGAGTCGGCCTAGCTGTCGGCCAGTATACATCATACTCTGGCAATGTGCCTGGATCTGCAGGACCCTATCCCCACTGCCATGCTACTGGCTGTAGTCCATCTCTCTCTGCCAAAGCTGTGTCAACCACAACCTCTGGACCCCAATCAAACACCTTCTGCCTCGTCCTCCCAAAAATGGCATCACCTACTGGTACTGCCTGTGCCTCTCTGAACTGTCTCAAAGCTCTCTCTGGCAAATAGCGCTCTATAATATACACGCCACGTCCAAAAATGTATCTTGCCTGTCTAGCATAGACAAGCTCCACATCCTCCTCCTCCCACTGCTCACATCCTAGCCAGGGCCTCCATATAAATCTATCTACCTCATCCAATCTCCTCCGCCAGTATACCACACCTCGGCGCTGTCGATATGTCAAAGCTCCTCTATACATCCGCGCAAATGGCTCTCCTACTGCTCTAGCCACCCATCCCTCTGGTCTCGTCACCGGAATGTGCTCATATGCCCATACATGCAATACTGTCACTCCTGCTGACATACTCGCTCCAAACATATAAGCACAATCATGCAGATAATGATAGAGCTGTCCCAACACGCACTCTGCCCATGCATATCTTGTGCCATATGAAAACATGCCCTCCATCACTGTCCCCCATCCTACGGGAAAACCTCTGGCTCTCCTATCACCCACTAGCCATCTAATGATAGCCACTACCACCCACTGTAACCTCCCCATCGGTATCTCTGAACCCTCTGCTCCGATGTCTGGTGTCCCAAACAATCTCCTGAATGCAGCTGGACCCATCTCCGGATCATAATCCACACGATCCCCATCTATCGGAATCCTCAAAATCTGGAATACATCCTCTAAGGTGATGGTCGCCTCTCCTGTCGGTAACAAGAATGAACTATGCTCGCTCATCCATCACTCCACCATCGCTGTCATCAGCCCTTGATGTGCCTGCACTGGCTCTAATCGGGATACATGCTCTAAGCCCAGGATCTCTAACACTAGTAGCTCCTCTGCATCTAACCGTCTCACCAGCCGTAAATCTCTCGGATGTGGCTCTCGTGATAACAATGGCGGTAGTACATCCTGCATCATCCATTTACCCTTGTCAGTACATTCCGTTAGTCATACATATCAAAATTTGCTTCTCTATTTGCTATTCTATCTTACATCTCCCATAAGCGTCCCATTTTACCACATGCGCTTCTTCTTAGCTTATTAGCGACCAGCCTTTCCTTATGCGCTACCGTTTTGCCCAAAAGCGAGCTCTTTTGCACTTGCACACCTATTTTCAGTACATGCGAGCTATTTCATCATATGCGCTTACTGTTTGCCCATAAGCGAGCTCTGCTCTATAAGCGCTTACTCTTACTGCATATGCGCGCTATATTCTACATGTGCCTAGTTTTACACCTTAAGCGAGCTACATTACCATGCGTGACCCTTCTAGCCTTATACACACGATTTCCACCCTATGCGAGCCATTTCTATCCATAAGTGAGCCAAACTACTTCACGCGACCGCTATTTGCTTATAAGTGAGCCCTTTCTAGCCATAAGCGACGCATCTTGCAATTTACGCGCTTTTCGCCTGCATTTTTCCCGCCGATGGGATGCGACCCCTTTTTCCCTATGCGACCTACCTGCGCCCATAAGCGACCAGAATTACTGCAAGCGATCTCTATTCCTACATAGGCGACCTCAAAGTGCTATTCCTTAACCTAGTCGCTTTTGGTGACGTGTGTGCATTAATTACGCTTTTAGGCTATTAATTACACATTTTTGGGAAAAGTTTTGAAACATACCAGTGCGCCTGCTCCCTCTGGTCACCCATGTGTCCTCACTCGCTCCGCACGATGATCCCTGCGTGGAATAACCATCCTGCTAGCTCTGCAACTCTCACTCTCAGGAGCTCTGGGTTTCTCTAGTTTCTGAGCACAAATGAGCCTATTTGCCATTGAAGAACCTCCTTATAGCCCTTCTCAAAACCCTAATTCTTCTATGCCACAGCCTATTTTCTTCCATGCAACCCCCATTTCCTTCACATCTGCCTTCTTTTTCGCCTTTTCTTCTATCGAGAGCCAACCCAGCCCTTCCTGGTTAGCCTGGCTTACCTCTCGAGGGGGCATCACCTGCCAATTACACTAGGGCATAACTTGTTTATCGAACTCATATCGTATCTTCTTTGCCACAACACTCTATCGAACATTGTATCAAAGAGGGGCAAAATGTAGACACCCAAATTTGTCCCAACTTTGTTCATGTCTAGCAACACCTTGTTAAATCATTAATCACTAAGTCAATTAATTAAATAAATTTTATTTATTTAATTAAAATCTTATTCTCATTCTACTTAGCCAATTAATTAAATAAATTTATTTATTTAATTAATTCCACATCATTTCTCAATCATATCCTAATCCCACTATCCAATTAATTAAATAAATTTAATTTATTTAATTAATATCCAACTCATATTACAACTAATTCAAATATTTTATTTGAATTAAACACTCATCTTTTATCACATTCCAACACTTGTCCAGTCAATCATGTGTTGTAAGACAACTTTCATTCATATCCTTCACATGCACAACTAATGGAACCTAAATTTAGTAACTTTCAATCCTAGCCATTCACATAGCCTCTGAATCTCCACCGTTGATTGATCTTGGCTAAGTCCTATATAAACGCCCTCTCACTCCATATGAGACATCCAGCAATCATATATCACCTACATTATCATCTTGAGCATCTTGAGCATCTGAGCATTCATTTGAGCTTTTCATCATCCATCATGGCAGCTTTCAGCTTTACAATTGTTCATTGTTGAAGAAGCAGTCCACATCCCTCAAACAAGGAATCGCACGGTCTAGGTGATGTTATGCTTGAATTGCATTGTTCTTTGATTTCATTTAGGTTAGATTCCTTGATGATGGTAGGGTTAGGGTTTCATGACTATGTCTAATCTGCTAAACCTAACTTTCACCTATCACAGAAAGAATAATTGCTTCCTTGCATAAGGACTTGCACACCTCGCAGTTATCTCATCACATATTCTGACAAGGTACCATAGTTACTAGTCTAAGTCAAGCATTCCTTGTCTGTCATGTGCCTATTTTGCAAGGGATCACATTTTCGCACTTTGGCCCCTGTCATGCCATTGTGTTTGTCATCTCTTGACATATTAAGTTCTATGATGATAAGCAAAAAAATTGCAAGTGAGAAGCTCAAAAATCTATCAAAGCAAGATCGCATTTCCATTCTTCTAGCCAATCTTCACTCCTCTATCTCTCTCTTGCATCTTCATTCCTCCACCATCTCTCTCCCTCTCTTGTATCATTCATTTCTTCTATCCATTCCCCTATCTTTCTTCCCGACCAATCCCTTTCATTTTGAGAGCCTACTCGTGTTTGTCCAACCTGCCTATCCTCTCGAGGGGGCATCATCATCCTATCTTTCCATCATCCTCCTTTTCCTCTATCCATTTCCTTAGCTTCTTTGAAATGATGTTACTCGACATAAATCTCATCGTCTCAAACATCATCTCAAAGAGGGGCAAAATGTAGACACCTAAAAGTGTCCTCAGATTGCAAAACCCTAATCTCTTCCACATTCTACTAATTTTCCTTAATTTTGCTCTATGGTTTAATAACTAATTTTAATTTAATCATGTTCACATTCCAGGTATCCCCTTTCACTCACTTAATTAAATAAATTCCATTTGTTTAATTAAGGTTCACATGTCCCCTTCTCAAATAAATTAAATAAATGAACCCAATTTATTTAATTTAAAAACATCCCCCACCTCATCATATTTGTGAATTTAAAATTGTCTTTTGTCCTCTAGTGGAGAGGAAACCCTAACTGATCTCAACCCTCCATTTGCCTCCAAAGTCAACATGCAATCTGAGCCCTCCGTTCAAACAGGCTCCTCTATAAAATCACTCATTCAGCTTCATTTTCACCTCTTAGAAGACATTTTCTTGGCTTAGAATCCTCTATCATCTCCAATATCTTTCTATTCATACACGAGCTTCTCGAGATCATTGCATAAACTTGTAAATCTGAGAACAATAATGCAAGATGGTGGAGAACAATGAAAATAGGTCAATACTAGCTTAGATTTCTAGTTGTTTTTCATGCTTGTTTGATTGATTTTCTAAGTTAGATTGCACTTCATTGCTAGTTAGGGTTTGAATATTTGCTGTTTGATTTCTACCCTAGATTTTGCCCTAATGATAGGGAATATGAAATAAAGTCTCAAAATTTAAAAATTATATTTGAAAAATTGTCGTATTGTTGTACAGGGTCTTAGTGGAGCAGAATTTAGAAATCACTATCAAGTTATTTTTATATATATTCTCCAAAGAACATATAATAGTCATATTCAAACCACAACAAGAACCAACAATAATAGGAAGATTGAACATTTTTTAGGAGATTGCCTTGTTCCACATTAAGGGCTCATCTAGTTAATTGTGTAATTACATGGCTATGATCTATTTATTTTGACCAATTAACAATGGCATAGACTGCTTGTCAAATTGTGTACAAGGCCATTACACTATCATTTATCAAGTTGATAAGAAAGTACATCATAGTATTTGTCAAGACAAGCATGAATGGCAAGTTGTCGTTGCAATTTTGAAAGGCGACAATCATTGAATTGAACTTCAACAGTTAAACAAAATTTAATTTTCCCCCTTTCTCATGATATTATATCATCGAAACGAAGTCCATAAACAAAATCAGCAAAGTATTAGATCAATCTCTTGAAGAAAATAAAGAAGCTCTCTATGTGTAGTTGTGGAGAATGATTGTTCCTTATCCTTTACAAAAATGCATTTTTACCCTCCACCACTCAAGAAGTTAATTTTTTAAAAGGCTTCTTCCTAAAATCCCAACTAAGGGTAAGTTTCGATAACTAAAAGCCAATAAATATTAGATTAGACCCACCATACTCTAGGAAATTTGTTGATAAAGAGATAAATTAGTATTTTGAGATAAAACTTGCATAATTAGATGTAGAAAGTGAGTGAGCATTATGCTATTAAACAATGAGAAGTTAATTATCAAGAAATCTCCACTATTCAATATTTAGTGGATGATTCCTTTCAATCTAACTTGTTTTCTTGTGATGGTTGGAGCTTCTTCATAGATGGCTATTGATGTTTACCTATATTTCTATCTTTTCCTGACATGTGGTCTGAAATCATTTTTTTTCTCATTATTGATTTAGATGCTCGTGCAATTTTTACTTTCAATGCATAAAGCAAATAGACCTTCAGATAAATAATAGACTTAACAAACATATTAGGAAGGACATCAAGGAGATGAATGATTCTAACCAACACCAGGATATTGACAACTAGGTAGTTGATAGTCACCATTTTCAAATTTATGTTGAATGCACAAAACAACTAGAGGGGGGGTGAATCAGTTGTAACTTATAATTCCAAAACCCTCAAACACATTTAGATCCACATCAAATCAATTAACCCTTAAACTTTTATGATGATTAAGCATGAAAGCAAATAACAAAAACTGAATCAAATCAACATCAAACACAAGAGAACACTAGATTTATGTGGAAAACCCAACAAGGGAAAAACCATGGTGAGGATTAGCTCATAGTATAAAGTAATATCAACACCAAAAAATAATAGGCTCACTACCCAAAAGAAAGGCTCACTGCCAAAATAGAGAAGAAGATAGAGAAGATTGTTACAAGGAGAAGAACTATCTCAATGCAACAAAGAAGTCCACCACAATGCCATCATCACCTCCGCAGTCTCACTAATGAATTGTAGACACCTTCTGCTCACTGCATCTAGTAATCCAACACATGAAAGTTTGCACTGCGTTGCACAAATTCGCACTCTATAACTCTGCAATTCACATCACATCCATCACACTCATCTATCTTATCATCCTTCAATAGCTTAACACTTATTTATACCATCTTCAACCTTAAGAACATTCTCCAATGTCGGTTAGGCTCCTTAATTTTACAAATTCAAATTAGGTCAGACCCAAAACATTCCCACGGTGGAAAGGAATGAAGACAAACCTCAACACACCTTAGCTCAGACCTAAATCCACTCATACATGTTACACCATGCTTCCACAATCATCGAAGAAACTCTGCAATTAGTGTAAACACCCAAGGTTGGTCAAACCGGTGTAAACACCATAAACAATTATGTACATGCTTCCTCAAACCCAAAGATGACTCACAGATGTAGACAGCAAAATAGTTAAATAAACGGTTAAGTGCAAGAAGATGGGGGGCCAAAAAGGGGTCTTAAGTGGCCACTTTTTTTCTGAAATCAGGAAATACTGGCCTTGGATGAGAAATTGAGCATAGTTACACTCAAAATTTGGAGATACAACCAAAACAATGTTCGTAGTGCTCCAAGTCTACTTTCTAAACTACTATTTTTTTTTTTAAATGGCATAGACTAAGGGGTTCAAAAGAGGGAGCCACAGAAATTGGTGTTGTTTCTGTCAAAAAAACATAACATAGCATGTTTTGTGGCTCCCTCAAAAGGTCAACTTATTTTTCATATTTTTAAAATCGCTTCAATGAGAAATTAGCTAATAGCATGTAGTTTATGCCCAATTTTTCTGATAATTTTTTGATGAATATTTGATTTTTTACTAATTTTTAATGTGGACACATCCTAAAAAACAAAATTTTGGCCGTGCTACCCCTATAAATTTTGAAAACTAATTGAAAATCATTTTTTTATTTTTTTAATATTTGTAGAATGGAGTCTAGTTTCTAAATATGTAATTTTTTTGAAATTTGAATGAATAGTTATTTTACAATGAAAAAAAGACCAAACAGTGGTTTTTGCCTAAAAACGGACACACAAACAAAAGAAATTAAAGATGAAAGGCTTAACATTGTTAAAATGTGAAAAAAATCACATCGTCAAATAGCTAAGAGAAAGCCTAACATTACCCATGTGTTCGATTTGTTCGACCTTTGAACACGTGCAAATCTGAGGGTTAGCACGAACAAAATTATGTGAAATTTTGAAGAATATAGAAAAACACGTCTGTGACTATTCATAAGGCACTCCAAGCCTTTGGGTTGGAAATCCAAAGCAAATCCCAAGCCCAAGGCTTGGGATTCCCAAAGCAAGAAATAACGCGAGCGAGTTATAACGCGCTCGCGTTATGTTTTGCCTTGCATTTTTCTTTCCCGCAAGTCTGTCTTTTATCATGTTTGACATAACACGAGCGCGTTATAACGCGCTCGCATTATGTCCCACTCAAATTTTTTTACGTTCAAGGCTATTAATCATGAGGATTAAGGGATAAGGGATAGAGTTGGAGGGTTTAGGGATAAGGGATTAGCATTTAAGGTATAGTATCAAGCCCATTGAGGGTCTAGGAATAGGGATAGCGTTTAAGGTTTAGGGATGAGAGATGACAGATTACGGTTGAGGGTTTAGGGTTTAGGGATAGGGTTCAGGGTCGAGGGATCAAAGTTAAGGGTTGAGGGATTAGGGTTTGACATTGAGGGTTGAGGGTTGAGGTTCAAGGGTCAAGGGTTTAGGGATAGGGTTTAGGGTCGATGGATTAGGGTTAAAGTAGATTGTGGAGGGTGTAAGGATTAGGGATAGGGTTGGAGGGTTTAGGGATAAGGGATTAGGGTTTAAGGTATAGTATCGAGTCTGTTGAGGGCTTAGGAATAGGGATAGCATTTAGGGTTTAGGGATGAGGGATTATAGTTGAGGGATGATGGATTAGGGTTGAGGGTTGAGGGATTAGGGTTTAGGGATAGGGTTTAGGGTTGAGGATTGAGGGATTAGGGTTTAAGGTATAGTGTTGAGGGTTGAGGATTGAGGGTTTAGGATTAGGGTTTAGGGTTGACGGATTAGCATTTGATGTCGAGGTTAGGGTTAGAGTGTCGGGGGTAGAGGGATTAGGGATAGGGTTTAGGGTTGAAGGTTTAAGGATTGAGGCTTTAGGGATGAGGGTTTAAGGCTTAAGATATAGTGTCAAGTGTTGAGGGTGTAGGGATAGGTTTTAAGTTTTAAGGGTTAAGGGTTGAGGGATAGGGATTAAGGTTTAAGGTATAGTGTTGAGGGTCGAGGGATCAGAGTTAAGGGTTGAGGGATTAGGGTTTGACGTTGAGGGTTGAGGGTTGAGGTTCGAGGGTCAAGGGTTTAGGGATAGGGTTGAGGGTCGAGGAATTAGGGTTAAAGTAGAGTGTGGAGGGTATAAGGATTAGGGATAGGGTTGGAGGGTTTAGGGATAAGGGATTAGGGTTTAAGGTATAGTATCGATTCTGTTGAGGGTGTAGGAATAGGGATAGCATTTAGGGTTTAGGGATGAGGGATTAGAGTTGAGGGATGATGGATTAGGGTTGAGGGTTGAGGGATTAGGGTTTAGGGATAAGGTTTAGGGTTGAGGGTTGAGGGATTAGGGTTTAAGGTATAGTGTTGAGGGTTTAGGGATAGGGTTTAGGGTTGAGGGATTAGGATTTGACGTTAAGGGTTGAGGGTTGAGGGTTTAGGGTTTAGGG
Source organism: Cunninghamia lanceolata (assembly GCA_027924645.1). Lineage (NCBI taxonomy): Eukaryota > Viridiplantae > Streptophyta > Pinopsida > Cupressales > Cupressaceae > Cunninghamia > Cunninghamia lanceolata. The sequence goes on from BSBN01000941.1 coordinate 3,472,320, forward strand.
TTAGGGTTAAGAGATGAGGGATCAGAGTTAAGGGTTGAGGGAATAGGGTTTGACGTCGAGGGTTGAGGGTTGAGGTTCAAAGGTCAAGGGTTTAGGGATAGGGTTGAGGTTAAAGGGATTAGGGTTAAAGTAGAGTGTGGAGGGTGTAAGGATTAGGGATAGGGTTGGAGGGTTTAGGGATAAGGGATTAGAGTTTAAGGTATAGTATCAAGTTTGTTGAGGGTTTAGAAATAGGGATAGCATTTAGGGTTTAGGGATGAGGGATTAGATTTGAGGGATGAGGGATTAGGGTTGAGGGTTGAGGGATTAGGGTTTAGGGATAAGGTTTAGGGTTGAGGGTTGAGGGATTAGGATTTAAGGTATAGTGTTGAGGGTTGATGGTTTAGGGATAGGGTTTAGGTTTGAGGGATTAGGGTTTAGGGTTGATGAATTAGGGTTTAATGTTGAGAGTTGAGGGTTGAGGGTTGAGGGTTGAGGTTGAGGGATAGGGTTAATGGTCAAGGGATTAGGGTTAAATAAGAGTGTCGAGGGTAGGGATTAGGGTTTAAGGTATAGTATCGAGCCTGTTGAGGGTCTAGGAATAGGGATAGCATTTAGGGTTTAGGAATGAGGGATTAGAGTTGAGGGATGACGGATGACAGATTAGGGTTGAGGGTTGAGGGATTAGGGTTTAGGGACAAGGTTTAGGGTTAGGGTTGAGGGATTAGGGTTTAAGGTATAGTGTTGAGGGTTTAGGGATAGGGTTTAGGGTTGAGGGATTAGAGTGAAGGGTTGAGGGATTAGAATTTGACGTTGAGGGTTTAGGGTTTAGGATTAGGGTTGAAGGTCGAGGGATCAGAGTTAAGGGTTGAGGGATTAGGGTTTGATGTTGAGGGTTGAGGGTTGAGGGTCGAGGGTCAAGGGTTTAGGGATAGGGTTGAGGGTCGAGGAATTAGGGTTAAAGTAGAGTGTGGAGGGTATAAGGATTAGGGATAGGGTTGGAGAGTTTAGGGATAAGGGATTAGAGTTTAAGGTATAGTATCGAGTCTGTTGAGGGTTTAGGAATAGGGATAGCATTTAGGGTTTAGGGATGAGGGATTAGAGTTGAGGGATGAGGGATTAGGGTTGAGGGTTGAGGGATTAGGGTTTAGGGATAAGGTTTAGGGTTGAGGGTTGAGGGATTAGGGTTTAAGGTATAGTGTTGAGGGTTGATGGTTTAGGGATAGGGTTTAGGTTTAAGGGATTAGGGTTTAGGGTTGATGAATTAGGGTTTAATGTTGAGAGTTGAGGGTTGAGGGTTGAGGGTTGAGGTTGAGGGATAGGGTTAATGGTCAAGGGATTAGGGTTAAATAAGAGTGTCGAGGGTAGAGGGATTAGGGTTTAAGGTATAGTATCGAGCCTGTTGAGGGTCTAGGAATAGGGATAGCGTTTAGGGTTTAGGAATGAGGGATTAGAGTTGAGGGATGACGGATGACAGATTAGGGTCGAGGGTTGAGGGATTAGGGTTTAATGTATAGTGTTGAGGGTTTAGGGATAGGGTTTAGGGTTGAGGGATTAGAGTGAAGGTTTGAGGAATTAGAATTTGACGTTGAGCGTTTAGGGTTTAGGATTAGGGTTGAAGGTCAAGGGATCAGAGTTAAGGGTTGAGGGATTAGGGTTTGATGTTGAGGGTTGAGGGTTGAGGTTCAAGGGTCAAGGGTTTAGGGATAGGGTTGAGTGTCAAGGAATTAGGGTTAAAGTAGAGTGTGGAGGGTATAAGGATTAGGGATAGGGTTGGAGGGTTTAGGGATAAGGGATTAGAGTTTAAGGTATAATATCAAGTCTGTTGAGGGTTTAGGAATAGGGATAGCATTTAGGGTTTAGGGATGAGGGATTAGAGTTGAGGGATGAGGGATTAGGGTTGAGGGTTGAGGGATTAGTGTTTAGGGATAAGGTTTAGGGTTGAGGGTTGAGGGATTAGGGTTTAAGGTATAGTGTTGAGGGTTGAGGGTTTAGGATTAGGGTTTAGGTTTGAGGGATTAGGGTTTAGGGTTGATGAATTAGGGTTTAATGTTGAGAGTTGAGGGTTGAGGGTTGAGGGTTGAGGTTGAGGGATAGGGTTAATGGTCAAGGGATTAGGGTTTAAGGTATAGTATCGAGCCTATTGAGGGTCTAGGAATAGGGATAGCGTTTAGGGTTTAGGAATGAGGGATTATAGTTGAGGGATGACGGATGACAGATTAGGGTTGAGGGTTGAGGGATTAGGGTTTAGGGTTAGGGTTGAGGGATTAGGGTTTAAGGTATAGTGTTGAGGGTTTAGGGATAGGGTTTAGGGTTGAGGGATTAGAGTGAAGGGTTGAGGGATTAGAATTTGACGTTGAGGGTTTAGGGTTTAGGATTAGGCTTGAAGGTCGAGGGATCAGAGTTAAGGGTTGAGGGATTAGGGTTTGATGTTGAGGGTTGAGGGTTGAGGTTCAAGGGTCAAGGGTTTAGGGATAGGGTTGAGGGTCGAGGAATTAGGGTTAAAGTAGAGTGTGGAGGGTATAAGGATTAGGGATAGGGTTAGAGGGTTTAGGGATAAGGGATTAGAGTTTAAGGTATAGTTTCGAGTCTGTTGAGGGTTTAGGAATAGGGATAGCATTTAGGGTTTAGGGATGAGGGATTAGAGTTGAGGGATGAGGGATTATGGTTGAGGGTTGAGGGATTAGGGTTTAGGGATAAGGTTTAGGGTTGAGGGTTGAGGGATTAGGGTTTAAGGTATAGTGTTGAGGGTTGAGGGTTTAGGTTTAGGGTTTAGGTTTGAGGGATTAGAATTTAGGGTTGATGAATTAGGGTTTAATGTTGAGGGTTGAGGGTTGAGGGTTGAGGTTGAGGGATAGGGTTAATGGTCAAGGGATTAGGGTTAAATAAGAGTGTCGAGGGTAGAGGGATTAGGATTTAAGGTATAGTATCGAGCCTGTTGAGGGTCTAGGAATAGGGATAGCGTTTAGGGTTTAGGAATGAGGGATTAGAGTTGAGGGATGACGGATGACAGCTTAGGGTTGAGGGTTGAGGGATTAGGGTTTAGGGACAAGGTTTAGGGTTAGGGTTGAGGGATTAGGGTTTAAGGTATAGTGTTGAGGGTTTAGGGATAGGGTTTAGGGTTAATGGATTAGAGTGAAGGGTTGAGGGATTAGAATTTGACGTTGAGGGTTTAGGGTTTAGGATTAGGGTTGAAGGTCGAGGGATCAGAGTTAAGGGTTGAGGGATTAGGGTTTGATGTTGAGGGTTGAGGTTCGAGGGTCAAGGGTTTAGGGATAGGGTTGAGGGTCGAGGAATTAGGGTTAAAGTAGAGTGTGGAGGGTATAAGGATTAGGGATAGGGTTGGAGGGTTTAGGGATAAGGGATTAGAGTTTAAGGTATAATATCGAGTTTGTTGAGGGTTTAGGAATAGGGATAGCATTTAGGGTTTAGGTATGAGGGATTAGAGTTGAGGGATGAGGGATTAGGGTTGAGGGTTGAGGGATTAGGGTTTAGGGTTAAGGGTTGAGGGATTAGGGTTTAAGGTATAGTGTTGAGGGTTGAGGGTTTGGGATTAGGGTTTAGGTTTGAGGGATTAGGGTTTAGGGTTGATGAATTAGGGTTTAATGTTGAGAGTTGAGGGTTGAGGGTTGAGGGTTGAGGTTGAGGGATAGGGTTAATGGTCAAGGGATTAGGGTTAAATAAGAGTGTCGAGGGTAGAGGGATTACGGTTTAAGGTATAATATCGAGCCTGTTGAGGGTCTAGGAATAGAGATAGCATTTAGGGTTTAGGAATGAGGGATTAGAGTTGAGGGATGATGGATGACAGATTAAGGTTGAGGGTTGAGGGATTACAGTTTAGGGACAAGGTTTAGGGTTAGGGTTGAGGGATTAGGGTTTAAGGTATAGTGTTGAGGGTTTAGGGATAGGGTTTAGGGTTAATGGATTAGAGTGAAGGGTTGAGGGATTAGAATTTGACGTTGAGGGTTTAGGGTTTAGGATTAGGGTTGAAGGTTGAGGGATCAGAGTTAAGGGTTGAGGGATTAGGGTTTGATGTTGAGGGTTAAGGGTTGAGGTTCGACGGTCAAGGGTTTTGGGATAGGGTTGAGGGTCGAGGAATTAGGGTTAAAGTAGAGTGTGGAGGGTATAAGGATTAGGGATAGGGTTGGAGGGTTTAGGGATAAGGGATTAGAGTTTAAGGTATAGTATCAAGTCTGTTGAGGGTTTAGGAATAAGGATAGCATTTAGGGTTTAGGGATGAGGGATTAGAGTTGAGGGATGAGGGATTAGGGTTGAGGGTTGAGGGATTAGGGTTTAGGGATAAGGTTTAGGGTTGAGGGTTGAGGGATTAGGGTTTAAGATATAGTGTTGAGGGTTGATGGTTTAGGGATAGGGTTTAGGTTTGAGGGATTAGGGTTTAGGGTTGATGAATTCGAGTTTAATGTTGAGAGTTGAGGGTTGAGGGTTGAGGGTTGAGGGTTGAGGTTGAGGGATAGGGTTAATGGTCAAGGGATTAGGGTTAAATAAGAGTGTCGAGGGTAGAGGGATTAGGGTTTAAGGTATAGTATCGAGCCTGTTGAGGGTCTAGGAATAGGGATAGCGTTTAGGGTTTAGGAATGAGGGATTAGAGTTGAGGGATGATGGATGACAGATTAGGGTTGAGGGTTGAGGGATTAGGGTTTAGGGACAAGGTTTAGGGTTAGGGTTGAGGGATTAGGGTTTAAGGTATAGTGTTGAGGGTTTAGGGATAGGGTTTAGGGTTGAGGGATTAGAGTGAAGGTTTGAGGGATTAGAATTTGACATTAAGGGTTTAGGGTTTAGGATTAGGGTTGAAGGTCGAGGGATCAGAGTTAAGGGTTGAGGGATTAGGGTTTGATGTTGAGGGTTGAGGGTTGAGGTTCGAGGGTCAATGGTTTAGGGATAGGGTTGAGGGTCGAGGAATTAGGGTTAAAGTAGAGTGTGGAGGGTATAAGGATTAGGGATAGGGTTGGAGGGTTTAGGGATAAGGGATTACAGTTTAAGGTATAGTATCGAGTCTGTTGAGGGTTTAGGAATAGGGATAGCATTTAGGGTTTAGGGATGAGGGATTAGAGTTGAGGGACGATGGATTAGGGTTGAGGGTTGAGGGATTAGGGTTTAGGGATAAGGTTTAGGGTTGAGGGTTAATGGATTAGGGTTTAAGGTATAGTGTTGAGGGTTGAGAGTTTAGGATTAGGGTTTAGGGTTGACGGATTAGCATTTAATGTCGAGGTTAGGGTTAGAGTGTCGAGGGTAGAGGGATTAGGGATAGGGTTTAGGGTTGAAGGTTTAAGGATTGAGGGTTGAGGCTTTAGGGATGAGGGTTTAAGGCTTAAGATATAGTGTCAAGTGTTGAGGGTGTAGGGATAGGGTTTAAGTTTTAAGGGTTAAGGGTTGAGGGATAGGGATTAGGGTTTAAGGTATAGTATCGAGTCTGTTGAGGGTGTAGGATTAGGGATAGCATTTAGGGATTAGGGATAGGGTTGGAGGGTTTAGGGATAAGGGATTAGGGTTTAAGGTATAGTATCGATTCTATTGAGGGTGTAGGAATAGGGATAGCATTTAGGGTTTAGGGATGAGGGATTAGAGTTGAGGGATGACGGATTAGGGTTGAGGGTTAAGGGATTAGGGTTTAGGGATAAGGTTTAGGGTTGAGGGATTAGGGATTAGGGTTTAAGGTATAGTGTTGAGGGTTTAGGGATAGGGTTTAGGGTTGAGGGATTAGAGTGAAGGGTTGAGGGATTAGGATTTGATGTTGAGGGTTGAGGGTTTAGGGTTAGGGTTGAGAGATGAGGGATCAGAGTTAAGGGTTGAGGGATTAGGGTTTGACATTGAGGGTTGAGGGTTGAGGGTTGAGTTTCGAGGGTCAAGGGTTTAGGGATAGGGTTGAGGTTGAAGGGATTAGGGTTTAAGGTATAGTGTTGAGGGTTGATGGATCAGAGTTAAGGGTTGAGGGATTAGGGTTAAGGGTTGTAAGGATTAGGGATAGGGTTGGAGGGTTTAGGGATAAGGGATTAGAGTTTAAGGTATAGTATCGAGTCTGTTGAGGGTGTAGCATTAGGGATAGCATTTAGGGTTTAGGGATGAGGGATTAGAGTTGAGGGATGATGGATTAGGGTTGAGGGATTAGGATTTGATATTAAGGGTTGAGGGTTTAGGGACAGGGTTGAGGGATTAGGATTTGACATTGAGGGTTGAGGGTTGAGGGATTATGATTTGACATTGAGGGTTGAGGGTTTAGGGATTAGGGTTTGATGTTGAGGGTTGAGGGCATTTTCTATCACGAAGTTGATTATGAGGGCTTGCCCCTTCATTGTTATGCCTATCATATGGCAGAGCATTTGGCAAGCCCTTGCAGGGAAAAGATGTGATCAATGCAAAGGATGTGATGAATCTATAGCAGGACAAAACGCGCTCACGTTTTGTATTTCTATTGAAACGGTAAAAAAGTGGTTACCCCTGTGATCTAGGCCCACATGCTCTATTTTCTTACTGATTCTGCGCGTGCTTCGACAAAAAAGAAGTGCTTTCATGCTATTGGGAAGTTCACATGCACATTTGACACATTGTACCACCTTTGCATGATCTTTCCACCACCTTTTCTACTTTTCCAACTTGAGAAGGAGGAAATAACATAGTTTTCACACCAAGTTTGATATATATCTATTCAAGTTTCAATTTTTGTAGTGTTGCAATGTTAATTGTGATTCAATTTTAGGAATTTAACATTGAAAAGGAAGCAAGTGGTGAAAAACTCAAATTGTTGAGGAGTTTGATGCAAGAAGATAAAAACACTACATAATTGGGTACTCTCTCCATTCAAATCTTCATTTTTTAGGTATGTCAAGTCTTTACATGCATGTTCTTTACATTTTCCTTATTTCGGATTGAATTACTTTATCATGCTTTATCATACATGTTTAAAATAGACACATTCCCAATCAAGAAAGCAACCTACAATCTCACATGATGCCATGTATATTTTCTACACTTGGGCTCTTTAATAATTATGTGTAATAAAAAACCTTAGTTCATACCATGATGTCAAACTATACAAGAATAAATCCTTACAACATAAAAAAAAATACAATCCCACTATTATCATGTATTCATTTCTTAGGAACTAATATTGGTCTCTTTATCATGCTACAGACAAATTCTCCGTCATGCCGAGAAAATGATCAAGAATTAAACCAACACAGGAAGAGATAGAAGCTAAGAATGCAAAGAAAGCAATGGCTATGAGGGAACTTCGTGAGAAGAGGAAATTGGACACGATAAATGAAGACATACCGATTGAAGATGAACCACAACCATCACAAAGAGATATGGTATTGGCGGCACAAAGAGAACGAATGCAAAAACTTCGTGGTACGAGAGATTTGAATACCATAGTTAGAGACACATCCTTTACCGCAAGTCAACATGTAGGGACACCATCTACCACATCTCAAGTTGAGAGTACATCATCACTCACATGTGATGAAGGAGGTACGCCATCGTTCCCACCTCAACCTCAAGGTATGTCATCTATTCCATCTTCAATCGAAGGTATGCCATCTAACCCATCTCATTTAAATATTGATGAAATTCTTAATGTTGAGATGAATTTACCTAACTTGACACCACCTAGAATTTTGCATAGAAAGCCAAAGTATTTGATTGATATTGATGAGAATATTTTGCAGCCAATGGAAGGTAAGATTCCAAAACACACTTGTAGAAGATATGCTAATAAGATTTGGAGATTGTTCTTTGAAAAGTTAAATGAGACTGCAAGATGTCAACTATTCGTTGAAATGATGCGAAGTATAAAGTATAGGTCTATCATGAAGATTCTTGGGTTGAGAACATTAGAGGTTTCAAGTGAAAAATTTATTGTCAAGAATCTAATGAGTGCGTATGAGAGTGTGTGTAACACCTCACGCACAAAACATAGTAATGCAACACGGCGTGTGATTACATCGACTATAGTAAGTAGTTAAACGAGGAAAGCTCATCTCATTAGAAATACAAGTCAAGAATTGAGAATTAATAGGAAAAATTTATCAAGAGCCGTTGGAAGACGCCAAAGAATTGAGGACACTAATGCCAATGAATTATGGGCGTTCTTGGGGAGACTACCACGAAAAGATAAACCAATTGTCGAAGCATTGAGATCACTAATTGAAGACTTTTGGAAGAATTACACAAGGGTATCTCCGAATCAAAGGGATGTGGTAAGAAGGAGAATCGGTAGTCAAAACCGCGAGCCACATCCAAAGCATTTTTTGGATGAGACTCAAACACAGTTTTATGGTAAATTTCTAGAGAAGTATCCTCAAATTAAAATTTGTCAAAGATATTTTGAAATGCTAAAATCTTTCTATGTTAAGATAAATCACACACGCACTACTTGTTGTTGTAGATTACATATTGAATTTTCTAACCATTTTGATGCTTATAGGTCTATATGTTTAGATATGCATACTAACAATGATTTGCAGGGTTGTGCCATATGTGCCCCACCAACATCTTCAAGAGACTTCATATCAAGAATTTTATGTGAAAGAGAGGAAGGTCAAATATTCTACAAGAAATTATGTTTGGATGGCACATGTCATTGTTGCGGTGGCTTGCAACATTTACCAATATGTGAACATATGGAAATAACACATGCGGTTGGAAACGAACTAGTAGAGTTTGGCAAGTATAAAACAGTGGCATACAATACAAAAGATGGTAAAGAAGCAAAGAGGTGTGAATTAGTTATTGAAAAGATTCCAGTGTATCAGTTTATGCCTATATTTCGTGACAACATAGTGTATGAGTATGCAAGACATGCCCATAGAGCTCGATGGTTGGACTTGCAATTCAAGTTATGCAAGGACACATTTCCGGTTGGTAGCATTGTTTCAGTCGTCGACTTTGCAGAGAACTACAGTCTACAGCCACAGCGTGAGGTGTAATCACAATATTACAACTCCACACAGGTTTCTATATTTGTGCACATCGCATTCATTCATGTGAATGATAGTACAGAGGATGACAGAAAGATCATAAGGGAGTATAATTTCTATATTAGTGATGATCGTACGCATTCTACGGAGTTCATGCAAGGTTGATTTCAGGTGTTCTACAATGATTTGGCTAGAAGGGGCATATCGTTCAGTCAGCATATCATATGGTCAGATAATTGTGTGTCACAATTCAAGAACTTGCGGAATTTCTATTGGCTGAGTAGGAGGCATAATTTTACAGGTATTCAACATATGTGGAACTTTTGTGAGGCCGGGCATGGAAAGGGGGAGCATGATGGTGCAGGAGCATGTATCAAAAGAGCCATAGCACGAGAAGAGTTAAAGTATAAAGACAATGCAAAGTTGATAGATGCAAAATTGATTGTCGAGTGGTGTAATGCTTCCATGGGTCCAGGTAATGAAGGTAAGTCTTTAGTTCGTAGATTTTTTTGGTTGATAGATGATACTAACATTGCACCATATGAGGATTGTTGTACACTGACAGGATCAAATGAGATGCACTCTTTCAGAAGCTCAATTGCAAGTTCATGGAGTATCCATATACGAAAGATGGCATGCTTTTGTTCTTCCTGTACAATTCAAGTCTGGGATGAGTGCGAGTCAAAGGAGTGGGTTGACGAATGGCAGTTATCTTAGCCCACTTGACACGTATCGACCCTCGACGGCACTAGAACTAACACAGATGGAATTGTCAGTTGATTTTGACCACATATCAGATTTAGTTCAACCAGGTAATATAGGACACGTATATGCATCTAATTTCATCTAGTTCAACCAGGTAATGTCATCTTACTTTGTAGTGTTTTTGTAATGTTGACTAATTTCATCTAATTTGCTACACATATCAATGTAGGGCATGTATATGCAGTTATTGCAGATGAAGATAATGAAGAGGGAACAGATTATTACTTATGTCGTTGTGTTAAGGCCAAAAAGAAATTGGAGGCCCCTATTACAGATGGAGAAAACATCGAATACCCTATAGGATCAGTGGTTATTACTGGAACATGGCTTAGAAGGTACCCACATAAGAGTGTTAATATTTGGCTATTTCAGGACTTTGAAATGCATCGGAAGATTCTTCATTACTCGAACCTTGTCGTGGCATCCAATGTTCATTTGATAAAGTATCAGGGTAGACCTTTGAACAAAATATTGTGGAAGGTGCGTGAGTCTGACCATGAAGCAATACTTGACACAATAAAGAGTAGAGCAGACCCTGATGGTTCATTGGATTAATTTGTAAGTATTCACATTGATTTTGTAAAGTTATGTTACATTGAGTTGTAAGTATGCACATTAATTTGTAAGGTTTGTCTTTTTTTATTTCCTCCTGCATTTTTACACATATGTACACAGTTTTACATCATCATGTTATGCATTTTTGATGTCCTGCTCCTGATGCTACCAAACTCATAACTCACCCTACTAGACACCATTTGATGATCTCTCCAATACTCTAGATCCAGGGTGCCCAATCATGATGATGACCTATATACCATTCTCCCAAGGCACTCATAATGAATGAAAAGAAGACCAAGGGCGCCCAAGCTTAATAGACTTATTTCTTTCAATTTTGATGATCCAAACTCTTGCAATATGACATCCACTTTCATGCCTTTAGATCTTCCTTCACATATAGGGCGCCAAATCAAGTTGAAAAATCTACATAAGGGCGCCAAACTGGATGAAAGGAGACATGAAATGCGCCTTAGGACTCCATGCTAAGGTTTGAGCCATTAAAGTCTCTTGATATTAGGCGCTCATGATGATGAAACTTAGAGCTTTTTCCTTTCCTATGCGCTCATCTAAGATGTTTGAATGATAAGGAGCACCTCGACCTCTATAATGTATATTGGACACCAAATCAAGGTGATTTTAAGTCACTTTGAGTCATTTGGGGTCAGTTTGAGTCTTTGAGTCATGTTGCAAAAAAGTGTCAATGTTGTCAAGTTGCACAAAGCAACTTTTGCATTTTTGGTGTCCTGCTCGTGATGTGACCAAACTAACTGTTCCAACATGTCCGGATGGGTACATTTACGCTAGGCATGGTCCTATTTTTCACCCAAACATGTCGAAACAGTTTGAGCTACATTGTACCAACGATATCCCTGAAGAGTCCAAAGTGCAAAAAGGCAACAATCTTTGACGAGATGTTACTCAAAAACTGTGTCACTTAGAAACATTTCGTCTAAGCCAATGCGATCACGTAAAGTGCCTCTACAATAACCTCTCTCATTTTTTTATATCTTTGAGGCATTTGCCCGTGGTGAAAGGTTTTCTGTTGCCCCAAAAATCGTCAGAAGGAGGTAGTGTAAAGTTGTAAAGGGGTGTAACTTTTGTCCTGCTCTTGATGCGACCAAACTAACTGTTCCAACGCGTCTGAATGGGTACATTTACGCTAGGCATGGTCTTGTTTTTCACCCAAACATGTCGAAACAGTCAGAGCTACATTGTACCCACGATATCCCTGAAGAGTCCAAAGTGCAAAAAGGCAGCAATCTTTGACGAGATGTTACTCAAAAATCGTGTCACTTAGAAACATTCTGTCTGAGGCAACGCTATCATGTAGAGTGCCTCTACAATAACCTCTCTTGGTTTTTTATAGCTCTGAGGCATTTGCCCGTGGTGAAAGGTTTTCTGCTGCCCCAAAAATCGTCAGAAGGAGGCAGTGTAAAGTTGCAAAGGGGTGTAACTTTTGTCCTGCTCTTGATGCGACCAAACCGACTATTCCAACGTGTCTGAATGGGTACATTTATGCTAGGCATGGTCCTATTTTTCACCCAAACATGTCGAAACAATCGGAGCTACATTGTACCGACGATATCCCTGAAGAGTCCAAAGTGCAAAAAGATAGTAATCTTTGACGAGATGTTACTCAAAAATCGTGTCACTTAGAAACATTCCATCTGAGGCAACGCGATCATGTAGAGTGCCTCTACAATAACCTCTCTCGATGTTTTATAGCTCTGAGGCATTTGCCCGTGGTGAAAGGTTTTCTACTGCCCCAAAAATCGTCAGAAGGAGGAAGTGTAAAGTTGCAAAGGGGTGTAACTTTCATCCTGCTCCTGATACGACCAAATTGACTATTCCAACACGTCTGAATGGGTACATTTACGCTAGGCATGGTCCTGTTTTTCAGCAAAACATGTCAAAACAGTCGGAGCTACATTGTACCGACGATATCCCTGAAGAGTCCAAAGTGCAAAAAGGCAGCAATCTTTGACGAGATGTTACTCGAAAACTGTGTCACTTAGAAATATTCTGTCTGAGGCAACGTGATCATGTAGAGTGCCTCTAAAATAACCTCTCTCAGTTTTTTATAGCTCTGAGGCATTTGCCCGTGGTGAAAAGTTTTCTGCTGCCCCAAAAATCGTCAGAAGGAGGCAGTGTAAAGTTGCAAAGGGGTGTAACTTTCATCCTACTCTTGATGCGACCAAACTGACTATTCCAACGCATCTGAATGGGTACATTTACGCTAGGCATGGTCCTATTTTTCACCCAAACATGTCGAAACAGTCGGAGCTACATTGTACCGATGATATCCCTGAAGAGTCTAAAGTGCAAAAAGGCAGCAAGCTTTGACGAGATGTTACTCGAAAACTGTGTCACTTAGAAACATTCTGTCAGAGGCAACGCGATCATGTAGAGTGCCTCTACAATAACCTCTCTCAATTTTTTATAGCTCTGAGGCATTTGCCCGTGGTGAAAGGTTTTCTGTTGCCCCAAAAATCGTCAGAAGGAGGCAGTATATTAAGTCAAGATGAAAGCCTATTCACTCTAGGTGCCTATTTTTGACCAAATCACACATGCGCCTTGAACAAGTGATGCTACAAGTGGTGAACAAAATGGGCACCTTGAAGAATTGAGCCCTCCAAGACATCTTGCAATTGCCTAAAAGTCCAAAATTTACATAAGTGAGTTAAGGCGCCATTTTCCATCTCTAGAGCCTCCTTTGAGCGCCTTAACATGGAGTGAATGTTTTAGTCTATGAAAGATTGCGCCTAAAGAATATAACAACCCCTTGAGTCACTAGGATGAACTAAGTTAACAAAAGGAACTTCATTGAGGGAGGTGCACTTGTGCATCTAGACAACTCCAGTTTAGCACCTGAGAAAAAGCATGTTTAGAGACACCCCTCGAATGAACCCTCTAGAACCAATAAGAATCTTCTCTAGGTCCATAATTAACTCACGCCCATATCCAAGTGAAAGTCTCCTTGGTCTTCCTGCTAAAACCTTTAAAGGGTAACCATCTCAACAAGTGTCTCTACTCCCAAGAGAACTCTAGCCTCACCCAAGTCTCGAAGTATGTATGAGAACCTACAACCAATCAATCCATGTTAAGCTCCAAATGCAACACCACATTATCATGAAGCTCCCAATCACATGACCAATGTACTCAATACCAAGAGAACCAACAAGACCACTGTCAAAACTCCAACTACAAAATTAGGTATCCAAACATGACATCATGATCTAACATCTCCTCCTAGAAGATCACATGCACCAATACAGACATCCTAGTCTCAAGAGAACTTGTATCATGCTAATACTCTAATCTAGAATCAAGAGTCCACCAAGACACACTACCAAACACCTCTAAACCAAGGATCAACATCTACAACCACATGAAGATAACCATTACACCCAACCACTATATAAGATCATCCATCACTAGGTGACAAATACACATCACTATCAAAGCAACATCCATCCTCTCATCCCAATGCAACATACCAATGCGCAAATGAGCATAGACAAGGAAAAATAACAAAGTCATCCCGTGGATATAGGCAATATGCATTCAAGTCATCCCACTACAATCAATGAGGTGTGCATCTAAAAAAAATGCATAACTTGTAGATCCCAACCATTGAAAACATGCAAAATCATCATCACATTAGTAATCATCATCACATTAGTAAACATCATCACATTAGTAAACTAGTAAACATCATTTGCATCCATACTTAAACCAATCTTATTGTTGTGTTTGATGTGTCCTCTTTCAAACAACCATTTAACAAAATTTGAGTCCAAACAATAAACATTTACAACAATAAACATCTCAAAGTCCAAAATCCAAACATTCTATCATCCTTAATCATTTCCATCATGGACCCTTGGTTTGAAAAAATCATTATGCAAGATAAAAACCCTATGCCTATTACCTTGTCCGAGGCTCATGCAAAACCCAAAATGATTAGCCTAGTACCATGTGTCATGTCCCTATTCCCGGCTTGATCATCAAGTGTATAATGGATTAGCCTATTCCTCATTCCCGGAGGCTAATTCCAAATGATGAGGGAATGAATTGGTTTCGGAATAACTCTATCTGTTTGTTTTGCAGGAACAAGGTCAGAACCCTAAAATTTGACTAAGTATGGAAGCTTGGGAGCCTAGGTGCCCATTTCACTCCAGTTTTCCTTACTAAATGCCTAGCACAAGGATGATCCAAATTAAGCGCCTAAGAACCTCAAGGCGCCTATACATGTTTCTAGGGATCCTCCAATTGAGCGCCTAGCATAGATGGATGAAGATTGAAAGTTTTCAAGTTAAAGATGTCCTTTGGGTGAACTCATAGCACTAGGCGCATGTGTTGGTTGGAACTCCTTGGATCTGGCGCCTAGGATTGAAAGCCTTTGATGAGGAGAGAAGTCTCAAGGCCTGGTCTGGCACCCTCACTTGCCTACCCCACCCTCAGAATGCGCCTAACCTTCATAAGGCATTAACACTCTATTTTGAGCGCCTAGCAGGGGGTAATGGATAGATTGAAGGCTTGGGAGCTAAGGAAAGTCACTTAGATGAATAATCAAGATTGAAATGAGAAAATCCTAGCCAAGGCACAAAATTCCTCAATTCTGGCATCCAGAAATCAAATCTAAGTAAGGCACTCTTTCCATTTGCCAAAGGCTCTATTAGCACCCTTGGTTGATGATCTCTCCAGACACCTAAAATGGCACCCAGTGGATCTTTCAACTTGTATCAGGAAGAAGGGAAGCATTCTCAGTGTTGTTCAGATAATCTAAGTTGTAAAGTTAACAAGGAATAGAGCCAGAGGACAAGGCACACTTATTGGTCTCCATCACCTCAGAAATGCACCTAATGCAGTTGGTGTCAACTTCCCTCTTTCTAGCCTCCAAATGGCGCCTAGAGTCAAAAAAGGATTTCACTGAATAATGTTAATGTTTTGAGCATCAAACTCTACTTGGTGCATACCTATGCTCTTGCAACCTCAAATTGGCACCTAGGGTTCAGTCATCCTCCTAAGGCGTGGTTCTGCTCCTCCATAACCCTGTTTTGGCGCCTAAACTTGGAAGTACCTTGAAGACTTGGATTAAGATGGAATTCACCTCCAGAATGTTAGGCGCCTGATAGAAGATAAAGGCGCTAGGGTAAAAGAGCTTCAAAAGTTTGATGTCAAGTGTGAATTGAGATAATAGCCGCTGATACCAGTTGACATTACTCCAAACATGCGCCTAAGAGAGATGCAAGTCCCCAAGACCAATTTTGGAACAAGGCGCTCCATTAGAGGGTAAGATGATAATCCTTGGAAGTCAAGTGTTTCAAAGATTCTTTGAGAAATTGACAAGTTGTAACCTAGGTGCCAAAACCCCTGAGAATCCTCCTATCTAGCGCCTAGTTAGAAGAACACTAATATTGCGCCTAAGTGAATTTGAGTGTCAATATAGAGTCATCAAACCCCACCAGACGTTCATCCATGTCTCTACCACCTCAAGGAAGCGCCCAGCTTAGGATGGCGCCTAGTCTGGTCTCTACTACCTTCAGTTGGCGCCTAACCCTAAGAGTCTTGCAACTATGATGTTCATCCATGCAACAAGCAAGGTGATGCTCCCTTGTGATATTGTGAGGTGTTGACATTCAGTTGACATCATTGAGTTTGATTGAGTTGATCAAGTGTAGACGCCATTGTAAACATCAAGGCTTCAAGGCCTTTCTTTTGTATCTCCATTGAATAAGTTGTAACTTCATGCTATTGAAAGCATTATCCATGTAATAAGACATTGCAAGTTGATTGAGTCAAATAACTAGACAAGTACCCAACTCTAAGGTTGATTCATTCAAGTAGTTATCTTTGATGTATATCTTTGTGTTGTTGAAGTAGTTGATGAATTGATAGCAAGTAAAATTGTTTAAGTAAGGAAAAATTTTCGTAGAACTAGTTGGCTATCTTACACCATGCCTATCCATCAAACATCACAATGCAATCAAAATCCTAACAACATGCCCATGATCCAAGATCAAGTGCAATCATGCAAAGATATTATCAATCACAAGCCTATTAAGAATGAACTAGAGTCTTCTAGTACCATATTTTTCCATCAAACACCATCATGTAATCCATGGCCTATCAAGCCTATCAAAGAAAATGCAAACATCCTATGTAATACAATCGGACTTTAAATATTTGAAGTAGCCATCTACAAATATCCATTCAAAAGTGGATTTATAATGCAAGTATGGACGCCATCAATAAAAAAGATTTGTATTAACCAAATATCCATATAGGCATACATCAATATCTGTCGATATAAGTATAACATATATACAAAATAGCCATATAGGCTTACAAGAATGCCATATAGGCATACAATGTCAACTATGTACAATACAAAATATATGTCCACAAATGCCATATAGGCATACAACAAAGGAACACAATAAAAAGTCATTCCCCTCTGGCTGGTGAAGAGAATAAATCACGAGCAACCTTTGATCTTCTAGGGGATGGAGACATGCATGTGGGTGGTCCACTACGAACCCAAGGGCTACTCCTCCTATTTAGTTCTTCCTGCACCTTTACCTGTTACAAAAAAAAAGTATAGACATTAATATATAGAAATTACATGTTATAAAAAAATGAAACATTTAACAAAATAATCACTTACCGCTAACATATAATTTGTCTCCTCGCTTGCCTCAGTAGCAGGAATAGGCCCTGGTGATGTCATGTCCTATAGAAACCATTCAGATAGAAATTAAACTTCAAATCAATAATCTTTTGATTTTTCAAAAATAGACAACTATAACAATGAATGTAAATTGAAATTTACTAATCTGCCTCATACCCCTGTCAATGCCATGGAGCTATGAATCGCAGAGGCCACACCCTGCTCCATTCCCCTATGAACATGGGGAGGTGTCTCTGCAGCCTGCATCATCTGGAAATAAAACAACATTATTCAATTATGAAAACTATAATAGTGATGCAAATCATGGCTCCTAACATACACACACGTTCATCTAAACATGGAAGTACACACAATAAAACACACAAATCACATACAAAAATTTAGTAAGTACAATTCATTCATTGAACTATTTATTTTATTACCTCTGTAAAGCTTTGAAGTCCACCACCGCTGGCAGGTGTTGCCATGAAATCTACAGTATTAACCTATTCAACATCCAAAATTAGAAATTAGAATACCATTCATATAATGATGCTATTCACATGTAATATTTATAATTGTTTACTAGTTACATACCTCGACAGTAGATGATCTAGTGAAAAATGTAGGTGGAGAACCACTGAAAACTGCATTGACGCTATGACCCTAAAATTTCATTAAAATCATCAATTTAAATTAGTTAACCTTGTATTTCAAAAATAAAATTTAATAAATTAAATTCAATAAACTTGCTAATATTTACCTGAGTATCAAGGCCGAAAGTCTCACTCAGGAGGGTATCTGTCATCACCATCTGCTCAGCTGCAGATGTAGCCTGTGCACCTGCGTCCTGACTGTCCATGGGGTCATAACCACAGGCTGACCCGCAAGCCTGGCAAGTATGCGGTGGGACCCTACTCCTCGCACTATCTCCCAACCCACTCTGTGTTGCAGGATCAGCATGCTCTATGATGCTCTAGGTCAAGGCACTAATCGACCTCAGTGTATCGACCTCAACACTCTCCTTCACAATGGAAGGGATAGAAACATGCTCGTGGGCTGGTCTGCTGATTACTCATCTCACTACCCACTGTGGGTCAAGACGTGCCCCTGGTCTATCCTGTGCTGAGCCCCCACCTCTACCCTGGAAGTCCCGCATATCAAAATAGTTTAGCACTTTATTAAGGACAAACTCGCAATAGAGTTTCCTCAAAAAGTATTGCGGGACCTCATTATTATTGCATGGAGGATGGTCAAAATCCATCCACCACCTCTGCCCGAAATTGTCCCTTATCGCTTGGTTGTTGCACCAATGGGTAGGGAACCTCTTGCATGTAATGGGTGGAGGTTGATTTGTTTGTGGGTTTGTGAAAATTGAACACAAGTCTAATTTTGTAATTTGTAATTTTTTGACATCTTGGTATGACAATTTATCTACATAGTAATCTCTAAACTCTCTCTTTTTATCGGTCCAACTAGTTATTTGCTTGCTAATTGAATTTACATTTGATAACATAGACTCAAGAGATTCGGCAAGCGTGGACCTATGCAAGGTTGAAGTGGAAGGATCTTTCAACCTTGCAATTATATCTTCAATTTGTTTTTTGTTGTTTTCAATTTGCCCCATTATATTATCTTGTGTTCTAGGGGCATGTCGAGGAATGAATGGAGGAGGTTGTTGTTCTGCAGGTATTTCCTCCTCAGGATTTTGTGGATTTTGAGGAGGAGGAGGAGGAGGAGGTGCATTAACATTTCCTGACAATTAACGAAATATACATAAAAAATCAACAAAAACCTACCTATTTAGAAAGAAATTCAAACAAAAAAACAAAGATAACTCACCCCTTTGGCGTGCTCGACATCGCGGCAGCATTTTGGCGATGAATTGATAAGCTTTTTGTGTTGATTGGCATTTTGCAGAATCTGAGCGCGTTTTTGAGGGTTTGGAAGCCGCGAGCAGAGGAGAAAACGAGAGTGAAATGAAATTCACTTGCTTTTTTTTTCATTTATAGTTGGTCATAACGCGAGCGCGTTATAATGCGCTCGCGTTATGACTTAAATTTTTTTGAAATTATTTTGGCCACTTTTTGGCTCCCCATCTTCTTGCACTTACCCAAACAAATGATGTAATTAGTTGTCGGCACCAACCGACGGGTCGGGTAGTTTGGAGTCGGTACCAACGGTTGGCATCACAACCAACCTTGGCCATAAGTATTTAAGTCATCAATGCATTGTATTCGGATATCAGTGATTTGACAATAGTTATTATGCAGACATTGGAGTCACAATGAATATGTATGTTGCTGTCATGACATTGTAATGTTTCTGTGAATCAATGATAAATACAATATTCCGTTCTGAGTAATTCTGTTATGGTTGTATGATGCACTATACTACTTCGTATTTCTGTTTACTTCATTTCTGTAAAACACACCGTATTGCGGTAAACATTTGGTGCCGTTGCCAGTTTGAAAACAGGTTGAGGGTGACAAGTCAATGACAAGTTGAGTCATCCGATGCCATCGGGTGACAAGGCGATGACAAGTTGAGATGTCCGATGCCATCGGGTGAGTGACATTGTCGGAACAAGCCATCGGGTGTATCTAGCATCAAGGAAATGGCAGCGTAATGGGGCAACCAATTGACACCGATGAGGAAATACAAGACAGAAAGCACGTAGAAGAAATAATACAAGAAATTCAGGAAGAACGTGAGGGAAGCGATAGAGAAGAGAATGAACCCAGAAGCCGAGAAGATGAAGTAACTCAGGAGTTGGTCAAACTGTGGTTATTATCAGTCGGCCAATACGTGCGAGACGAATCCATCCGCAGAGAGGTTCTAGAGGAGGTTATTTCAAAGAACCTGTGTGTCAATAGCGAAGTGGATAATCTTTTGGACCGCATTCCTCGACTTCTGGCAAGGAACTTGATAGCCTTCCAAGATATTCGAGAAGAGAGAGAGAGGGAAGCGACGACAACAAATCCTCAGAAGATATGAAGAACGTCTGAAACAAGAGGAGGAGGAACATGACGCTGATCGTCATCACACGCCATACAACTAAGAAAGGGTAAGCGTAATTAATGCCTATACAACTTAATAAGGACAAGAATAAATTACGAGTGGGGCAAGCAACACTAGAAGAAATAGTAAGAAGATCATTAAGACTAAAGGAACAAGAAGAACGCAGAAAAAGATTGAAATAGATTTTTGAAAAAGAAAATGAACGACAGGAAGAGGTAGATCAAGGGGGTGATGAACATAATTTTAGAACACCAATAACAAATAGAGGAAAAGAAAATAATCTGATAGAAGAACTAGAGGATAGTATACGTCAGATTGTGGCATTGTCCATTTCAGACGAAAGGCTGAGGAACAGAGGACCTGAGCCCGAGACCCCTGCACAGAGGGAAAACCAAGGAGAGCCAGAGGTAACTCGAAGTGTAGAGGATGTCGAAACCGGAAGTGGGAAGGAACCGTATGTGGCCAGCAGTGTCGGGAAGACACCGAAACGACACAGTAGAACCAATCCAATTGGGTCAAAGACACAGAGAGGGTACCTCGGGAAAAATATGGTGACCCCACCGGTGAGTGAAAGGCAGAAGTTGCCGAAGTTCATGGGGAACGGGTCAGAGGATCCTGTCCGGCACTGTAAAACATGTGAAACCATATGGGTGGCAAACGGACAAGAGGACGAAGACTACTGGGTAAAAGCGTTTCCAACGACGCTAAGAGGTATTGCCATTGACTGGTATACAGACCTACGGGCAGCACAAAAAACGTCATGGGACGAACTGAGAAAAGCATTCGAGAACAAATTTAAACTTTTGAGAGACAACAATGAGATTGTAACGGAAATCTACAATACCAAACAAGGAAAGAATGAAAATGTAAGGGCATATAATAGAAGGCTCAAAGAATTACTCAGAAAATTGGAAACGCAGCCAGCTGATGGACTGAAGAAAAGATGGTTCATTGAAGGGCTAGTCTCGTCATTAAGGAAAAAGATGAAAGTGGTACCCCCATTATCGTACGCGGAAGCGTACAATTGGGCAATGGACATAGAAAGTGAAAGCAAAACATCATCCCGAAGTAAGAGAAGAACTGAAGATGATGACAGTACGGGGGACGACAACAGTGAAAATGAGTCGAAAACCGTTTAGGCATTGAGAAGGGACATGATCCGCATGATGAATGAACTGAAAACAGATAAAGAGACAACTAGAGAAAGTCGAGAGTTATGGTGTACAGAGTGCAATGGGGAAGGTCACATAAAGGCAAACTGCCCGAGAAAATTATTTTGTGACATCTGTCAGGTAATGGGACATTCAATCAAGGAATGTCCATTTAACTTGAAAGCAAGAAGTACCCAAGTGTTGTTCACACAGGGAGAATCATCAACTCTGCCGACCACACTGCCGAAACCTCAAAATAGTCTGAATGCATCCCCCGGAGGATACAGGAATAACAGAAGGTTTAACAATAACAACCCCAGAAACAGACTGCAGTATGACAGCAAAGGGCGATCGATGATACAGTGCCGGCAGTGCAACGAGTGGGGACACTTTGCAAGAGAATGCCCCAACAACAATCAAAACACAATAAATGCATTGTGCAAGTGGTGTGGGCCTGGTGATCACGAAGAAAAAGACTGTCCGAAGTAGAAAGGGGTAAACCTTATCAATCTCAAGGAAAATAATGAAGAAATCCATGTTATCACTCGAGTACAGTGGAAAAAGGCCACTTATCCAGATCCCCATACGGAAAAAGAAAGACTCCGTGAGGCATGAAAGGAAGTGGAAGCTGCCATGAAAATTGAATGGAGGAATTCAGACAAGAAGGTAACCGCAACCCTACGATCAAAATCAGATAAGAACATAGCAAGTCAAGTATTGCAGACTACCGTACTAATCAAATTGGCGGACCTGCTCTAGAGCTTACCTCAGTTAAAAGTAGCAATATCCAAGGTAATGGAAGGTAACTCGCACGAAGATGAAGCCCACACAACAGAAGATGTTATAGTGGAACCACCGCCAACGGGAGAACAAGTACTCGACCCGAGGTTGTTAGCGGTTGACACCGGGAAGAAACCGGCCATAGTGCATATGGAAATACTTGGGAAGAATTTGACAAATACAATAGTCGACGGGGGATCTGGAGTAAATGTATTACCGAAAGAAACCTGGAAAAGCCTCGGGAAGCCTACCCTATGGCCACAAAAGCCAACCAGCACGAGATCAAGGCACTGGGAGTGCTAATGGCTCAAAAAGTAAGAATCGGTACCCAGCAATTTTTTTAAAATTTTATAGTCATAACAGCACAGAATGCATCATACGATGCATTAATCGGCCGAGGATGGCTAGTAGCCACCAAGGCCAACCACAACTGGAAGAAAAACACTCTGTCCATAGAAAATAGACATAAGAAGTTTGTCATTGACTTGAGGACGCAAACAGTCAGTGAAGAGTTGGCCTCAGATTTTGATTCGGATGGAGGGGACTCGACAGAAAGTGGGAAAGGGCCGATGGAGCCCAATGATGAAGGGGTGCTGAAATTATAGGAATGCTCAGAAGACGAGACAAATTCATTCAGTGGGCTATTCCATTGGCAGATGGAAGACTACGAGTTTTTTCTGCCACAATGCAACATGATTTCAATAAAAGAAATCGGTGAAAGCTCGGGAATGACAAGTGAACAGAAAAATGACGGTGAAGCATTGGAATGGACAAGTGATCAAGGAAAGGAAGTGGCCCACATGTTCCCAGTGGCATATGGAGAATATAAGGAAGGGAATGCAGAAGTAGACAGCACGCCGGCACATCAGTTTAAACCGAAAAAGAAGATTATGTACGAAGAGCCAGTAATGAAGAGAATTAATCTCGGCGAGGAAAGCAACCCAAAGATAATTCTGACCGGTGACGATTGGAATCCAGTACTCAAAGCCGCAGCATTCAGAATCTTTCTAGAGTACAAAGATGTGTTTGCCTGGACCTACAAGGACCTGAAGGGGATACCACCAGAACTATGCGTCCACAGAATTCCACTCATACCAAGAGCACACCCAGTACGGAAAAGGCCATATCGCATGAATAAGAACTACACAGCAAAAGTGCAGGAGAAAATTGAAAAAAGCAGGAATAATCTTTAAGGTAGAGACAAGTGAGTGGGTGTCATCGATTGTAATATCACTTAAGAAGGAAGGGGGACAAATCAGGATTTGCGTGGATTTTAGATGTCTGAATGCAGTAACAATCAAAGACCCCTTCCCCATCCCATTCACAGACTCCATTTTGGAAGAAGTGGCCAGTCACGAGATATATTCCTTTATGGACGGATTTTCGGGGTATAGCCAGATCAGCATCGCCAAGGAAGACAAACTGAAGATAACATTTGTGATTGAAAATGGGGTATACGCATACAACCAGATGTCGTTCAGTCTGTGCAATGCACCAGCCACCTTTCAAAGGATTATCCTACACATATTTGACAAAATGTCGGTGGGAAACTTCAAGGCATTCCTCGATGACTGATCAATTTACAGCGACCAACAGACACACCTCAAAGCCCTCACCGAATGCATGGAGCATTGTAGGGCTACACGGTTGGCCTTAAACCTGAAGAAGTGCCGGTTCATGGTGTCACAAGGGAAACTTCTTGGCCATATTGTATGCCAAGTAGGACTAAAAGCAGACCCGGACAAGATTCAGGTAATTGTAGAAATGGAGGCTCCAGGAGATGTCACCGGAGTAAAGTCTTTTCTCGGCCATGTCGGTTACTACTGGAGATTTATCAAAAATTTTGCTCAGGTATAGCAACCATTGGACATGTTGACAAGGAAAGGAGTACAATTTGTCTGGTTGGAGGAACAACAGAAAGCATTTGAAGAACTAAAGACAAGGCTGATCAGTGCACCTATCCTAGCATATCCAAACTGGGACAAGGAATTCCACGTGCACGTGGACGCATCAAACTTTGCAATTGGTGCCACTCTTGCACAGGTAGGATCTCATGGTTTGGATCATCTAGTGTACTTTGCCAGTCGGTTGCTCTCCAAAGCGGAATAGAATTACAGTACTACGGAAAGGGAGGCTTTGGGAATGGTCTACTCCGTACAAAAATTCAGACATTATCTCTTGGCAACACCATTCACTTTTTATGTGGATCATCAAGCTCTAATGTATCTGGTCAACAAACCAATTATTCAAGGCAGAATCAGTAGATGGTTGTTACTTCTGCAAGAATTTACTTTTACCATTAATGTACAGCCAGGAAAAAGCCATGTAATTGTCGACCAGCTCTCAAGGATCAAATCAGGAGAACCAGGAGATGGGGTCAATGAAGACTTTCCAGATGCCCACCTATTCCAAATAGCTACCTTGCCGCCATGGTATGAGAAAATTGGTGAGTACTTGTCCACTTCAACCTTTCCGCCAGAAATGTCTACAAGTGAATGATGAAAGATTGCACTGAAGAGTAAGACATTTCAACTGATAAATAGACTGCTCTACAAAATGGGGCCCGATCAAATTCTCCGAAGGTGTGTGATGGAAGAAGAGATAATGGGTGTATTGGGAGAAGCACATGAGGGACTGG
Source organism: Cunninghamia lanceolata (assembly GCA_027924645.1). Lineage (NCBI taxonomy): Eukaryota > Viridiplantae > Streptophyta > Pinopsida > Cupressales > Cupressaceae > Cunninghamia > Cunninghamia lanceolata. The sequence continues at coordinate 3,496,821 of BSBN01000941.1, forward strand.
CAAGGGGACATATGGGTCCAAACGCCACGGCATGAAAAGTTCTACTCGCCGGCCTATGGTGGCTGACGTTACACACAGATGCCCGAGAGTGGGTAATTCAATGTGACACTTGTCAGAGGGTAGGGAAACCGCTAAAGAGGGATTATATGCCACTATGGCCATCACAACCTCAAGAGCTGTTCGAGAGATGGGGGTTGGATTTTGTAGGACCACTGAAGGTCAGCCAACTACACCGATGTTGGTACATAATAGTGGCTACAGAATATTTGACAAAGTGGGTGGAAGCGAAGGCACTAGAAGATAACACTACATTAAGTACGGCAAAGTTCATATACGAACAGATCGTGACGAGGTATGGAATTCCAATCCAACTGACGAGTGACCACGGGGGACATTTCGTCAACCACGTCATCCGACTGATGACTACGGAGTTCAAAATCCTGCACACCCTATCAAGTCTGTACTATCCAAGGGCGAACGGGCAGGCAAAGTCAACAAAAAAGGTGCTTGTTTCGGTAATCCACAAGTCATGCGGTATCGAAGGGTCAAACTAGGAAGAGAGGTTACCAGCAGTGTTATGGGCTTACCGAACGACTTATAAGGTAACGACTGGACACACTCCTTTCCAGTTGATGTATGGGCAAGAAGCGGTAGTACCAGCAGAATACCTAGTTCCGAGTCTGAGAATTGCAGTGGAAAACAGATTAGGAGATATGAAAAGTCTGGAAGAAAGACTATTCCAGTTGAATAAATTGGACGAGAAAAGAATTTTGGCTCAATGGTCAACGAAAATTATGCAGAAACGCTAGAAGTATTGGCACAACAAACACCTACAGAGAATGGAATTCTGACCAGGGCAGTTAGTCCTCAAATATAACGGCCGTAACGAAATTAAACTGGGTAAGTTCAAAGTTCGTTGGTTGGGACCGTTCAGGGTACGGGAAATACTGGACAATGGGGCTATAAGGCTGGACAACATTAACGGAACCCAAATCAGGGATACAGTGAACGGATCAAAACTGAAGAAATATAAGCAAAAAAGGGAAGAAACAATAGAAATCAATATGCTGGGATACACAATGTTGGAAGAGACAACAGAGGGGACCAATGGAGTATGTTTTCGGAGTGCACCATATGAACCTGTAACTGGGTTTTTTGGACCAAGAACAATGCAACCGGGCATTCGAGAAGGGATAATCGATAGCGACATTATCAAAAATGGCGATGATGATACTCAGAATGAAGAGGAACAGGCGTGGAACCGGTGGATAGCTGAATGCAATAAGGTAAGAGATAAGTTCGAATTTTTATTACCAAAAGAAATAAAAATCCCGGTGAAAAGGTATGTAGTAGAGGCCATGTTCATAATTGAAAGATCACCCTATGAGAATGAGATCCTACAACTAAGGTTGAAGAACCAGGGAACTCCATATGTCCAAATTCCAAGAAGTCAAATTTGGAAAGCCAAGTTCAAGACCAAGAGTAGAAGGATGAACAGCGATGGAAGAACATTCCAGTGGACCTAGGAACCGATGGGATGGAACTTGAGGTTGATATAAGAAAAGAATACAGTGGTGGATCGAATATGGGAACTGGAAGAAGTCGATCAATGCTGCTCCAACGATTGCCTCCGAAAGAAAGGATATATTCAGTGTATATTCTGCCACATGACAGAAATTAAGGTCATGGAAGATGAAATCGAGGAGGCCGTCGGAACCACACAGCGGCGAAGAGGTAAAGAAAAAACTGAGTAAGTAAATTAAAAAAAATTAAGGCAGGGCGTACGACGTACGGCCGGGCCAAAAAAAATTTAAAAAAAGACAAGTCGTACGACGTATAGCCTGGTCGTATGACGCACGGCCACACTGTACGTAGTACAACTGAGTCATACGCCGTACGATGTACAGCTAGCAGTAGAAATAAATAAATAAAAAATAAAAAGGTCGTACTTGGCATTTAAAGAGGAGGGGCCGTACTAAGCCGTACTTGTCAGTTTTGATTTGGCATTTTCGTCCGTACTTGGCATTCTCTTGGCATTATCGAGGTTGATCATCGGGGGAAAAGAAAGCATCAGCTCAGCATCGGCTTGGTATCAGCACTTTGGCACTCAAATACCCATCATCAGAATTGTTAGAAAAATTGGATAATGGACAAGGGCAAAAAGATTGCAGCCTACAGACCAAAGATTGCATCGGAGGAGAGGAAGAAACAAAGTGCAGATGTGGGAATGAAGGCCATCGCTTGGGAAAGCCTGACAGGAAACGAGTGCAAACAATGGTGGAAGAATGCACCGGAAGACAATGTGCTGAAGGTAGCATTGAAACATGCCCAAGTTGACAAAACCATAATGATGCCCTACTTTAATGCCAGGGAGTTCAAGCCGTATTTAAAAGCTATGGTAGACAACTTCTGCGAGCACTCCAGCAGGTCCATTATCGAGTATCAGGGCCATTTAGTTACTATATCATTCTGGCCACAGGATTTTGCCAGAGTGATGGGGGTTCCAGCCATTGGCCAGAGTGTGGTAAAACTGGGCCGGATGACCCAGCAGCACAAAGAAACCTTCATCCAGAGAGTATGCCGAAGTGACCTCTCGGACAAGGAGAAAGACACAATATGGAATTCAGGTAATCGGGGATTGAGGAAGAATTTATTGGCAAATGAAGAATGGAAATGCATCATGGATGTCATAAGTGCAGACTGACGGGTTCCAGTAGGGCATCGGACATCGCCCTATGGATGGTCGATTATATGATCGGATTGAGTGTTGGCAAGGTCTACAACTGGGCGAGGTATTTGACAGAGGGTGAGGGAATTTTTATCCCAGCGGCATAAGGTATTTTATATGACTCAACAAGTCATTGCCCTCTTTCTTGATGCTGTCCATACCCAAGTGCCAGCAGAAAAATGGGGGGGTTACAACTGACAGCATAGGTAGAGCCGGGATGGCTGACAGTCTTCTACTGGAAGGGACTCGACACAGCTCACGGAGAAGAACCTTCACGACAGCCAAAAAGGAAAAGGAAGCAACAGGAAACATCCACCGAAAGTGAAGAAGAAGAAGAAGAAGAAGAAGAGGAAGAGGAAGAAGAAGAGGAAGGCAAGGGATAGTCACCAGGGGTAGAAAGTGACTCATCTATGGATGAAGTACTGGCACCAAGAATGACATGGAGCGTGGTGAGGGAGGCAGCCATAAGAGATACTAAGGAAAATGTAGCAGAAAAAAGGGGGCAACTAAAAGGAGTTTTGGTATTTCCAAAACTCAAACCGGCAGCATTCACACTACCAGTACCAGCACAGAGTACCGAGATACAGGCACGGGGCACAGCCACACTGCCAGTCAGGATAAGGGTGCCAGTAAGAGTCATACCATTAGCCGCACCTTTGGTGATGACTTCACCAGTGGAACCCTCCACAGTAGGAGGAATAGCCACACCACAGGTAGAGGTATCAGCAGTATCAGCAAGAGATCAGGATAGAATAGATAGTTGGTTGAGTGATATTGGCCTAACAGTAGACATGCTTGAGGTACCTTTGCTGAGCCCACTTCACTTAGGGACAGAAGGCCAAGAAGAAGGTAGCACACCAAGGGTGACAGAGAGCGTAGAGAAACTCAACGTTATTGGCCAGATCACTTAGCAGGGCAGTCTACCACAACCAGTACCGGCTACACAGGAGTTAGGGGGCCTTCCATGGGCATCATGAGCTCCCCGGTGATCACCCCAGGGACCACTTCACCAGAGGAGGAGGAGGGATTTCCAGAGAGATTGACCCTCACACTTTTCAGACCTGACCCCTCCGACCCAATAGGTACCATTCAGAGGTACATGGAGGACTTGGAGAATATGGCAGATTATATGGGGGAGATAGCTGATATCTCCAAACAGTTGAGACTGGGACGATCACAGGTAGTGGCTCAAGAGGCCAAGAGAATCAGGAACTTTATTCAAAGGGCTGCGAGGAGGAGTTTGCTCGACAATTCACAGCGAGAGGTTGGCCAGAGATTGACACTCAGGAGATGCATGACCGATGGAGAGGGTCACGGCCAGTGGTAGGAGGAAGGGACGCAGAAGTCATAGAGTCCCTATTCACCATAGAGAAAGCATACAAGCAAATATTCTATGAAATAAAGAAAAAAGAGGTGATGTGGGAGAAAAAGGAGAAGGAGAGTGAGGCAGCCCTACAGACAAAGAAGAAAGAATTGACGGAGCACATTCAGAGGTCCCACCAACAGTTAGCATAGCAGATAGAGGCCACGGAAATAGAAAAGGCCAGGGCATCAGGCTTAGAAGCCAAGTTGAGGGAGATGGAGGCTAAGATGAAAGACATGGGAGTACAGCTTGAGGCAAAGGAGGTAGAAGTAATGAAGGCTAAAGCACAAGTCATGGAAGCCGGTCACATGGTGAAGGCAGCAAGGGAGCGGGAGCTAGTAGCCCAACACTAGCTGCGGCAAAGGACCGAGGAAGTAAGGAAGCTGCAAGTGTAACAATGATCAGCCACCCCAACCTCGTCAGTACACCCAGGGACGTCTTCCTAACCTCCACACTCTCAGTAGGATGGTTAAGTTTTGTCATAATTTTGTCATTTTGTTGTGAATGTCATCTAGAAGACGACCAATTTTGAGGGGGGGATAGATGTAGACAGCAAAATAGTTAAATAAACAAATGATGTAATTAGTTGTCGGCACCAACCGACGGGTCGGGTAGTTTGGAGTTGGTACCAACGGTTGGCATCACAACCAACCTTGGCCATAAGTATTTAAGTCATCAATGCATTGTAGTCGGATATCAGTGATTTGACAATAGTTATTATGCAGACATTAGAGTCACAATGAATATGTATGTTGCTGTCATGACATTGTAATGTTTCTGTGAATCAATGATAAATACAATATTCCATTCTAAGTAATTCTGTTATGGTTGTATGATGCACTATACTACTTCGTATTTCTGTTTACTTCATGTTCTGTAAAACACACCGTACTGCGGTAAACAACAGACCATATGCCATGCTTGAGCACAATCTATAATATCCCACAAACATCCTGAAAACCAACAAATTCCTCTGCAACAACTTTCACCTGCCACACAACCTTATCCTGTTTACCTAGCATACTCAAATGACTCTGTCATACACTGCAACTCAATAAATCCTCTTCTGGAGCACCAAACCACGAACAACTTTGACTAAAGATAGATATTAACCTTATAAGCACACTTCCAGAACTGCAATACCTGAAACCACTTTGTAGAGAAATACGAAGCAAAAATATTTCTCCCAGACACCTCTGCAATACACAATTCACACACTGGTGAACACATCTTCCTTTGCCCATCGATATAACACACCAAATTCTGAATGAAGCACCTCTGAATATCTTTAAACACCATATCCAAACTGCATCAATAGGTCTTCAATATAAGGGAAAGGTGGAGCAAAACCAGAACACTACTCTGCAACACAGAATACCACTGTCACACACTATTTTCTTATATAATTCAATTTTTCTCAAAAACACTTGGAAATCAAGCACCAAAAACATATTATCACCATCTTCAACACTTCCTCATCATCAGAGACAGCATCCACTCAACACCAACTGCTCATACTCTTGCAACATTCTCTTACTCATATAATTGACACCAATGACAACACAAGCTTGTTGACATCAATGACAACGCCGACTGCACATACTTGCAACAATCTCCCCCTTTGTCAATGATGGCAACACATAATGTGAAAAACCATCAACACAACATCATCGTCAATACTATGCTTCATACCAACTCTTTTCCTTTCTCTTTCTCTCTCCCTCAGCTTGCTACTCTCTTCTTGACAACTGACTCTTTCCTTTTTCACATTGCTCTTTCTCCCCCTTTGACATCAATGGCAAAACGCTACACATACTTGAAACAATTTGATCTCAACATGATGCTATCCATCTACAAATTATAACCCTAGCTAAAACAAATAACATTACAATTTATCACAATTCCCATTCAATTCTGTATAGTATACAACCTAAGGAAAAAACCAAAAAATTTTGAGCTACACCTAAATTACAACAAAAAGCCCAATTAAATGTAGAGGCAGAGCCTTTTGAAGAAGGTGCAGGGGTTGTGGCAGACGACAAAGCAGAAGCAGGGGAAGAGGCAACAGATGACAGCAAGGGATAGTATAGATTGAATTGCCTCAGTATTGGATGTTGTATCATTCCATATTTATCCATTTCTTCACTACTGAAATTGATTCCCTTCCAAAGCCTTCTGGGAGAGAAGAAGAACCTGGGCCGTGGGGATAATGGCTGAGGTAACGAGACAAAACTATCCAAGGACAGGAAAAACAACCCAACAAATGAAAAAGAAAAAAATAGCGTGAAACAATATTACCGGCAGGACTGAATTTCATACTAAAAGCCTATCGGCTAATTATTCACAGTAGTCTTAGCTCATCTAAATCTTTGCACAATTCTAGTCAAAATCTGATTTGATGTGAGGTCTTTCGGTGTAACCCTAGAATGTGATAAGGACACCTAACGAAGAGTTTCTGGCCACACATTACTACAAAAGCTTGGGGACATGACTAAGATTAGGCTTGAAACACTGCACACTGGATAGACCAACAAATTAAAAATGGATAGAAGTCTCTGCAAAGCTGTCATAGAGGGAATTTCTGATAAAGCGAGAGAGTTGACCAAAAATTCTCATCACACACAACTCCAGCGACTCTTAACAAAATTCGGCAAATCTTTCACTCATATCAATTGTTTATCTATTTTTATTTTTATTAAAACAATATTAAAATTCAAAGCATCTAGAAACATAAAAATTCAACAAACTGTTTTAAAGTCCAAATCAAGGTAAGCATTTTGCTTGTTTTTGACCAGTATTCCTTATCGTATATAGAAATAAAACTTGCATGACACTCCATCTGCAGCATCTTAAACGCACAAATTATTTTCAAGTTGCCAGACACATCTCCAAAGCATTTTCAAAAATATTTGAATCGTACAAATGAATTGGCTTCTGAGAAGGACAGGTCCTTCTAGCTTTTCTTTTTCTTCTACAGCTAAGCAAGTCACTGAAGGAATAGATGTCAGAGGCTTAACAGCTATTGTCATAGGTATTTAGTCTATTTTACTCGTTGAACTTAATATAAGCTGCTCTTCTTAATTTTCAATCTGCTTTGAACAAGTACCCATTTTATTTAGATACAGTTAGATGGGAAAAAAACATTTTTAAAATTTTAATTTCTATTGTTATTGTTAAGTGGTATTGGCATATGGATTTTTCTAATCTATTCTATGGACCTAATAATTTTACTCGGGTGTAAAAACAATCCTTACAATTTGCTTATTCTTTATTCTTTACTCTTTTGTTAGACATTGTAACTGACCCCCATTTTGTGTCCGTACACTTAAATGGACATCGTATTCTTGAACAATCCTTATTTATTTGATTAAGGGAGAGGGTCCAGTTGCCGCCCACGCCCCAATAACCGCTATGTTTTTAATCACTTGACCCCCAATTAAATTTTTAAAAAGAACCAATACATGTAAAATACCAACCAAATAAATTAACACAAATGCACCAATACATGTTCACAACATTTGTACATGTTCACAAATGCACCAATACATTTGTAAATTAACCAATGAAATTAAGACAAGTGTACAAATGTGATGGCGAGTGGTTATCGGCACATCTGTGCAAATGTATGGGGCGACATGTTGAAATGACCATTTTTTGACCTATGTGCACATAATGCGTCCTACATGGAAATGTATAAGTGCCTAGAAGCCAAAAGAATAGCTTTAATCTCTTCGGTTGCATACGGAAAAACCCAGAAAAAAATTGTCGAAATTCGATATGTCTAGCTATGTGCTTGATGTATGTGAAGTTAGGGTGGGTGGCTACTGGCCCCTCTCCCTTAGCAGTCCTTACATTTATCTTATAATTTCTATTACCCATCTTATAGCAAAATGGGCATTCTTTTCTATCCTGTTGGGTTCTTTGAATCCACATGTACATACGTTCTATATGCAGTTATTATCCCTTTTGTTTTGATCTCACAGTGAAAAGTTTTTGTAGTTTTCTTACACTTCCTGTTACGCAGGGCAGACATCCATTTATATTTTATAATACGTATAGTTAAATGTTTTTTCCATTATATTATATACCCAAATATACCTTTATATGAGATATCTTTGCCTTTGATTTGATCCCATTGTTAAACATTTCTATTGGTTAAATAAGACACCCATTTTTAATTAGCATAGTTGAATGAGTAGTTTACTCCATTGCAGCAAAAATCTTTTGGGGAGAAAATTGACAAACCGAAAGTAAAGATTTTTTCAAAAAATTGGATTTTTAAAATACATAGAAATACACAAAAAAAAGGGGAGAAAAACCTGTTATTTTTGAAATTTGAAGGCATTTCAATAGCATAGAGATATACAGAGCAAATAAAATTGAGAGTTTAGCCCATCAATTGTGGAATATAGATTTTTGTCATTTATGTTCATATTGTTAATTACATTGCATTGGATAATGCACACTTCATAGTGCATAAATAATAACTAGATGCTAAGAGTTTTCAAAGTTTCAATTATAATTTACTTTGTACAAAGTCAACCTACAAACTAAATATAAAGTTCCAAAAAATCAGACATAGTCAATGACTCTTCCTGTTATGGAGAGAGCTACATGAGAACACTATAGGTCTTGACTATAAAGCTCCTGGGTTAGAGCCTCTCCTAAGTTGTTCAACCATATTACTATCAAGGTTGGCCTTTGTCAGGATATCAAAATCCTCAAGAACAAGAATGACTATGTTAAACAAACAATAGTTACTTTAAAATGTACAACTTTTAAAGATATAAACCACCTTATGCTACCAAGTTTTGAATCATTCACGTACACAAAAACTCTTGGGAAACTTCATGTATATACTTCACCTTTAATTCAACTCATAGTTATAAAGGCTCAATCTTGTCATCTTTTGATAGTATGATGTATCTATCTATGTAAGATCCCTAATCAGATCTGCCCTAAATTTCTGATTTTTATTTCTGTCAAACCCTAGGCATGAAGTCTGATTTTTTTCTGTTTCTGAATTATAAATAGTTTTGGACAGCGAATATAGGTATGCCAATTGCTCAAATAAACATGTCATTCATGAACTGTTGTGAAGATAACATCAGCTATATATTCTACCACATAATATGACCATTTTAACACAAAACAAATGACATAAAGTTCTGATTTTTGAATATGAATAACTGCTGCTACAAGTCAGACTTCTCAGAATTGAAATTATATCAAGTTTCAAGGCTCAAACATGCCCAAACATAACTCAGATCTCTGTTTTTCCAAAATCAGTCCTTTACATTGATAAACAAGGGTTTATACATACCACAAAAATGAAGAATGATGTCTTGGTTTCAAACTCTAGATGGGCAATCAGCTTTGGCACTTGATCATACACCTTGAGACACAAAGGCCCACGAATCTCCTCCAAACTAGGCGGCGCTCTCTTGTAGATGAAAAATGGCATGCAAAGTGAAGGGCGGTGGCTAGGGTTTGTCTTCAAATGCTTCACCAACTTAAAAACGGCTCCCTTGGAAGATGGCGCTCACCCTAGGGTAAAACCCTAGCACAAATCTCCAATCAAATCCCTCAAAATATGGTGCTCCAATCTAATATAAAAATCTGAATATATCTCTCAACCTCCCAAAATTGTATTCGGCCATAAATCTCACAATTTTGGCCCTAGGTCTTCTTCACACCAATCTAAAAAAATAGATGTCTTGGTAGCTCAATCCTCTCCTCCAAATCGCCAATGAAGTGCAAATGTGAACTCCATCACGAATCCACCTCAAGATGGAGTTGGGTTTTCAACCAATCCACCTATATTCCTAAGGGTTTTCGTCCTTGGAATATGTTGAACCTAAGTTGCAGCCACAAGAGAAAATCTCCAATGAAGAAAATAAGATATAAATGAATGATTGAAATGACTCGCTTTGCCTTCTTTTATAGCCACCAAATGAACCTCCTCTTGGCCGACCTCCCTCTAGGCTGACCTCCCTTTGGCAATCCACTTTTTATTTTATTTTATTTTCTTTTTTCAAGTGGCCCATTTTTATAAAAAGTCATTTCATAGGTCCAGCTTAATTAATTAAATATAAATAATCCAAAGTGACTTAGGATTACTTAGTATTTAATTAAATAGATTATTTCCTTGCAAATCTCGACTTAGTCTACGGGAATAAAATAGGCTAGCTGACTCCATTGGGTGATCACTCGGAAAAAGGGGACATTATAGTCCTCCCTTCTCGGAATTGCTTGCCCTAAAGCAATTGCAAACTTGGATGTTGCAAAATTGGTTCACCTTTCCAAGTAGCATCCTCAAGGGGCAAGTCTCTCCATCTAACCAAATACTCCTTGATGACATGTCCCCATTCCCAGCATGATCACCTAACAGGAGTTTGAATTAGCCTATCGTCATTCCCATGGGCTAATTCGTGAACTGAGGGAATGCAGTGGTTGAGCTATGAAAATTTGGAAAGTTGTTTTAGAAGGCTCAACTAATTTTTCTATGTACTAGCGAAGTCGGAAAATGAAATAATTTTTTTTTCCATTAATTATCAAAAGGGCAAAAATACTAAAATAATTGTTTTTGGATTTGGGCGAACCATTTGGGAAAATAAAAAAGTAATATTATTTTAATCCTAGTGCCCACTTTGGAGAAATTGAATTAAATAATAATATTTTATTATTATTTAATTTGGAGCACTCAAATTGGCGGGAAAAAAAATATCATTTTCTTGTGGAGTGCTCAAATTGGTGGGAAAAAAAATATCATTTTCTTGTGGAGCGCTCAACTTGGAGAAAAAAGGAAAAATAAAATAATAAAGTATTATTTTAATTTTGGGCGGCCACATTGGGGGAAAAGAAAACAAATAAAATATTGGTTTTTGGCCAACTTGGAGGAAAAAGATAATTCAAATCTTTAATTTGAATTTGTTGGCCTATCTCGGAAAAAAAAAAAGATTCAAGTATAAAAGAAGGTTGACGAAGCTGATTTCATCATCACAAACTTTTAGCAACTTTGGCATTTTGCTTGGCACTTGTATTGCAGGACTTTTCAAGGATGAAAACTCTTGTGGAAGGAGGTGTGTTGGACGAAAACCCAATCACATTTTGGAGGTGGAGTCACATAGAGTTCACACTTGTGCTTCATTGGGGAATTCGAAGTTTGATTGAGCATTCATGATTCGTCTTTCATACAATATTGGTGAGGATTTGTTGAAGATCTTTGTGGAATTGTGATATCACCTATTGCAGAGTTGCAAAGATATTATTGAAGACATTGAGAGCTGATTTGAAGCTTGTTTGGGGGCCAATTTGAGCTAGAAGTGTTTGCCATTGTAGAAGAACCTTGAGCGCACCTTTGGAGGATATATTCGGGCCAGATCTAGTGCATTGAGGAGGATTATTTGCATTAGGGTTACAGCAGACCCGATCAGGGATTTTATTTGCATCTATCATCCTAGCCGCCACCCATTCCTTGAGGGTATTTGATTGTAATTGGAGTGTTGGATCTTTGGTGGAGTTCGGCCTTGCTTGGACTGCATTGAGAACATTGCTACTTCATTTGACATCACCTAAGGAGGCCGATCTACTAGCAGACCTTGGACAACAACATTGGCACCACATCCCTCCATATTGAAGACTTCTTCACCATCATAGAATGTAATGTCTCCTTCCTAAGCAATGCAGTTTGATTGACAGTTAGCCTATTCAACGGATTCCCGTAGGCTAATGAGTTAGGGTTAGGGAATCCTTGGAGGCAGTTGATCTAGCAGGATAGTAGTATCAGGTGTTTAATTGAGCTTCCAAATGGTTTGATAAGCACTACACCATTTTCAGAGGTGTTTTCGGGTGATTCCTTCCATACTATTTTTAGTAAGTTAGTTCAAGGCACTGGCAGGGGTCATGGTCAACATTTCTATTTCTAATTATGTTGGTGGAGGCATTTGGTGTTGGAATTTCAAGTTCTAACATAATCCCGCAATTTTAAATTAATAACGATATTTTATAAGTTAAATTAAAGATTTAACTTATCGTTATTAATGTTATATGTTTGGGTGCCTAGGGAGATAAAGGGGTTTTTTTTTTAAAGGGGAAAATTAATTAACTTAAGTTGGCACTCATGTGGGAGACATAAGGAGTTGAGTTTAATTAAATAATATTTTATTTGACTCCAATATTGGCGTGAAAGCTTGGGATGAATAAAAGAAAAGAATTGAAGCTCATTTGTCATTCACGTGCATTTGATATTTGATATTGTTCTTGTTTGGAGAAGCGGGTTCTTCCTAGGGTTTGTGAGGACGAAAACCCTTTGTAATGTCCCAAATGGGATATTTTGGAATAAATCTGGTTTTCTGCTCTAACCCTAATTCTGATTTTGTGATTTTTGTATTTCAGCACGTTGATACATAAAATAGCATTATCATTACATCAAATACATAAAGGAAAGACCACACATAAGCTGTCCAAACATCTGAATGAATTATACCATGAAATCCATATGAGTCACCAACATAAACACACCAATATATATATATATATATATATATATATATATATATATATATATATATATATATATATATATATATAATCAGGTCTGCTGTAATGAGTCTGGAAAATGCAGTCCTCTTATTACAATACTTATGGCTAGGGCACAAGGCCTTATGCCCAATACATAATAGACTATATTTTACTAGCTACATACCAAACATGCTAAATATCCATGAGATGAAGTCTCGAAGGAAGGCGCACAAGGATAACTGCTGTAATAGATCTCTGCTGTAACCCTAGCAGCCAGCGAACACCATGAACATGCCCAAATCCTTCTTAGATGTAGTTCCCTCTCCCTTCAAGAGTGCACTCCAGCCCTAGAGGCACTATATCACCAAATTCTACCCACAAAACTGATATGGATCTGCTCAAATGTACTTGAAGTGCAAAGGAACTCCTGTCATGGAATTCTCCTCATAAAGAAGTTAGGTTTTTGTCTAACCTCTCATAAGACTTAAGGTTTTCGTCTCCAAGTCTTGCTCCAATAGATGCTCGAATGAATGATGATTGATTGATGATTGCAAATGCCAAATCCATCTCATATTTATACATGGTTTAAGCTCAATCCTCCTCTAGGCCGACCTAGGGAGAACAATCCCTTTATTTTCATGACTCATGCCTTCTAGGTAGGCCAACCAGCATTAGGATATCAAGGCGCCCAAATAATAAATTAAATTAAAGATATAATTTATTACTATTTCCTCTCCTCTTCTAGCGCCAACATAAATCCAAGGGATAATATATTTTATTCCATTCACAGGGTGCCTAGGTGAGGTGCTATTGAATAATTGGTCTCCAATCACAAGTCGCCCAAGATAAAGACAATGATAGTAACCTCCGTAATGATGTACACCGTGTGACCGTGATGGTGTAAACAAGGCATCCGTATGTGAGCATCCTCTCATGTGATGATGGCATCCACTCAACACATGACAAATCCATGTGGAAGGCTCTCCAAATAGCTTGCTCCTCAGAAGACAAATTACCATATCCCTGAAGAGTGCACCAAGGGCATCATACAAATATGACAAGTCATCTCCATTACCTGTGATGTCCTCCAAAAGTCTCAGAGCGAAGTGATAAGCCCAAGTCCTCTCTAATGGCGACCATTCCCAGAATGGGGACATCACACCCTTGCAGACTACATCTTCCACTTTGGTGAGAGACCCAATCTGGGAGACTTATTGGTGATCTCATTTCAGGGATTACATTGAGTTGATTGGAAGCATTTGCAAGTTGTCGCGGAGAAGTTATTCAATGTTGGTATCATATTTCTCTTCATGATAATTTGATAAATATACAAGAGATGATGGTGACTGATTTTCAGATAATTTAGAGCAGATTTGGTGGAGTTTCTGTAGGGTTTGTCACCCTTGCTGGCCGTACCATCCCGTGAGGAGGCCGTACCTCATATGCAGCTGTTTTTTAGTGTTTTTGAAGCGTTTTCCTCTTTCCTTGGACGTGTTGGCTAGTGAACAATGCTGCAGGTGATTAAGGATTTGTTTGGAGCAGATTTCTGAAGATTATAATTTGTTTTTGCTGCTGATATTACTTTCAGAACAGGCCGTACAGCTACAGCCAGGGACTTGAGGACTATGGAGCAGGTTTGCCTAGGGTTTGGGTCAAAATCCTTCATGTTTGGGAGTTATTTCTGATGTTTGTATGATTGGGAATCATTTGATGGAGGAGAACTGAAGATCTAGACATTTTGAAGGCTTCATTGAGCTTACTGTTCGCTGCAAAATTCATAACAGACCTGTTGAAGGAAAATGCAGCTAATGGGTATGTTAGTTTTTACATTGTAATGGCTTTTTAGCAACTGGGTATCTTTGATTTAATCAATATATTGCATTTCCAATGATTGCTGGTTATGGGTGTTTAAAAATGGTGTTGTGAAAGATATTTCAGTCCTTTATATTTGCATGCATATGTTTATATATATATTCTGTGAAACAATCAACATACAAACACAAACAAAAACAACATCAAAAAAAAAAATCAGACCCAAGGGGGTATATAGTACATAGAAGCGGCGATGAACATTTGAGGAAGAGCATTCAGCACTTGAGAAGGAGCTAACAGCATTAGAGGTCCTTTGGCATCATTGTAAAGGTCGATCAGGCTTAGGAGAGGTTTGCCCACTTGTTTTTGACAACTTGACATTATAAGTGGTATGTTGGAATTCATCATTCCTTTCCTGATTTTGTAACAGCAGTGATTTGCATGATTGTATGGCCATGTTGGAGCCATAGACTTGATGTAATTGCATTCCATATAATGCCAATTTGGAGCAACAGACTTGCATCTATATCTTGCATGCTTTATGTGTATTTCATGGTGTAATTCAACTTGATAAGACTGCAGATGTATATTTCTTTTTGCCATCATTATTACATGTGATTAGACTATGTTTCATGCTTGGTAAAGACAAATTGATAAGGTGCAGAAATAAAATCAGAATTCAGTCCTAGGGTTTTAAGTTGAAACTTGCAAATCCAGAAAATTTGTTGTAATGTCCCTTTTTTCGGAGTGATCACCTAATAAGGAGACTTGGAGCCAATTTTCACACTTGGCTAATTTTGTGAGACATTTTGAGTGTGGGAGTTGGTTTATCATATTTTTGTGGCCATTTTGGTGTATTCCATGCTAGTAAAATAAATGGCCTTGAGGAGAAGCGACCTATTGGAGGAGGTAAGGAGATTTGGGAATACATATTTTGTGATTGTTCTCTTTGAGGGACGACATGGTTTGAGTTAATTAGTTAAGTGAATAAATAACGTAATAAGATGTAATTAGTTGTCGGTATCAACCGACGGGTTGGGTAGTTTGGAGTTGGTACTAACGGTTGGCATCACAACCAACCTTGGCGATGAGTATTTAGAGCGTCAATCCATCGTAGTCGGGGGTCGGTGATTTGACGATAGTTGATATGCAGACATTGGAGTCATAATGAAATATGTATGTTGCTGTTATGAACATTGTAATGTTTCCTGTGAATCAAAGATGAATACAATGGTCCGTTCTGAGTAATTCTGTTATGTTCGTATGATGCACTATACTACTACTTATTTCTGTTTACTTCATATTTTGTGAAACACACCATATTGTAGTAAACATTTGGCGTCGTTGCCAGTTCGAAAACGGGTCAAGGGTGATAAGTCGATGACAAGTTGGGTCGTCCGAGGCCATCGGGTGACAAGTTGATGACAAGTTGAGTCGTCCGATCAGGTGACAAGTCGATGACAAGTTGATTCGTCCGATCGGGTGACAAGTCGATGACAAGTTGAGTCATCCGAGGCCATCGGGTGACAAGTCAATGACAAGTTGAGTCGTCCAAGGCCATCGGGTGACAAGTCGATGACAAGTTGAGTCGTCCGAGGCCATCAGGTGACAAGTTGAGTTGTTGGAGACCATCGGATGACAAGTTGGTTGTCGATGACAAGTTGAGTCGTTGGAAACGATCGGACAAGTGGCATCGTCAGAAACAAGCAAACCGTCAAGTGTAACCAGGGTCGAAAAAACACAATGGAGATGGCGTCGTGATGGGGCAGCCGACCGAAGAGCCAGTACAAGTAAACGAGGATCGTGAAGACACTTTGACGAAGACCTTGCAGTTTGTGGGAAAACTCATTGAAGGACCACGTACGAAGGGAGGCTCTCAGACGAGAGATCCCTCAGTCGGTCATCTGGGATCAATTGCATGTCGACCAAGAGGTCGACCATCTCCTCACCCAAGTAGTAATTAATGCCCATACAACTCAATAAGGATAAGAACCGAGTACCAAGTGGGCATGAAACACCAAAGGAAAGAACACGAAGATCATTGAGATTAAAGGAACAAGAAGAACGAAGGAAAACATTGAGACAAATTACCAATGAACATCATCATGCTGACGAACAAATTTTCAAGACACCACTGACAAATAAAGAAAAAGGGAATGAAAATGAATTGACAGAAGAAATTGAAAACAGCATATGCTGCATCAAAGATTTATCCATACCAGACAACGAAGGGCCGAGAGTTGGAAGATCTGAGCCTAAGACCCCAGGGCAGAGGGAGTATCAGAACGAACCCGAGGAGACTCAAGGTGTAGAGGACGTTGACAGAGGACGCAGGGAAGACTCGAACGTGGCCGAGAGTGCAAGTGACGCACCGGGACGTTGCGAGAGAACCAGTCCAGTTAGGTCCAACACACAAGGAGGGCATCGGGGAAGGATGGTGACTCTGCCAGCCGAGAGGCAGAAGCTGCCAAAATTTACGGGGATGGGTCAAAAGATCCAGTACGACACTGTAAGACGTGCAAGACGATTTGGATAACCAATGGGCAAGATGATGTGGACTACTGGCTGAAAGCATTTCCAGTGACACTGAGAGATAGTGCCATCAACTGGTACACAGAGTTGGACCAAGCACACAGGGCATCATGGAGATTACTTAAGAAGGCATTCCAAGACGAATTCAAACTCCTGAGGGATGACAGTGAAATTGTAGCAGAGATCTACAGTACGAAGCAAGGGAAGCACGAGAACGTGCGAACCTACAACCAGAGACTGAAAGAATTGTTGGGAAAACTGGAGACTCAGCCAGCCGACGGGCTGAAGAAGCGATGGTTCATCGAAGAGTTGCGCGAATCGCTGAGAAAGAAAATGAAAGTTGTGCCTCCATCGTCGTACGATGAAACGTACAATCGAGTGATGGATATAGAGAGTGAAAATAAAACATCCTTCCGAAGGAAAAGGAAGACGGACAATGAGGAGAGTACGGACGACAACGACAGTGAGTCCAAAACTGTGCAAGCACTCAGGAAAGACATGATGAGAATGATGAAAGAACTGAAGGCCGACAAGGAGAGTATGAGGGAAGCCAGAGAACTGTGGTGTACAGATTGCAAGGGGGAAGGTCATACAAAGGCAAATTGTCTGAAAATATTGTTTTGTGTGTAATGTCCCCTTCTAGTGAGTCCGAATTTTTCCTTTGACCTTGCACAATTCAACTCACCAAAGAGAACATTAGTATACAATTCTTCTCTAAATTCACATATCATCTATAAACATATGCCATTTGTTATCATAGATTGATGTATACATTTCATGATTCCCTAGAAGAGATCTACTTGGCCCTTTTGTTAATCAAATCCTCCATCTTATGAGAATGAATCCGTTAGGGTGCAATGCCAATGGTATAGGTTGTTCTTCCTTCGAGGGGTACTCTAGACCCAGGCCACTCTAGGACCTTCCTTTGACTTGGGGTTCTCTAGACCACTCAAGTCAAAAGACTACCTCTTGCTCCCTAAGGTACCATCTTGAGACAAGGGCTCGAAGGGGTGCTCTAGACCAATGAACCCGTACCTATCCTTGGTTGATTGCTCGCCCCTAATCTTCCCTACTCCTCATAGTGGTGAGTTGATTAACATTATTGCCTTCCTCTATTTTAGGAATTCATGCCTTTTATGTACTTATATTCTTTGTATTCTTTCCTTAGTTCATTATAATGAAAATGCACATAAATATTTCATACTCATTACATAATCTAACTAAACTGATTGCAATGTAAACAATTCATAATTTATAATGATTTCATGCTATCACAGCCAGCTATTGTTACTGTTACACAATGCAATTCATATGTTCATTGTTCACCATTTATCATGACATTTCACATGCTATCTTCATGATCTTATCAACATACACTTCTTCTCTATAACTTATATACTATTCCTTAACACCATATGGGGTTGATAGGGTGTAGCATGTTGTTGTTCATCATAGGCTATGTTTGTCTCCCATCCTTATTCAAGAACTACTTGGTGTATTCTTGAGGCTAAGGCATCCGTGAGGATTCTTGGTACTCTAGGTAGCCAAGACCAATACATCGACTATGAATGATAAACTAGACATGTCACCCTTCATTGATCCCATATGTGGTTAATGAATGGGATATAGAATACACAGTTAGTGAATATTACATATGACTGTCCATGAATTATATTGCTTAGAACTGGCTGTAAATAAATGCAGTGTTATACTGAACATTAATACAAGCAAGGGAAACAATGTACTGTCATACCTGTGGTATTATGTCAGTTTGATTACTGGAGCCTGCAAGAATGGCAGTTTGCTGTTGGAAAGTTTTCTTATAATGCTTGCTGTAATATCTGTGATAACAGATCTGAATTATGCAGAGTATCTACTTTATGCCAATTGTTTTGGTTATGGACTTATCTGCTGATTGAAGTTCAGTATTTACACAGAAATATATATCTTGCTTTGCTTCTATTTGACCTTTGAACTGCAGATGTTTTTCATGTCTTTTGGAGAATATGATTTGATGTTTATATAGCTTTCATTTACTGCCCTTTTGGAGAAGACATGACTCTTCTAAAATGCCTCCTTATGCATCGTATCCTTTAGCAAGTATAATAACTTTCATTTGTTAATTTCTTTGTCTTGATTCTTATTTTGTCTTTTTCCTTATTTTGTCTTTTTCTTATTTTGTCTTTTTCTTCTTGGTTTCAAAATTGACTAAGTATGGGAAAGTATAGAGGGTAATAGGGAGAATTCCTCAATGTTTATTATTTCCAATCTTTAATTGGTAAAATATCAGATCATTACATTGTGATATCTACCAAGTGATGGGACATTCCATCAAGGAATGCCCATACAATCTGAAAGCAAGGGGTATGCAAGTACTCTTCACTCAAGGAGAACTATCAACACCGCCGAACACACCACCAAAGCCCCAGTACAATAGCCATGCATCCCTTGGAGGTTACCAAAGCAATAGAAGTCTGAGAAATAGATTGAAGTACGACAGCAAGGAACGACCCATGATACATTGCCGACAATGCAACGAATGGGGACACTTTGCAAGGGAATGCCCAAACAACAATCAGAACACAATAAATGCATTATGCAAGTGGTGTGGGCCTGGAGATCACAAAGAAAAAGATTGCCTGGAGCAAAAAGGGGTGAACCTAATCAGTTTCAAGGAGAATGATGAAGAGATCCTGGCGGTCACCCGAGCACAATGGAAAAAGGCAACGTATCCAGATCCCCGAACCGAGAAGGAGAGACTTCAAGAGGCTAGGAAAGAAGTAGAGATGGCAATGGAAATGGAAGGAAAGAACAGAAGAACAACTACCGTACGACTAGAGTCAGACAAAAGTATCGTGAATCAGGTGCTGCAAACCACTGTATCGGTCAACATAGCCGATCTTCTACAGAGCATGCCGCAACTGAGGGTGGCAATCTCAAAGGCGATGGAAGGGAACTCAAAAGGGCAAACAAAGGATGAAGATGTCATAGTGGAGCCACCGCTGGAAGGAGAACAAGTCGTCGATCTAAGACTGTTAGCCATTAACAATGGCAAGAATCCAGCCATCGTACACATGGAAATCGGTGGATGTCACCTGACGAACACAATAATTGACGGTAGATCGGGAGTGAATGTGCTGACAGAAGATACGTGGAAGTGCTTGGGGAAACCTACACTATGGCCACAAAATTTCCAATTATTGGGAGCAGACCAGCACGGAATTAAAGTGCTGGGAGTGCTAATGGCTCAGAAAACTTAAGGATTGGCACCCAACTCTTTTGATTAAACTTTGTAGTCATAACAGTACAAAATGTGTCTTACGATGCATTACTCGGCCGAGGGTGGCTGATAGCCGCCAAGGCCAACCATAACTGGAAAAAGAACACATTGTCAATAGAAAACAAAGGTAAGAAGATTGTCATAGATCTGAGAACACAGGCTATAAGTGAGGAACTAGCATCGGATTCCGATTCAGACGGAGGGGAGTCAGTTGGCAGAGGGCCAATGGAACCTGATGAGGAAGGAGTATTAAAATTGCAAGAATGTCCTGAGGATGAAACTAATTCCTTTAGTGGGCTCTTCCATTGGCAGATGGAAGATTACGAGTTCTTTCAACTGGAATGTAATATGATTTCAGTAAAAGAAGTCAGCGAGAGCTCTCCGATGAACAATGCAAGTCCTCGTAGTGCAAGTCCTGGCAATGCAAGTCATGGCAATGCAATTCTTGGCAAAACTCGGTCGAAGAGTGAAACACTCAGCAACTGTGAAACTCTCGGCAACTCTTGGCCGATGAATGAAAGTCCGGGCAACTCTAGGCTGACAAGTGAAAGTTTGGGCAACTTTAGGCCGACGAGTGAAACATTGTTCACGAATGAAGAACTTGATGGATTGACAAACACTCAACCACTTGGCAAGAGGGAACCAGTAATGAATAACAAAGGGGAGGAAGGTAATAATCAGCTGGAAGTAACAGAGCAAATAGTGGACCAAGAATAGACAAGATGACCAAGAGGCACAAAAAGAATATACAGAGGATGATGCCAAGATAGATGATGCACTTGCACATAAAGTTGAACCAGACAAGGTGATTAGGTATGAAGAGCCATTGGCAAGCAAGGTGAATCAGAGTGATGGAACTAACGACAGGAACTCAGTATTGGAAGCACCAGCCAAAAAGAGACCATACAGAAGGAATAAGGACTATAGAGTATTTCTGTCAACTTGCAATGTTTTGGTGATCGGTGACAATCAACAGAGAAAAAATAATGTTCAAAATTCAGATAGTTTATTTTTTTTTAAGACAACAATTCCAGTCGGAGTTGTAGATCGAACGTGGACTCCATTGGGAAAAAATAGACAAATCAGATGTAGTTTGACATGGAAAAGACGAAAAAAATAAAATGTCGAGAGAATTTTTTTTTAAAAAAAAATTTTAAAAATAAAATAAAAAAATTGAAGGCAGGTCATACGACGTACGACCTGGGTAAAAAAAATTCAAAAAAAATCTGTACGACGTACGGCCAGGCCGTACGACGTACATACCCACCACTTCAGCCTCATAAAAAGCCATCTCGGACCCCGAGCACTCAGTTATAGTGTTGGACAGAAATTTTTTTATTGTCGTACGTCGTACGTACCCACCACTTCAGCCTCATAAAAGGCCATCTCGAACCCCAACACTTAGTTACAGTGTTGGACAGAATTTTTTTATTTTTTCCTCTTGGAGTGCAAAGGGTAAGCATCCAGTCAGGAAAACATGGATAGAGCAAAGAAGATTGCATTGGAGGAGAAAAAAAAAACCCAAGTGCCAATACAAGAATGGAAGCCATTACCTGGGGAAGTCTGACGGGAAATGAGTGCAAGCAAGGGTGAAGGCAGCAAGAGAGCGAGAGCTAGTGGCCCAACACTAGCTACGGTAAAGGACCGAGGAAGCAAGGAAGCTACAGGCACAGTAGCGATCAGCCACCCCAACCTCCTCTGTACATCCAGGACATCCTTCCAACCTCCCCACTCTCAGGAGGATGTTTTTGAGTTTCTGTCATAATTTTGTTGTTTTGATGTAAATGTCATCTGGAAAACGACCAATTTTGAGGGGGGGATAGATGTAGACAGCAAATTACTTAAGTGAATAAATAACGTAATAAGATGTAATTAGTTGTCGGTACCAACCGACGGGTCGGGTAGTTTGGAGTCGGTACCAACGGTTGGCATCACAACCAACCTTGGCGATGAGTATTTAAAGCGTCAATACATCATAGTCGGGGGGTCAGTGATTTGACGATAGTTGATATGCAGACATTGGAGTCATAATGAAATATGTATGTTGCTGTTATGAACATTGTAATGTTTCCTGTGAATCAATGATGAATACAATGGTCCATTCTGAGTAATTCTGTTATGTTCGTATGATGCACTATACTACTACTTATTTATGTTTACTTCATATTCTGTGAAACACACCATATTGCGGTAAACAATAGAGTTCGCTCCCTTTTTGTGAAGGAGAACTAAGGCTAAAACATAAACTAAAACATCTTTGAAGGAGTGTCTCACTTAGCCTAAGGTCGGCCTAAGTGAAGACAAGAGTTGGGTCGGCCCTCTTTATGGGAAAACTAATAAAATCAAGAAAATTAAGGCAGGTCGGCCTCTTTGAGAGGGAAAAACAATAAAAATTTAATAAAAGATTGCCTAGGTCGGCCATATTGAAAAAGACAAAGAAAACATGTATAAAAACAAGTTATTTTGGATCATTTCAATCATCATTCAACTATCAGTTTATTCCTTTTGGGTCTACAATTTAGAGCAGCATATTCCAAGGATGAAAACCCTTGAGTATGAGGTGAATTAGATGAAACCCTAGTTCATCTTGGGAAGACTTCATAACGGAGATCTACTTGCACTTCATTGGAGGATTACGAAGTTTGGAGCAGAATTCTAATCAGCTTTTGGAGCAGAATTCTAATCAGTTTTTGGAGCAGCATTTCATCACCTTTTGGAGCAAATTCTAATCAGCTTTTGGAGCAGCATCTCATCACCTTTTTGAGGAGAAACTAATCATTTTCAGAGCAGAAAATTATCATCTTTGGAGCAGCATTTGGAGTAGACTTGTGCGCCATCATTTGGAGGAGATTGCTAGGTTATTGTGAAGACATTTTCATCATTTGGAGCAGCAAAACCCTAGCCAATTTGTAGCAGACCTGAGCACACCTTTTGGGATTGCATTCTATTGTGTTTTGATGATTGAAGACCTAGGGTTTCAAGCCCTAGTTGGAGCGCAGCCTTTTGGAGATCTTTCCCATCATTTTTCTAAGGTCTATTTGCTATTGTTTTGATTTGTATTAGCTTATTTCAAGGTCTGATGTTGAGTTGTTTGTAGCTTTGATCAGATAACATAATAATAAATATGAATATATAAGTAATATTAAATATTACTTATATATTCATACTTAATATATAAGGTATGTTAAGATAAATGTCAATATAGCATGATCGAATGATATATTACCAAAGCATAAACATCTTCGGCATTCTAAATGGTGATTAGTAACTGTTAAAATCAGTGAAACCGATTACAATACAAACGGTGACAAAGTCACACCTGTGATAGGCGTGACTCCTTGAGGAGTCACGTCTATCACAGATGTGACTCCTACCATCACTCACATATTTATATCAATGTCTTTGCCCTGCAATACCACGGATCGACACAAAAATCAGAAGTGTATGAGAAGTGGAAATTGCATCTGAAATACAAAAGAAAGTAATAAGTTAAGTCTACTATATAAATATCCAACTTTCAGAAAATATCCAAGTCAGAGATTATAAGTTCGATTTGAATTTACATGGTATCAGAGCCAAGTTAAGCAGAATCTGGGCTGAAAATCGAACTTGAGAAATTCAGATATAATACATCTCATTTCTCAAATGGCAGCAGCAATCCGATTCGAAGACATTGGAAGAAAAGAACAGCAATAAGAAAAGGGTGTAAAGAAAATCAAGATGCGTAAATCGTTATCTTCATAACAGCGATCCATGAGTATAAGGAGCAGCAATCTATGTTAGGAGGACAGATCTAATTAAAGACAGCAGCAATCATGAGCAAATAATATATGAAAAGATTTGTAATGATTGGTGAAGTTGCATCCCTCAAAGGGAAATAAAAGGAGTCAATGAAGAAGATCAATAGGCATCAAGGAAGGAGAGGAATCAATCGATCTGCAATTAAATCAGCAAAGGTATGGAATCTCTATTATATATTGAACTTATAAATGTCATAAGGCAATTTCTGAAGATATGCATATTCATATTACAATAAGTAATAAATAGTTGCAAATGCATTACTCAATGATACATTGGTAAATGATAGAAATGAATGACATGAAATAAGATATGATTAGTTTATAGGAATGCATTACATTATATTGACTAGAATAGCAATCAAATGAAATTAGTCATATAATTGACATAGGATATTTATGTACATTATCATCATGAATATGGAATCTTGATTACATATAATGGATGAACAAATGAATGTCATTATAAATGAATATACAAGGAAGAATGAATTAATATGATAAATGTGTATATATAGAATGAACATGATCAATAATGATAATGGAAAGTGATCAAACATTATATCATATGTGATGGGCCATATGATATGAGGCCAAAATGATAAGTCATCATATGAAATATCAACAAAGACTTAGAAATCATAGGATTGTGCTATATCCAAGAAAAGGATTAGCCTCATCATTAATCGTCTCGTTATCCTAGGTGTATGGGTAAGTTAGGAGATTGTATGTTGGACCTAGGTAACCCTCAAGTGGATGAAGAACATTGTGTGGGTGTGAAGTCCCTTGAGCCAAGAGATGAAGAACACTGTGTGGGTGTGAAGTCCTTGGGCCTATGGTAATGATGAGCTCATCAATGTTAAATGTGCCTGATGTGAGGTGACTCTTGGTGGGATGAAGAATGTTGTGTGGACATGAAGTTCCATCAAGCCATATGGTGAAGAACTCTGTGTGGGAGTGAAACCTTTAGGCCTCCGTATGGGATGGTTAATGGCTCCTCAATGAACCATACCTATGGAGCTAGAGATCGATTAATGATAGGGCGACACATGATCCTCTCAAGGGTAGAGCATAAGGCCTTTGATCATGAATATGAATATGGATATAAATATGAATATGAAAGTGAATATAAATGATTATGAATATGAAAATGGGATTAAGAGGGAGTTCACTATACCTTATAATCCTCAACAAAATGGAGTTGCAGAAAGAAAAAATAGAACCATTGTAGAAGTTGCTAGGGCTATGTTACTTGATCAGAATATAGACACTTCACTTTGGGCAGAAGCATCTAGTACTGCTGTCTATATACAGAACAGATGTCCTTACTCTCATATTGATGATAAAACTCCTGAAGAAGCCTTCACTAGCACAAAACCAGACATTAGTCATTTAAGGATATTTGGTTGTTCTGTTTACATTCATGTGCCCAAAGAGAAAAGAACTAAGCTAGAACTTTCTGGGAGAAAAGGCATCTTTGTAGGCTATAGTGAAACATCAAAAGCTTATAGAATATATATACCTGGTCAAAGACAAATTGAACTAAGCAGAGATGTGATTTTTAAGGAAGACATAGCTTTCATGATATTGAGTTAGAAATTCAAACTTCCAACTCAAGCATAGAAGAGGATCCTACACCTGAGTTTCAGAGGGAGTATCCTGAGGAAGAGGTAAACCATGAACAAATCACATCACTAGAAAATCCCAAGAAAAGACCACTCTGGGCCACCAAAACAATGGAAGAAGCTAAAAATTATGCCGCTCCATCAGGGACTTTTAGGGAAAGCACAAGACCTAAGAGATTCTCTAGTTATGTAGCTTTAATGAGTGAATTCATTAAATCAGAACCTTCTAGTGCTATAGAAGCTCTTAAGCACCAAGTATGGAAGGATTCCATGACAGAGGAGTATCAATCCATCCTGAAGAATGATGTGTGGGATATAGTACCTAGACCAAAAGGGAAATCTGTTGTTTCTTCAAAATGGCTATTTAAAATCAAACATGCTGCAGATGGCAGTATAGGGAAATACAAAGCAAGATTTGTAGCCAGAGGAGTTTCACAAAAGGAAGGAATTGATTATGACGAAACCTTTGCTCCAGTTGCTCGATATACATCAGTCAGGGCAGTTCTAGCTATTGCAGCAGCCAAAGGGTGGAAAGTTCATCAGATGGACATAAAAAACTGCTTTCTTAAATGGAACCATTGAAGAAGAGGTTTACTTAGAGCAACCCGAAGGATTTGAGATTCACAATGCAGGATCCCATGTATGTAAATTAAAGAAAGCTCTATATGGACTTAAACAGGCCCCCAGAGCCTGGTATGAAAGAATTGACAGTTATCTCTTGAGATTAGGCTTCTCAAAGAATGATGCAGATCCAAATCTCTACTTCAAACAAAGCAAAGGTGATATGTTAATATTGATATTATATGTTGATGATCAATTGATTACAGGAGAAAATTACCTTATTGATCAATGTAAGAAAGATCTAGCTTCAGAATTTGACATGAAGGACTTAGGTCTATTACACTACTTCCTTGGACTGGAAGTATGGCAAAAATTAGACTGTATTATTCTAAACCAAGGGAAGTACACAATTGATATATTAAAAAGGTTTGGTATGATGGAATGTAGACCTATGTCTTCCCCCATGGAAACAAATCTTCATAAATTGAAGGAAGCAGCAACAGATTCTCCGTTGGCAGATCCCACTCTGTACAGAGAGATAATTGGATCCTTGATGTATTTGGTCAATACCAGACCTGATATTTGTTATGCTGTAAATGCCTTAAGTCAGTTTATGTGTGAGCCCAAGAAGATACATCTTGTGGCTGTGAAACATATAATGAGATACCTTCAAGGTACTCTAAATTATGGCTTAAAATATGAAAAGGTTGAATTAGATCTACATGGATTCACAGATTCAGATTGGGCTGGAAGTGTAACTGACCGGAAGAGCACCTCTGGATGTTGTTTCAGTTTAGGGTTAGCAATGATATCGTGGATCAGCAGAAAATAGTCTTCAGTTGCTCAGAGTTCTACAGAAGCTGAATGTATTGCAGCTTCTATGGCTGCTAGAGAGGCAGTATGGCTTAGAAAACTGCTTGTGGGATTATTTGGTAAACCTCTGAAACCAACTATCATCCACTGCTACAATCAAAGTTGTATTAAGCTATCTGTGAATCCAGTATTCCATGATAGATCTAAACATATTGAGATTCCTCATCACTATGTGCGTGATATGGTGGAAAGGAATGTGATTCAGTTGGAGTATATCAGTACATGAGATCAAACTGCAGATATTCTTACTAAACCACTTCTCAAGGTAAAAGTTGAATACTTCAGAAAAAAATCTTGGTATGATTGAAATGTAAAATTCTAATTGATTTGTACTAATATATTAAATATGTTTAATGTGTAAACATCTTGTGTCATATGTGTGACTCTATGACATTATGGGCCTATCCATTCTATGTTTATTTCCAAAAGGTGATGATATTTTGGATAATCTACACTTGTACCTAACATTATAAGGTGACGATCTTATAATGTTCATTAGACTGATATCATGTGACTTGATAGTGGTATGAATCATGGAGTTATCATGATTAAGTTATGGTAGACATTATGTGACTTAATGTCAGTGCACATACCATAACTGGGATATATATAAGGAGAATGTAATGTTCTCGAGTATAGTATATCCTTTAGTATCACAAGGTAGGTGATGCTACATATCACGAGATAGGTGATACTATATATCATGAGTTATGTGATATTAAATTACTTTGAGTAATTCATTATAGATCAGATAATTGATATTCACAGAGATTATTGTGATATTGTTATCTTCCTGAGCTAAGAGGGAGTGTTGAGTTGTTTGTAGCTTCAATCAGATAACATAATAATAAATATGAATATATAAGTAATATTAAATATTACTTATATATTCATACTTAATATATAAGGTATGTTAAGATAAATATCAATATAGCATGATCGAATGATATATTACCAAAGCATAAACATCTTCTGCATTCTAAATGGTGATTAGTAACTGTTAAAATCAGTGAAACCAATTACAATACAAACGGTGACAAAGTCACACCTGTGATAGGCGTGACTCCTTGAGGAGTCACGTCTATCACAGATGTGACTCCTACCGTCACTCACATATTTATATCAATGTCTTTGCCTTGCAATACCACGGATCGACACAAAAATCAGAAGTGTATGAGAAGTGAAAATTGCATCTGAAATACAAAAGAAAGTAATAAGTTAAGTCTGCTATATAAATATCCAACTTTCAGAAAATATCCAAGTCAAAGATTATAAGTTTGATTTGAATTTACATCTGATTTGTAATAGCAGAGATCTGATTGGAGTTTGGTATGATTGGTCTATGCTTTGGATGTAATTTCATTTTCACTTGTAACAACAGAGTTACATCAGACTTGGACATTGATTTTGATTGCCCTAAAATGTGTATTTCATGGTGTAATTCATGGGAGTTGTGAGTTGTAATGTTTAGTTTCATTTGCCATCATGTTATGCCATGTTTGGATGCATTTTTGTGTGTTATAATTGCAAGCTTAAGTGCAGAAAATGAAATCAGAGATTAGGGTTTTGGGTAGAAGTCTAAAGTACAGAAACTAGGGCAGAATTCCAAGTAAGAAAAATCAGGTATTTCAAAGTTTAAAAGTTTGGAAAGCCCGAAAATCCAAAATTGTCCAAAATATACCATTTTGATATATTACAGTGGTATCAGAGCCTTGATCTTGCCAGCTTGCGGGTCTACATGCTATCATGGATAACACAAGGAAACTTTTCGAAGAGATTGAAAGAAGTAGAAGAAACATAGAGCGGTTCCTATCCCAATACAAGGGCGATTATGACTTTCCAAAGAATATTGTTGACTCTCACATCATGGATCAGCCGAACATTTTGGAAGATGAACCTCAAGAAGCCACACAAATCATTGAAGAGTACAATGCTTCCTCAATTGATTTCAGGTTAGCTACTCCTTTCGAATTTTTCTTGAAGGTTCATGAAGATGGAAATCTGGGGAAGGAAAATCTCTATGCCTACATCAGAAAATTGATGAAAGAGAAAGAAAAATTGGAAGTGACCATGGAAGAAAGGTTAGAGAAGGAAGAAGAAGTACTTGTTTGTGACTTGTAGCCTACAAGTAATCATGAGGAAGACAAAAATCAGTCAACATGCATTGAAGATTGGACTCCAAGCCCTAGAGAAAATGAAGACAAGAGTTCACTTCAGCCCTATGAAGATAAAGAGGAAGGAGAGTCACCTATTGAGGCTATAGGGGAAGAGTACATGTGTAATGTCCCCATTTTAGGCAGTTATGGTTTTTGGGTGGTTTAGCCAATTCCTGGCCCTCATAGGCCAACGCAGGTGGTTAGAGGGCCCTGTTGGGTGGATATCAGTGTGGTTTCTTCTCCAGGTTTAGGCTTGGCCTTTGCAGAGGTTTCAGAACTCAGTTTCTCATACTTACTATTTATAGTAAGTCACTTAGACGTGTTTACTATTTATAGCAGGGCACCTGATTATGACATGTGGGCAGTGTCGATTCCGGTATTTAGTTGGATTGGAAAATTAAGGGAGATAATAATTAAATTAATTATTTGTAAAGTTATTAAATAAATAAATATTATAAAGTGACCTTATATTTAATTAATTTAATAAAGTGACTTAAGTAAAATATTATAACATAAAGTCACTAAAATAAAATAATAATATTATTTTTCTAGAAGCTTCTTGGAGATGGATTGAAAAAGTATAAAACAAGATCAAGCTAAACTTCATATCATCCAGGAATTGATATTTTCTTTGATGTTGTTGTGTGGTGAGGAAGTCAGCTAGGGTTTCTGCCAATTCCAACCATTGGGAACGAAAACTCTCATTGGTTATGCAATTTTGAGGCTGTGAAACTATCAGCTGAAATTATTGCTAAAGTGTGGGCTTCATCCAGGAGTCCAATCTATGCTTAAATTGGAGAATATATTAAGTTTCACAAGGGTTCCAAAGGTTAATCATTTGCAGATCTGAAATTGTTGATGACATAAACAGTGGCGTGAATAGTGTTGCGCTACAGTGATCACTACAGTAAATGCTACAGTGCACGTGAACAGTGATCGCTACAGTAATTGAAGCAATGTGAAAGGAATAAGCAGATTATTAAGGTTCACTTTGAAGGCATTTGGTGGCTTAAAATATTCATATTTATTGTGGGAAAAATCGTGGGTTTTAGAGGCACATTGGCAGCCATCGATTGGCATATCAGATGTCACATATTTGCAGATTGGGAACTTAATACTCATCAATTTCTCTTATGACCTTGGGCACTCCCTTCCTAAGGATGGGACAATGATATTTGATGCATATTTGGAGGTGAATAAGGTGTGAATATTCTTATTATCTGCAACTTCAGGTCTGAAACAGGGGTAGCACCATTAAGGGGTCGATTTGGCTTTTGGAGAGGACGTTTGGTTCCATTTCATTGAGGTTGCACCTTCTCCAGCATAGGCGACTTCATGACCAGGTTCTCAAGTAGTTTGCATTCATTTTTAGGGGCATATATGTCATTGTTAGTTGCTGCAATTTAGTTTCAGATTTGCATAGCTTTGTATGTCAAGAGTCTTGGCCAACATTTTATATCAACATTGTAATTGGAGTAGTTCATCAATAAAGGAGTGAATAGATGCATGCCAAGTGTTTGAATTAATGCCTAGCTACTGTAGGTGCATATTGGTTATCTTAGGATACATGGGAAGTGTCAAATAACAATATGTCAAATAGCTGTACAAAGCAATTTCAGTCACTTATATGTATGTTAAAAGGTCAAAATCAGTTAGTATAACATTCCTATTGCATTGTCAATCCATCTTACATCATTAGGAGTGTTCCAAGACCCCATTTGCAGCATCAAAACTCATAGCCAAACAAACAGAAATTAATACCAAGCAAAATCAAACCTTGCATACAAAGTGTTCGACAATATTCCTTGAGCTATAAATCAGCAAGTTGAGGTTAGTTTGAGCAAAGGATATTACAACATGGGACTTCATGATGACTACAAGATCGAAGAAGGTACCTCCATGAAGATTGCCAAGTTGGATCAGCTACAAGAAGGTATGAGTTCATTTGATGTTCCTTTGGTTGAGCCTAGCATTACTTCATCACCTTTGCATCACATTGGCAAGGAATCCAATTGTATGGGTATCTTTGAGTTGGATGTTTTTATTAAGGACAGTTCAAAAATTTCAATGGGAAGTGATCAAAGTGAATTGTACAAGAGTGACTTGACATTGCAAGATGAGAAGGATCACTTGGTGGTTAAAGAAGTCGTAGCGGTGCACACATCTTCTAGATCAGCCATTGAGGAAGATCATGAGGTAGAAGATTCTACCTACTACTTTGATGGAGATCCTTTGATCGGGCATAATGATGACTTAGCTTTCACACATGGGTGTAATGGAGAAGATGTCAAGGAAGAAGTTGATTTGTGGAGGCATGATCGTGATATGTTGCATGAAGACCTTGGGTCTCATAAGTCACATCACTTGGGAGGACAACTGAAGACAAATGGAGGTAAGCTTGTGCTTGCCCTAACTCATTTTGACCATGTTCATAAAGTGATGGCAGGCTCTAGAGAGGCATGAATATCTTGCCGATTTTCAAGAGCTCCAAGAGGCCTTGGCTATGGTAAAGTCAAACTACTTGCATCTACTTGCGGATAGAAATCATCTCTTCAAAATTGGCAAGATATATGCTAATGCTTTGAGGAGGAAGATGAAGTGGATAAGCTCACCTTTGAGCTTAAGGACACTATGGATTCCTTGAAGAGCACTCAAGAGGCCCTTCAAGAATCAGAAGATCATGTGAAGAAGCTTCGTTGGGAGTTGAGCATGGCACATTCCTCATCATACCCAATAGAATTTCTAACTTCTATGGCAGCCACATCTGATGGAGAACAATGCAACATGAAGGTGGCAAATAGTAGAGGCATGAAGGATGGACCCGAAGGATCCTATGATGAAGTCATGAAGATAGAAGAGACTTATGCACATGAGGATTCAGCTTGCAGCCATGGGACATAAGTTATGGCACATGGCACACCTGATTTTCCATTGGAGACTTACCTTGGACCTGCACTAATTGATGAGCACTCACTCATGGAGGAAGAGGAGATTAGGGTCTATGAAGACATCACTAAAATACATTAGGTAAGGTCTGATTTTCTGGTTTGCAACAGCAGTTCTTTGTCTTCACCTCATCATGACATGACAACCAAGAGGATCAGCCTTGAGGCATGTGTTTTCCATGGAGAGACTCATGTTGAATTAGCTTTGGATAGAGAGCATGCAACAATGATGAAGGAGATGTTTGAGATGGTGGAAGGCACTATAAAAAGGTATGACAGCAGTTCTGATTTTAATTGGAACAGCAGTTTTTAACTCTTGCATAATCATATGTTGGCAGCCCTTACACATGAGAATGGGATTGGGAAGACCTCTTCTATTGTTGGCTTTCATTTTGGAGACAAACATGATGTCTTATTTGTGGATCCAAGACCCAAGAGGACCAAGTTAGTTCAACATGACATGTGGCATATGAGGAATGAGTCTTGTAGGGTGGCCAAGCAATCAGGTTTGAGGTATGATTTAGAGTTCCTTGGTTGTTTACTTCATGAGGAGTTGGTGTCACATCTTGTGGAGAGCCACTTGAAGGCTCACATCATAGTCCTAGATGGCATTATAGAGCATACACTTGGTGGATCAGCCACTAGCATAGAGGGAGCTATGAGTAATTCAGTTTTGGTTGGGCCCTTGATCATTCATGGGGCACTTAAGGAGTTTGCTTGTGATGAGTCCCATCTTGTTGATGACTCTTTGGTGGAGTGTGTAGCTGCTCTATTTCACAGATTTGTGTTGCATACCATGGAGACTCCTACATTGGTTGTGCATACTTTGGAGGAGCAACTGTTCTACAACACAAGGTATGGAGGTATCGCTATGATGATTGGTTTTGAGTTACTAATGCTTGTATTTCAGTTGGGCTATGGCTTAGGGTTTGGAGATGAGCATGGAGACATTGGTGTTCCAGTCCTAATTCTTGAGTTACCACTTCAAGCATGGATGAGAGAAGGTTGTTCTACATTTTTATACATGGATTTCCTTGGGAGTACTTGGAGGACAGCAGCTGATGGGATGTTTTGGAGAGGCTTGGACCATCTCTTCATCATTGGAGGATGGCATATGGATGATACTCTATCATCATATGTCATTAGAGGTATTATTTGCATCCACATAGGTCTGATTTTCAGTTGGGAGGCTATTGTTCTGATCTACATTAGCAGCCTAGGAGGAGCTGATATGTATTGTTTTGCACCTATGATGGGAGTTTTGCACATCCATGGGAGATCTAGAGGGGTTGGAGGATGGTTTGAAGTTGCTAGCACTTCGAGATGCTTTAATCTCTTCATGTTTGTCGAATGTGATGATATGATGATTTGGGATCTAGGTGGTGGCATGTTTGGTACATCACTTCATTGGGGTTTTGATGAGTTGCTTCACAACTCATGGAGCATTGATGATGATTTTATCATAGTGGAGTAGCGGAACCCTGGAGACTTGTGGTTGTGTTTCAAAGTTCATACTCTTCATCACTTGTTGACAGGCATGGCATCCTTCAGGGCTTTGGGTTGGCATAGTGTTTGGTTCTTATTGGATGTAGCACTCATGGAGGATGGAGCCTTGGGAGTTTTGGAGATTGTTGCACTTGTGCTTGTGGGCATATTTTTAGAATCTGGAGGATGGGGCCAGGTTGAGTTCGAGTGTGTATGGCTTCGGCCACCGGAGCTCACTTCGCAATCTTCTTGGAGGATATAACCACAGGTGGAGATTTTGTGTGGTCACAAGGCATTTGGGTGGATGGAGATAAATGTCATTTGACACCATCTCACAGGATGCAAGGTATTTGGGTGGATGGAGGTACATGTCATTTGGCACTACCTCACTTGCTGCATACTTGCCATTGCTTGAGGACAAGTAATTTCAAGAAGGTAGGACCGTAATGTCCCTTTTTTCGGAGTGATCACCTAATAAGGAGAGTTGGAGCCAATTTTCACACTTGGCTAATTTTGTGAGATATTTTGAGTGTGGGAGTTGGTTTATCATATTTTTGTGGCCATTTTGGTGTATTCCATGCTAGTAAAATAAATAGCCTTGAGGAGAAGCGACCTATTGGAGGAGGTAAGGAGATTTGGGAATACATATTTTGTGATTGCTCTCTTTGAGGGACGACATGGTTTGAGTTTGTTTCATGACACATCTTCTGATAGAGTTTGCTCCCTTTTTGTGAAGGAGAAATAATGTCATGTCCCCATTTCCGGAATGAGCTATCATGGAGTTCTTGGTTAGCCTATCATCCATTCCCGTAGGCTAATAGGATGGTAAGGGAATGATCTTGTGACTTTGGCTCGGTCTTGATACAATATTTCCATCATTTAGCCTTTTGAGCTTTGCACAATCTTGTGCCTTTGTCATTAAGATGTCTTCATGGAGACCTATTTTGGGGCCTTGCCAAATCATCTTTGCATCTACAAAGCTTTGGGTTTCTTGTACCTGGAGGCCGACTTGGTTTAAGGAGAGCATCGAATTCATCCCAACATGTATTCGGATTTGAGAACAAGTTTAGGCCGACTTGGCTTAAGGAAGAGTACCGAATGCATCAAGGAGAGGTTTCAAGGCCGACTTGCATAAGAGAAGTGTGTCGATGGGTTTAAGGAGCCTTTGGCGCCAAGTTCAAAGATCAAACAAAGATGGAATATAAACCTTAAGCCAGCCGACTTGCATAAGACCTTCTAGGTGCCTCCTTGGATGTCTTCTAGAAGCGCGCATGTCAAAGAGAGATCTAGAACAAGAAGTGGTTTAAAAGTAAGGTTTGGAGCTGCATTTTGGGGCATCATTGACGAATGTTCTTGGTAAGCTTTCCTATCTTATTGGCTGAGATATCCGATTCTTAGTTCAAGTGTCGAGGAGATGGCCCCTTGACAAGGAATGGAGATGACCCCATTCACCTAACATTGGATTTAATAAAGAATTCCTTACCAATACTTGCAGATCGCTTTGAGAGACTATTGAAGACTATCTGGAGGATCGAAGACTTGTAGCAGCAGCCATTGACAAAGAGGCAGCGAAATAGTGCATCGAACTTGTGAAGAGTCCCTTCGTCACCCTTCTAAGGACAGCGAACCTAAGTTGAGAGGGCAGCGAAGCATCCTTGAGAGGGATCGGCAACCATTAAAGGCCAGCGAATTATTGCAAAGTGTTCAAAGAGCTCTTCGCCACTGTATAAGACAGGATTCGCAACACAAAAGAAGCATATCTTGGCTAGCGAATAGGAGCTAAGGAGGCACGCATTGAAGAAGACACATCAGTATTATTGGGGCAGCGAATTAGGACTGAAGATAACATAATTGCTAAGCATCAAGGATCATCTAACATACACTTGGTGGAGTTTCTATCTCATGTTCATTATGTTATTGAGGACTGATATCATCTGATTATAGTTATTCCATTTGAAGACAATAATATAAGCAATATTCATTTCATGATCGTATACTTCATTGTTCAAATTTGTGGTGCTTTAATATTTTCTTGTGATTGTTGTGTAAACACAAGTTAGGATCATCACAAATAAGGCTAAACATAAATGAAAACATCTTTGAAGGAGCGCCTCACTTAGCCTAAGGTCAGCCTAAGTGAAGACAAGAGTTGGGTCGGCCCTCTTTATGGGAAAACTAATAAAATAAAGAAAATTAAGGCAGGTCGGCCTCTTTGAGAGGGAAAAACAATAAAAAAATAATAAAAGATTGTCTAGGTCGGCCAAATTGAAAAAGGCAAAGAAAACATGTATAAAAGCAAGTTATTTTGGATCATTTCAATCATCATTCAACTATCAATTTATTCCTTTTGGGTCTGCAATTTAGAGCAGCATATTCCAAGTACGAAAACCCTTGAATATGAGGTGAATTAGATGAAACCCTAGTTCATCTTGGGAAGACTTCATAACAGAGGAAAATTATCATAGAATTAGACTCCCAAATCATGGTTGGCACTCTAGACTGTATGACGAACTTTGCTCTGAATTCTTGGAGGATGAAAATTATAGTCTCCTAAATCAAGAAATTGTGGAAAGAACTTGATGTTTTCCCAATTTATGTGGGTAGAGGTTTGAATCAAGTTGCTGACTTTCTTGCTAAGAGGGGTTCTGAAATGCCCTTAGGTGTTCATTGGCACAGCGAAATGTTGGATATTGATGAGCGACTTACCCGGGTTAATGAACAAACCCATGTTTTAGCTAGTCTTGATAGTTAACTCAGCTGGTGGTCTTCGGAGTTTTGTTGTTTCTAGCAAACTCTCTTTTCCCCCTGAGTCTCTGTCCTGGTTTCTATTTTTGTAGGTTGTACTTTTATTCTTTTAATATATTTTTCAAATCTTTTACAAAAAATTCTATTGTCATAGGGCCTTGGTAGTTATTGTTTCATATTTTACAAAAGCTTTTATCAATTTGTTTCTCTTCCTTATTGCAATTTTTACTGTGTTAGTTTGTTTTTCATGGCACTCACACTACTCCAGTTAAAACTTATTGTAGAACTAGTGTTCAATGCTCGCTGCCATTTATTTTAAGTTTTTGTTTTTCATTTCTATTGAATCTTTTATGAAAAACAATTCAATTCACTTTAAATATATTCAAAGCGGTTTGAGAATTTTGTTTTCAGAATTTAAAAAATTGAAAATAAAAATTTTCAAATTCAAAATAAGAAAAGCACTTCATAAAGAAGAGGGATTGTCCCTTAAACAAACACCATTCACCTAAAGCCAGGAGATAATATATCTCCATAAATACCTTGAGGTAAAATTGTACTAGGTGCTAACTCAGGGGACAATAATTTCCATGCATAACAGACTCTTTGCACCCGAAATGCCTCCCCAAGGCACCATCGACAAACCCCTACACATTTCATGCCACAAACCTCTCAATATGTTAATACAAGTGCTGGATGTGGCGCTTCCCTGGTACAATGGATCTGTAGTCGGTCATAATTGTAGTCGGCCATAGTCGGCCAAGTAAATAAATATAAATTAATTAATGTTGTGCATAGTTCAGTCCAAGAGTGTTATCGGGAATTAACCCCGATGGTTGGATAGTTATGGAGTCGTTGCCGACGGTTGTTATCTCAACCAACTTTGGCATAAGTTATATAGAGTCGATACTTGGAATGGAGAGGCAACATTGTGACATTGTAGTGTAATACTGATATATTCAATGAATGGAAACAATGCTTTATTCTGTGCAATGCTGTTATAAATTCATGTTCTATGTTATGCATTATACTACATAATTCTGTTTACTCTATGTCTGTATGAATACCACATTGCCAGTAAACATTTGGCACCGTTGCCTAAGCAAATCCGGTGAACATCCAGATGGGAGAATGGCGTTGTGATGGGGCAGCCGACCGAAGAGCCAGTACAAGCAAACGAGTATCATGAAGACGCTCTGACGAAAGACCTCTGCAGTTTGTGGGAAAACTCGTTGAAGGACCACGTATGGAGGGAGGCTCTTAGGCGAGAAATCCCTCATCGGTCATCTGGGATCAATTGCACGTCAACCAAGAGGTCGACCATCTCCTCACCCGAGTATCAATTAATGCCCATACAACTCAATAAGGATAAGAACCGAGTACCAAGTGGGCATGAAACACCAAAGGAAAGAACACGAAGATCATTGAGATTAAAGAAACAAGAAGAATGAAGGAAAACACTGAGACAAATTGCCAATGAACATCATCATGCCGATGAACAAATTTTCAAGACACCGCTAACAAATAAAGAAAAAGGGAATGAAAATGAATTGACAAAAGAAATTAAAAACAACATATGCCACATCGGAGAGTTATCCATATCAAACGACGAAGGGCTGAGAGTTGGAAGATCTGAGCCTAAGACCCCAAGGCAGAGGGAGTATCGGAATGAACCCGAGGAGACTCAAGGTGTAGAGGACGCCGACAGAGGATGTGGGGAAGACTCGAACGTGGATGAGAGTGCAAGTGATGCACCGGGACGTTGCGAGAGAACTAGTCCAGTCAGGTCCAACGCACAAGGAGGGCATCGGCGAAGGATGGTGACTTCGCCAGCCAAGAGGCAAAAGCTGCCAAAATTTACGAGGAATGGGTCAAAAGATCTAGTACGACACTGTAAGACGTGCAAGACGATTTGGATAGCCAATGGGCAAGATGATGTGGACTACTGGTTGAAAGTATTTCCAGCAACATTGAGAGATAGTGCCATCGACTGGTACACAGAGTTGGACCAAGCACACAGGGCATCATGAAGATTACTTAAGAAGCATTCCAAGATGAATTCAAACTCTTGAGGGATGACAGTGAAATTGTAGCGGAGATCTACAGTACGAAGCAAGGGAAGCACGAGAACGTGCAAACCTACAACCGGAGACTGAAAGAATTGTTGGGAAAACTAGAGACTCAACCGGTCGACGGGCTGAAGAAGCGATGGTTCATCGAAGGGTTGCGCCCATCGTTGAGAAAGAAAATGAAAGTCGTGCCTCCGTCGTCGTACGATGAAGCGTACAATCGAGCGATGGATATAGAGAGTGAAAACAAAACATCCTTCCGAGGGAAAAGGAAGACGGACGACGATGAGAGTACCGACGACAACAGTGATGAGGAATCAAAAACCATCCAAGCATTAAGAAGAGATATGATACGCATGATGAAAGACTTCAAGGCTAATAAAGAAACAGTGAAAGAGGGCTGAGAGTTGTGGTGCACCGACTGCAATGGAGAAGGACATAAAAAAACAAATTGTCTGAAGAAATTGTTTTGCGATATTTGCCAAGTAATGGGACATTCAATCAAGGAATGCCCATACAATCTGAAAGCAAGGGGTACGTAAGTACTCTTCACTCAAGGAGAACCGTCAACACCGCTGAACACACCACCAAAGCCCCAGTACAATAGCAATGCATCCCCTGGAGGTTACAGAAGTAATAGTAGCCCGAGGAACAGAATACAGTATGACAGTAAGGAGAGGCCCATGATACAATGTAGAAAGTGCAATGAATGGGGTCACTTCGCTAGGGAATACCACAATGGTCAAGGTTTAGGGGGAAGACTGTGCAAATGGTGTGGACCGGGTGATCATGAAGACAATGACTGCCCAAAGCAGAAAGGCATCAATATGCTGAATGTAGAAGAACAAAACCAAGAGGTACTAGCGGTCACCACTAGAGCCCAAGCAAAGAACGCTGTCTACCTAGAGCCACATACAGAAAAGCAAATAATGAACGAAGCAAAAGTAGAAGTGGGGTGGGCAATGACGAAGGAAGAGAAGACCGCTCTGGATATTCCAAGTACCTCTTGGCGATCAGAGGTGAAGAACAATATTGTTCAGCAGATACTGCAAACCACTGTACCTATCAAGGTGATGGACCTTCTCTGAACTATGCCACAACTCAGAATGGTAATCACAAACGTAGTTGGTAATGACCAACGACAGCGACAGGAAGGTCGTGTTGCTTTTTCTTCTGAATTAGCTTTAGGATTTGCCAGTTCTAATGCACAGACAGATTCAACCAACTAAATACAGGAGGTTGCGTGAGCTCCTCCCCTTCACTTCTGGTTCTGCCGCACCAAGGGGGGTGTCCCTATTTGATAAAAGTATGACCTTGACTAGCTCAATGACAGAAGGATATAACTTGACAGCAATAGGCAAAATACTCTCATGTAAGGACCAAGATTTGTGTAACAAATCACAAGGTTGGCAACATTCTTGGACATAATGTCTGGTTGGGGATGAGAGCATGCAAGGGTTTCCTACTCCTAATCCTACAACTAACAGGTGGAAGGATGAGATGTTTTGAATTGGTGTTTGGAGTTATGGGACTTTCCTAGACCCATTGAACAGATAGATTCCCAAACCAGTGCCTTATCTAGGCAGCAGAATCATATCTAAGAATGTAAATGTCTCCCCATGACAACACTAATTCATATCCAGAGGACCTGAGAAGAATGCTACTGCCTAACAGCAACATGTCCAAGAAAGAGTATTACTTATGATCATACTTAACAGATCCTATGATGTAATCTATTTCCCTTTGTATCTGATCAAAAGCCTATTTAACCACTCCTTGAGCAGACGCAATAAATCAGACACACAGTATGCATATACTGAAAAACTTGGAAGCCCTTGACAACCTTGTTTGAAAGGAAAACAAATGACATACAGGAGACAATCAGAAACAATACACACACAGGTGTTTTTCATTTAACATTAATCTGCATAGAAAGTCATCACAGAGAAAATTATCATTTACAAGACAAGATAGACTAGTACACCAGACTAAGGACCGAGTCTGTAGCAAAAAATGCCTTTCAAAATGTGAACACCTTATGTTCAGAGCCAGAGCAGAAAGCCCAAAAAAACATCCAACCCCTAAAAAGAGTAACACTTCCTGCTTAAGAACATCTAGAGGGAAGCGTACTCAGCATTAATTACATAGCCAGAAGTCAAAAATTTACCAGATACATCCATCAGAAAGAATGGCGCTTAGAAGTCATCAATGCAGCAGACCAGGGAGGCCTCGAGCCTTGCGCCGCCATCTGGAAGTCTTCATTCATAATTGGGCAGCCTGATCGTTTGTACCATCGCCCATACCCTTACTACAGCTGCCATTGATGGCTCAACCACCCACAGCCACCGAGAAAATAGTCGCTGCATTCAAACAGAAGCCTCCCGCCAAAATGTGCTTTGTTGAAGGTTCAAAAGTGTAGGGAAATTAATCCCACATGCATGGTGCGGAAACCCCCTTAGCACTTTAAAAACATGGTCGCACACATAATAGGTGTCGAGCACTTTTGCCGCACTCGACACACGACCCTTCCATCAATGGCCCATCGCCATGACACGAGCCATCAGCCAACTCCCAAATTCTCCTGCCGACCTCACTAGTCTCACCGACCACACCTCTACAAGCCTCTGTCGGCCAGACACAAACTATCGGAGCAACTGAACACTCCTTCGCCAACCATACTTGTCACCCCGATGGCCACCTGCGAGCCATCCACCATCGGCCAGACTCCTATAGATAGCCCACTTCCGTCGGTGAGACCAACCCTATTGGCACCACAAAAAACCCCTCGGCCGACAATACAAATCACGCTGATGGATCTTGGCCTTCCCCTTCCGCCGGTGTGACATACACCATCGGGCAAGCTCACCTCAGTCCATCCGATGCACAAAGTCACTCCGATGGCCAAACTCCTCGCTCCCATCGGCCAGACACACATTGTCGGAGTAACTGAAAAGACACTGGCCGATACACCATGTCACATCGACGAAGGCTCAAAACATACTCCATCGGGGAGACCTGCCCTATCATCACCCTGACACGTCAAACACTAATACCACCGTCGGCTAGACCTTCAACTATCGGTCCAACATGAATTTCCCTCGCCGACGATACCACTCTCGCCGATGAACACCTAACTTACCCCCATTGGCATGACCAACACCATCGGTGGAACCACAATTTCCCTCGCCGATAGGCAAAAGTCTTGGCGATATACAAAGAACACACCATGCTATTGATGTGATCACCAAGACACATGTAAACTTATACCGATGGGCAGAACATGATGACCCCTTCCTCAAGAAAGATAATGTGGATGCTGCAAAACACTGAAGGGGTGCCAACACTTAAAATTTTTGGATTTCTTGGGAAGGTGCCTGCATGAAAAATTGCTAAATTAACTGACAGTCAATTCAGGCACCAACAGTGGCTTTGCTTGAGGATGCATGCCTCTTGCAGGCATGGCAAGAACCACAGAACTCTGGGATGCAGACCCGTCCCTTATCCATTGGGCACAGAGTCATGAAGTTACAATGATCTACATCACCAAATACACTTGATGGCCTAAGGCCACCAAGAAAAGGAAAACCAATATTTCCCTTTGTCAAACACCCTATTCTCATCTGCATACACTGGGTCAAGTCTAAGAATGCTACCATGATCTGACCATAAGCAACTTTGGTCATTTGCACATTCAGCCCTCTGATCTAGCTTGTCACTGTCATCCCTGTGCAGATAACCTTCAACATCCGGCAGCAAGTGGATGCAGAATGTATCAGGCAATGCATACTCAAAGGGTATGTACACTTGTCATCATCACTATGCATTACAAAATAATTTCCCAGCTAGACTGAAAACTAAAAACACTCAAAGTCCACCATGCAACTAGGAAAAATAGGGCTCTCTTCATATGCTGGCACATCAAAAGAAAAGCTTTCAAAATCATAGTTGTGCGCATCACGCACACAACCAACAGCAGCATCAAACTGGAAAAAACCAGGCTCTGACACCTCTGTACAATTAGGCACATTTTTACAGTCACTTACCTAATGTATGTTGTTTCCTCTTTCATCAGGATGAGAAACAGAATCCAAGTCAAAAATAGTGCTCAAACCTTCACCATACTCAAATAGATCCTCATCACCATATGTGTCAAAGATGGGTGACCCAGGTACATCAGCTTGATCATAATATGCCATTTGTTCATGGGCAGCAGAGCATGTATCTTCATCACCAATGGGTTCCCTTTGTGGAGGAGTATCAGCCTATGTGTCATAAGCAAAACAACCATCAAATGAAAAACAATCATGCTCTGCACTAGCACTTGTTCCAATCTTTGACTGCTCTTCATGATCTCCATGTGTTTGGAAAGAAGGCAATGGTTCACACATGGAACTGTTTCTCTGTTTGCTTATATCTTCTCTGTCTTGAGTACAATACTCACAATTGTCTCCACAGGTCCATTCCAAAAGTTGCTCATTACTGTCCACAGCCTCATTGTTGCTCTCATGGCCAGCTGCCTCATCATTGCAATGGGAGTCCTCATTAGTCCTTTCCTTGGCATCCTCAACTGGTGAACAATCCAGTTGAGCAGTATTGTTAGCATTATGTTCAAATATAGCAGTCTCAACCTCTATGCTTTCATTTTTATTTTTATCTGCACATGATGCCTTAATTATTTGGTCATTTGCAGCTTCACGACTATTATTCACATCAAAGCCTGGGGGCAGGGATTTCAGCAAGTGCTACTCTCTAGCTTTTTCTATGTTTTCTATGAACTTGTATGCCATCTGCATATTTGTCACCTTGAAATCCCTCAGTAATGTACTAGAGCCCTTCTCAAAAGCCTCAAAATATATGCCAACATAGGCTGAAATATTAGGTCTGAAGACTTCCGGGATCTGTGAAAGGGCTACTGCAAACCTATGACTGAAATCAATACATAGCTCTTTATCTTGTTTTCTGATTTTCATCAATTCTGCAACAAGATCAACAGGTTCTTTTGCAAATTCCCTTTGAAACAGTCAGTAAGCTCATCCCAATAGGCAAAGAATCTCTTTGGAAAGCTCAAATACCAGTCTTTTGCTTTTGCATCAAGGGACCTAACAAAAAACCTCATCCACATATCCTCATCTCTAAATGAATGTTTTCCCATGAAACTATGAAAATTTTGGATATGTGCATTCCCATCACATACACTGTGACCACTAAATCTAGGCATCTGACAGTATATCCTAGCAGGCATATTTTCTACTTTATAATCAACCCAGGACAAATCCAGTTGGTCATACAAAGGATCAAAAGGGTTGACCAGAAGTTTAGCTTTCTGACTGGCAGACACAATAGGGTTATCACTATTTAATTGGGCCTACCTAGCTCTAAGAA
This sequence comes from Cunninghamia lanceolata, assembly GCA_027924645.1. Classification (NCBI taxonomy): domain Eukaryota; kingdom Viridiplantae; phylum Streptophyta; class Pinopsida; order Cupressales; family Cupressaceae; genus Cunninghamia; species Cunninghamia lanceolata. The sequence continues at coordinate 3,540,694 of BSBN01000941.1, forward strand.
TATCAACCTATTTTTTATCTCTTCTATTCTTTTATCCAACAAATCATCCCCCTTTTGACTGAGTATGGGTGTATACATATTTGGATTCATAAAATTTCTATTTTCAGACATCCTTTGTCTGCCTAAGACCTAAGGCTTCTCCCTTGCATCTAACTTATGTAGTAAACAACAACTATAAAGGGGAGGAAGCTAGGTACCTTTTCTCATCCAGATGCAGAAATATGAACAGTTTTGTCACATCACACACATCTATTTTTCATGTGCACTTGAATATTTTGCAGTGTCGCCACCTCTCCAGAGAGGACAAAATTTTCAACAGCTGAAAGCTATTTTTCCAGGTTCATTCCACCAGCAGAGCATCATCATTCACATGAAAGACTCCCCAGTAGAGTCGCCAATTTTGTTGGTTTTTCTTCTGAATCAGCATTAGGATTTGCCAGTTCTAATGCACAGGCAGATTCAGCCAACTGAATACAGGAGGTTGCGTGAGCTCCTCCCCTTCACTTTTGGTTCTGCAGCACCAAGGGGGTGTCTCTATTTGATAAGAGTATGACCTTGACTAGCTCAATGACAGAAGGATATAACTTGATAGCAACAGGCAGAATACTCTCATGTAAGGACCAAGATTTGTGTAACAAATCACAAGGTTGGCAACATTCTTGGACATAATGTCTGGTTAGGGATGAGAGCATGCAAGGGTTTCCTACTCCTAATCCTACAACTAACAGGTGGAAGGATGAGATGTTTTGAATTGGTGTTTGGAGTTATGGGACTTTCCTAAACCCATTGAATAGACAGATTCCCAAACCAGTGCCTTATCTAGGCAGCAGAATCATATCTAAGAATGTAAATGTCTCCCCATGACAACACTAATTCATATCTAGAGGACCTGAGAAGAATGCTACTGCCTAACAGCAACATGTCCAAGAAAGAGTATTACTTATGATCATACTTAACATATCCTATGATGTAATCTATTTCCCTTTGTATCTGATCAAAAGCCTATTTAACCACTCCTTGAGCAGACGCAATAAATCAGACACACAGTATGCATATACTGAAAAACTTGCAAGCCCTTGACAACCTTGTTTGAAAGGAAAACAAATGACATACAGGAGACAATCAGAAACAATACACACACAGGTGTTTTTCATTTAACATTAATCTACATAGAAAGTCATCACAGAGAAAATTATCATTTACAAGACAAGATAGACTAGTACACCAGACTAAGGACCGAGTCTGTAGCAAAAAATGCCTTTCAAAATGTGAACACCTTATGTTCAGAGCCAGAGCAAAAAGCCCAAAAAAACATCCAACCCCTAAAAAGAGCAACACTTCCTGCTTAAGAATAGCTAGAGGGAAGCGTACTCAGCATTAATTACATAGCCAGAAGTCAAAAATCCGCCAGATACATCCATCAGAAAGAATGGTGCTTAGAAGTCATCAATGCAGCAGACCAGGGAGGCCTCGAGCCTTGCGCCGCCATCTGGAAGTCTTTATTCATAATCGGGCAGCCTGATCGTTTGTACCATCGCCCATACCCTTGCTACAGTCGCCATTGATGGCTCAACCACCCGCAACCACTGAGAAAACAGTCGCTGCATTCAAACAGAAGCCTCCCGCCAAAATGTGCTTTGCTGAAGGTTCAAAAGTGTAGGGAAATTAATCCCACATGCATGGTGCGGAAACCCCCTTAGCACTTTAAAAACATGGTCGCACACATAATAGGTGTCGAGCGCTTTTGCCGTGCTCGACACACGACCCTTCCATCAATGGCCCATCGCCGTGACACGAGCCATCGGCCAACTCCCAAATTCTCCTACCGACCTCACTAGTCTCACCGACCACACCTCCGCAAGCCTCTGTCGGCCAGACACAAACTATCAGAGCAACTGAACACTCCTTTGCCAACCATACTTGTCACCCCGATGGCCACCTGTGAGCCATCCACCATCGGCCAGACTCCTACAGATAGCCCACTTCCGTCGGTGAGACCAACCCTATCGGCACCACAAAAAACCCCTCGGCCGACAATACAAATCACGCCGATGGATCTTGGCCTCCCCCTTCCGTCGGTGTGACATACACCATCGGGCAAGCTCACCTCAGTCCATCCGATGTACAAAGTCACTCCGATGGCCAAACTCCTCGTTCCCATTGGCCAGACACACATCGTCGGAGCAACTGAAAAGACACTGGCCGATACACCATGTCACATCGACGAAGGCTCAAAACATACTCCATCGGGGAGACCTGCCCTGTCATCACCCTGACACATCAAACACTAATACCACCGTCGGCTAGACCTTCAACTGTCGGTCCAACATGAATTTCCCTCATCGACGATACCACTCTCACCAATGAACACCTGACTTACCCCCATCGACATGACCAACACCATTGGTGGAACCACAATTTCCCTCGCCGATAGGCAAAAGTCTTGGCGATATACAAAGAACACACCATGCTATTGATGTGATCGCCAAGACACATGTAAACTTATGCCGATGGGCAGAACATGATGACCCCTTCCTCAAGAAAGATAATGTGGATGCTACAAAACACTGAAGGGGTGCCAACACTTAAAATTTTTGGATTTCTTGGAAAGGTGCCTGCATGAAAAATTGCTAAATTAACTGACAGTGAATTCAAGCACCAATAGGTCGAAGGAAGGAATTAAGAGTAGAACCTCCACCACAAGGTGAACAAGTCATTGACCCAATGTTACCGTCGGTAAACATTGGAAAAAACCCAGCGATCGTACAAATGGAGATTGGAGGGAAAATCCTAAACACGATCATCGACGGAGGAGCAGCAGTCAGTGTACTACCCGAAGATACATGGAAGAGTCTCAGGAAACCTACACTCTGGCCACCGACATTCCAATTAGTGGGCGCCGACCAGCATGGCATCAAGCCGTTGGGAACACTGATAGCACAGAAGGTGACGATCGGGACACAACCGTTCTTGTTGAACTTCGTAGTCATCCTGGTGCAAAAGAGGGGGTATAACGCATTGCTTGGAAGAGGATGGTTGGTGGCAGCGAGAGCAGATCACAATTGGAAGAGAAACACGTTAGCCATAGAGCAACGGGAAAAAAATATGTGATCAACCTAGTAAATCAAGCAGTGGGTGAAGACTGAAGAGTTGGCATCATTAGATTCAGAATGTGAGGAAGGATGCGGAATGGAGGGAGAAAGAGGAACCATAGAGCCAAATGAGGAAGGTATTCTCGACCTCCATGAATGCTCGGAGGATGAGACGAATTCATTGAACGGGTTATTTCATTGGCAGATGGAAGACTATGAATTCTTCCAATCGGAGTGTAACATGATTTCAATAAGAGAAAGTGGTGAGTACTCTTGAACGACTAGTGAAACACTTGGCAATATTGGGCCTAGTGAAACATTGTTGATGAATGAAGCACTGGATGGATTGACAAACACTCGACCACTTGGCAAGAGGGAACCAGTAATGTGTGACAAAGGGGAGGAAGGTAATAATCAACCAGAAGCAACAGAGCAAATAGTGGCAGAGACAAGTCAACCAGGAGAGGCACAGAAAAAATATACAGAGGGTGAAGCCAAGATAGATGATACACTTGCACATACATTTGAATCAAACAAGGTGATCAGATATGAAGAGTCATTGACAAGCAAGGTGAATTGGGGTGATGAAACTAATGACGGGAACACAACATTGAAAACACTGGCCAGAAAGAGACCATACAGAAAGAATAAGGACTATAGAGTAATTCTGCCGACTTGCAATTTTTTGGCGATCGGTGAAAAGCAACAGAAAAAAAATGATGTTAAAAAGTCGGACAGTTTGCTGAACGTAGTATGCGGCTTCCAAAAGACAACAATTCTAGCAACAGTTCCGGCCCCTGCAGATGATTACAAAATCAATAAAGTCGGAGTTGCAGATTGAACGTGGACTCCATCGGAGAAAAATAGAAAAATCTGATTCAGGTGGACATGGATGAAAAATTAGAAAAAATGGAAAAAATAGAGAAAAAGAGATTGAAAAATGAAAAAAAAAAGACATATGACTAGGTCGTACAACCTCAACGGTACGACCAGGCCGTACAATGAGAACCATACAACCTCAGCCATACGACCAGGCCGTATGATGAGAACCGTATGACTTGGTCGTATGACCTCAACTGTACGACCAGGTCGTACGCCTATCCCACTTCATAAACTCTACCCCCAAGAAAAAAGAAAAACACTAAGTTTTTTTTTAGTCTGCAATTTGGAAAAAATACACAACCGTACCATTGATAAAGGAAAGAAAAAAGATAGGCCGTATGAAGAAGACTAGGGAGGACGACAGGAAAAAAGCTGTACGATTCAGGGAGAAAAGAAGAATGATCCAAGGTCGTACAAAGAGAATAAAGGAGGCCGCACCAAGAAGAGGAAGGAAAAGAGGGCGATTGGCCACATACTCGGTAGGATTTCTCATTGTCCATATGATTGAGGGTGCGGAAATCAACTTCAATAATTCAGAAAAATGATGTGCGCCATGAAGGTCCGAATGGTTTTGAAGGTGTTATTTTGGGCTTGGCGGCACTGCCCCTCAACCCCGCTGGGGGCGCTGCCCCCAAACCCCCATCAAACCAGTACTATCTTGATTCAGTGAGCAATGGGGTGCAACATTCGCAGCATTTAATATGCTATCAGATTGGGTCCCTTGGTTGGTTGGTCTACTAGTAGGTGTTCCAAATGTGTTGGTTCTACTTTTACACAGCTCCTACTTCAGCATTGTCGTCAGTTGGTAGAACTTACTTCATGTCACTTGATACTTCATGGTTTTTTGTCGTTTGGAAGATGACTAATTTTGTGGGGGGAATGATGTAGTCGGTCATAATCATAGTCGGCCAAGTAAATAAAATAAATTAATTAATGTTGTGCACAGTTAAGTCCAAGAGTGTTATCAGGAATTATGGATTCGTTGCCGACGGTTGGATAGTTATGGAGTCGTTGCCGACGGTTGTTCTCTCAACCAACTTTGGCATAAGTTATATAGAGTTGATACTTGGAATGGAGAGGCAGCATTGTGACATTGTAGTGTAATATTGATATATTCAATGAATGGAAACAATACTTTATTCTGTGCAATGTTGTTATAAATTCATGTTCTATGTTATGCATTATACTACATAATTCTGTTTACTCTATGTCTGTATGAATACCACATTGCCAATAAACAAGATCTTGGACTTCCCCTTAGATTATCAACTTAATCAACACATCCACTCCATCAAAAGTGGAGTGTCCACTAACCACACTGAAAGGTGTTGGAAATAAGCCACACTCGGACCGACGATCGATTGGCCACAAGGGGGTAGTAACTCGATATAGCACTCCAACAGCAAATGGAAGGTCCTAGGTTCGAGTCCTAGCTAGTCCATATGACCAGTAGCTCAACAATTGGTATTAGGGCCAGGCTAGGAGCCCCAATCATCTACAGTGTGGCTTAAGGGGGGGTGTTGGAAATAAGCCACACCCGGATTGATGATGGACTAGCCACAAGGGTCTAGCAACTCAGTTGGTAGAGCACTCTAGCAGCAAATGGAAGGTCCTAGGTTTGAGTCATAGCTGGTCCATATGAGCAACAACTCAACAAAACGGACCCTACCATGTCCTCTGCAGCTATCATCAACGGCATCAAAAGTCTAGATTCCACCATCCATGGAAGGGCAAGGAAATGAAAGAAAACAAGCTTAAAGCCCTTGTTCTTCAAAACTGAATCCTTCATTTGGTTGCTAGCAATTAACTACTTGTGGCTTGAAACCAATGCTTGCAACATTATACTGCAACTATTGAAGATGTGCTCTACCGGGACCCTGCAAAATGTACATACATAGAGCTCATTTTAGGGAAGGGGATATAATATGCCCCATGCAAAAAGACATAACATACAACTACACCAATGTAACCTAGTAAATCAACCTTTTGAAGGTGCTCCTCATCAGATCCGTTTTCCTCAGCCCGAGACGTCTACCTATGAATGGACCTGCAGAGCTGCAAAATAACTGGTAATTGGCTCTGCTAGTGTCTCAGAAGACTCCATGTCTCATTCAATGCCATTGCGGTCCACGACCTCCTCTTCAGCTCTAGCTTCTTGAAGCCCCTATTTTTTTGACATGTACAAGGATGGCATCTTTGGATTTTTTTTGTGATGAGCCCCCTTCCTTGCTATCAATAGTTTACATCCGTTGCTCTCTTTCCCCACTACCATAATGCTGAAAAGCTTAACTTATTAAATCTCTTTTGTAGGAGGACAATATATACTCCTAGTTTGCCCCTCTATTTTCTCTTCCATAGACAGACAGTTTAGTGGCCCTTGTCTCTTGGCTTTTCTGCTAGCAGCACAAGCTCTATATTTTCATGTACATTTGTCAGATTGAAGTGCCTATTATAGGCCTGGAGATGAGCTGTCACTAGAATTTATTTTTACTATCAATTTTATTTTGTTGAGATGAGCTGTCACTATAATTCCTTTTTACTATCAATATTATCTTGTTATTATTAAAAGTAAATGTTGTCTCATTTATGACATGAGCTCTACCACGAGGTGAAAGATAGCCCAAGGGATAGTAGATCTTGTTATTTTTGCTTTCTGAACTGTTGATCTTATGTTATTCAATTTGATAATGAACTCTCCCATTTCTCAACCATCTTCTCATTGAACAGTAATGAACCTGCCACTAAATTACTTATGTACTTGACTTGAATGTCATTGTAAGTTTTACATTCCAAAATAAAGTGCTTCTCTGTTTCACTGCCCCAATGGTGCAAAAGACAAATTCTCTCTTCCCATACCTCTTTTGGCCTTTTCCATCTATCCTTTTCACATTGAAAATGGTGTGAGTTAGTCTTTAACTGAGCTATGAGAATCTTTGCTCTCCAAGGGATATTGGCCCCTATATAGGCCTTTTGTTGATGATCATAAGTGGAGTTAAATTCCTTAAGGTAACATTTCTTCTTTATCCCTAACGCCTTTTCCCACATAGACTTGTGGAACTTATCTATGACAAATGCCTTTATTTCTTTGCTATTACTATGACATGCATTCAAGTGAATGTGCCATTTTCTCATCCACCTACTGTTTTGTTTCATCTAGAACTTATTTCTCTCGTTCAGGACATCTTTAAAGACAACCTTGAGCCATCTATTTGCCTTCAACTGTTTGAGTTTTTTCAGATATCTTAAGATACGCACCATAGCAATGGCTTCAATAGAAATTGTACTTGTTTCATCTAGAAGAATCTCATAGGGGATCAAAGCTCTTTATTATATTGATCTTATATTGAAGTTATTGTTCTGGTTTTTATTTTAGAACATTTGAAAAAATTTGAAGAGATGGAGGTAAATAGATGGTCTAAGGTTGTTACGAAAGAAATTTTGAATGAGAGAAATAAGTCTTAAAATGAAACAAAATATCAAGTGGATGAACAAATGGAACATCCATTTAAATGAACGTCCAAATTCAGTGAGTCTATGTGAAAATAACATTAGGGAGAAATAATATATATTATCTTGATAAATTTAACCCCACATATGATTATCAACAAAATACTTATATAAGGGCAAATATCCTTTGGAGAGAAAAGATGCTCAAAACTCTATTGAAGACAAATTCACATTATTTTCAATGTGAAATAGGTAGATAGAAGATGCCAAATGAAGAATGTGAGGAGAGGGTATGTGTCTTTTGCATAGCTAGGACAAAAACATTTTATTCTAGAGTGTAAAGCTTACAATGACATTTGGACCAATTTAACAACTTCTTTACAAAATTTGTTTAAAGAGAAAAAATTGAAAAAAAATGAAAATTCATCCTCAAAATTAAGATCAACAATTCAAAAATCTAAAATAACTAAATCTATTGTCCTATCCTTTACATGCAAATAGTTCCTAATCTTGTAACAGGTGGCCAGCCATAGACAAAGGTATATATTTTATTTATGTGTATTTCATTTGTCTCAAAGCTGGTTGATCCATACTTGTATTAGAGTTGTTTGTTTACCATGCATAAGATAGTCAATGTGTGGTTGGTCTATGTATGTTCATTTTCGCCCAAGTCCATAGTTTTCTTCTTTCTTACCAAGATTACCCAGTATAGGGAACTGTGAAATAGGAGACATTATTATTGTCTGTAAATATTTTCATTGGCTCTGATTTCAAGGTCAGCTAGTACTTGCAAGTTGCATTCTTTACGCAAATTTTAGCCTAATTTTGTCTCTCTGGACTTTTGACATGCGTTACCCTACACATTGTTGCAAAACAAACTTTTGTTGCTTTGGCATAAACTCTGCTTCAAGATAACTTTTTGAATTGTGTTTCCTGCAACATTTTTTTTTTTCTTAAACATTGGCTGCATGCTAAAGATAATTTCCCATAAGTCTTTTCTCTTTTCGGGAAAATCCATAATATTACAGAACAAAAGTAAAATTGGCTAAATGTCTCAATGATTCTTTTTAGGATTATTAGCTTGACTCTACGAATGTGAAAATAGAAATGTTTTAAGATTAGATTTTCCCCCTATTTGGATTAAGGTTCAACATCTGATACTGTCTTTGCAGGTGCTTCAAGTGGAATTGGCACTGAAACAGCTCGTGTTCTTGCGCTACGAGGTGCTCATGTGGTTTTGGCAGTCAGGAATGTTGATGCTGGTAATGCTGTTAAAGAATCTATTATTAAGGAAATTGGCAATACTGAAGTAGATGTTTTGGAGCTAGATCTTAGCTTGATCTCATCAGTTCAAAAATTTGTTTCCAACTTCAAATCTTTGAATCTTCCTGTGAACATTTTAGTGTAAGCTCTCCTCATTTTTTAAATATAGCAGCCCGTTTGACTAATAAATTTATTCTTTGATTACTGAAGGCTTTTCCTAATACCGTTTATAATAGATAATGAATCAAGAATTATGGCATGAACTTCAAAGCTTCCACATCAAAAATAATTTTTTTCTGGCTTTTGCTTTGAAGGAATAATGCTGGAGTAATGGCATGTCCTTTTCAGCTTTCTCAAGATGGCGTAGAATTACAGTTTGCTACAAATCACATTGGTAAGATATATATACCCTCTTATTCTGCAAAAATGTGATCCCTATTTTGATAAATGATATATCCTAGTAGATATCTAGACGGGAATTTGTTAGACTTGAGAACCCAATTTGATAGAGCTCGGATTGTACATTGCTGGGGGCTGTGATGCCCGGAAACTTGTTGAGCTGTTGAATATGGCTTATGGGTTTACACTTATTCACATAATGTTTTGTATTATAGGAACTGGAATTTTGTAAATTGTCTTTCAATGTTCGACTGTAAATGCCCAGCAACACCTTTAATCACTATTTTTTGTTTTAGTTTTTACATAATAAGAAACAACTGCAAAACGAATTTGCATTCTGATAGTAAGTAGATATTTCCTAGAATTTCTCTATGATGGCTGAGATTTAATATAAAAGTATTATACCAAAAAAACTCTATCAGAATAATGCGAAACATGAAGTATATAGGACATAAAAAAGATACTCATAAAAATCATTTTCTAGAATTAGAAAAGCATTTGAAATTATTTTACTATACGTGTATTTTACTATTTTGTAATGTGAAACATGTTATTTTCATGTTTATATTCTTTTATAAGATTAATTCCTTTAAAAATAGGAACACTTTGTCATGGTGCTTCTCTGAGTTTCTAAGAGGGGGAATGTAGAGATAGGGTTTTGGGGATGGTAATTTTTTTTAAATTTTTTGAGATGGTGGGGATATATTATATAAAATTTTAAAAAAATTATCATCCCCAAAACCCTATCTCTGCATTCCCCCTCTTAGAAACTCAGAGAAGCACCATGACAAAGTGTTCCTATTTTTAAAAGAATTAATCTTATAAAAGAATATAAACATGAAAATAACATGTTTCACATTACAAAATAGTAAAATACACGTAAAGTAAAATAATTTCAAATGCTTTTCTAATTCTAGAAAATGATTTTTATGAGTATCTTTTTTATATCCTATATACTTCATGTTTCGCATTATTCTGATAGAGTTTTTTTGGTATAATACTTTTATATTAAATCTCAGCCATCATAGAGAAATTCTAGGAAATATCTACTTACTATCAGAATGCAAATTCGTTTTGCAGTTGTTTCTTATTATGTAAAAACTAAAACAAAAAATAGTGATTAAAGGTGTTGCTGGGCATTTACAGTTGAACATTGAAAGACAATTTGCAAAATTCCAGTTCTTATAATACAAAACATTATGTGAATAAGTGTAAACCCATAAACCATATTCAACAGCTCAACAAGTTTCCGGGCATCACAGCCCCCAGCAATGTGCAATCCGAGCACACACACACACACACACATATATCAAATGTACAACACAACTAATAATTGATAATTCAATGTCAATTGTCAAATCATAAATGTTAATGATAAATCAAAATGGTTTATATAAATATCATAGTAGCATTACAAAGTTTGAAAGTTCAAAACTTACAAATGAGCTAAGAATCCCAACTACAGTCAAGAAGTGACAAACATCAAAATGACAAAATGAGAATGCCCAAAAAAGATATTCATAGCTGGTTTTTGTTTGAGCAACAAGCTCCAAATCTAAAGTCATCATCCATTGGATATGCTCATCATCAACTTGGCATGACTCCTTAGGGTCTACATCCCACTCTATTGGTGGGCTTTGCCTGTACCTAGGTGTCTTGCAATCAATGAGACACAAGACACTATGTACAAGTTTTTTTGCTATTGCAAAGGTAAGTTTGTTTCTCTTAAAGAGAGTGGATAAAAGTTAAAACCATATGTGGACCAGTTCCTCTCAATAGTAGAGGAACTAGAAACCTATGAGAGAAGATGAATGGCAAATCGGGTATTTTTGAGGCCCATATAGTCATCACCAACTAACTAGCTTGTCTTGTGCCAAAGTGTGCCTACCAATCCTTGCTGAAGTCTTGAAGCCATCAAGTTGAATAAACCTTATCCATTCAACTATGACCTATGAAGCTTCCTCTAGACTACACATTATCTTACAATGTGAACAATTTTGCTAGGTCTCTCCACATACCACTTTGGGTACAATGCATTTGCAGCCATGTGTAAAGGGTTGTTCAACTTCTCTCACCTTTTTGGATTATGGGATGAATATACTCATGGAAAAACTTTAAGTGGGGTCTCTCTCACGAATAACATGTTATGATCTTACCTACAAAAGATGATCAAATAGAAACAACATGCAAAAAACAAGATGCTCAATGAACATAGAGAATAGCTACAAATATGCTGTAATGTCCCCTTTTTGTTTAGTTGAGCCATTATTGCAAAATGACTTGGAGAAAGGAAAGTCGACTTCACCTAAGCCAAATTGAAGTTAAGTTGAATACTTTATAAAGTGACTTGGAGAATGGAAAGTTGGTAAAATGACTTAAAGCTTGGAGAACGGAAAGTCACTTTATAAAAGAGGAAAATAAATTATAATAAAATGACAAAATAAAACATTATTTTAATGACAAAGTTGGACGTCCCACTTGGAGAAGGAAAAGTGCATTAAAAAATAATATTTCAATCCCAATTATGGCGGTGGACATGAAACTTATATAAAATTTTTTAAATTTGGGCGCTCCACTTGAAGGCTATAAAAGAATGTGTTTGGGAGGTCATTTCATCATTGTGTATTTTGTCATTTGCAAATTGCAAGTTTTCCTTTGAGCTGCAACATTGGTTCAGCCATTTTCTGAGGACGAAAACCCTTGGAAAATTCATGGATTGGACGAAAACCCAATTCCACTTTGAGAGGTGAATCCATACGGGGTTTACCATTGAGCTTATTGCAGGTTTTTGGCATTATTGAGGAGCTGGAAAAGACATTTATTTGCAGGTTACATCTGCTAGGGTTTCATCTCCAAATTTATGGGATTGTTTCAATACAAATTTGGGAATTATAATCATATTTGTTGGAGGTTTTAATTGCAAGTTTTATATCAGACTTGTGAAGGGTTTATAGAGCAATTTATTGGTGATTTTAAAGGGTTTCATCTCCTAACCCTAGCGCCATATTCTTTAGGCACATATTGCAGATTTGAAATGATATTTGGCATCATGGATAATGAATTGCAGATGTGAGCACTCCTATGGGAAGATCGTGGATTTTTCATGATGAATTATCATCTATATTCTATCGCCTAGGGTTTATTGTTGCATTGAAGAGTGGGTGGCTTCTATTATAAGGATATATATCCAGATTTGAAGGAGCTGATTCAGATCGCAGCCATTGGAGGAGTCGCCAACCAATAAGACCTATCGCTGCCTATAATGAAGATATCTTGGTGAAGTGCCAACATTTTGGAGGTATTTTGTGGAGGAACTAATGTTACAACTGTCTCTTTCATAGCAGAAATAAATTACAGCAGACTATCATTTATATCAGACCATTGTATCAGCACTCAACCATTAGGGACTTGGCATCTATTATGCTTCCTTGTATTGAAGACAAAGATCGGGTATGTTATGTATTGAAATGCTGATGAATGCTACCTAATTTGTATTCAAATCTTTAATTTGAATTGGCATTGTAAATGCTGTCTCAGTCTGAATCAGACCTGATATCTTTTTAATCAGACTTGATATAGAGGAAAATAAAGCATATTTGATGTTGTCATTGTGATGTTTATGCATGTAAGGTATTTGGCTATGTTTCCTATGTTTTGGCATATATATTTCCATTGAAAAATCATCTTAACAATCATCAAAACCAAATACAAATTCAGAAATCAGAACTCAGTCCATTTACATGACAAGTGTTTGACGAAATGTCAAACTTTTGAGATCAGAAATTCAGGGCAGATTGGTTAAGGGTTTTTACATATGCTTATATTCATAAATCAAATACAAAATATCATTGGCCTCTTCAAGGGGGCAACCTCCTTAAAAGAAAAATCTCTGATATAAAATTTAACTTGAGATGATCATTTCTTCATTACAACACCAATATGTAAGCATCACAAAAAGTGACTTATGAGGTACAACCCATGTGGGATAAATCTACACACTTAATATGAACTCATTATACTATTACAACTTAATGTGATGCATTTGCGATAAACCCATACAATGCAATATTAACTAAATAACTAAACTATGATTATTAAAATGCTCATTTAATAATAATAGGAGGTTAGGAGGTAAGAGTCCTAATATGCTCTTCCTTGTTAGAAAGTGTTGTTCTCAAGGCTTGAGCTATAGAAATTGCTGCTAAATCTGGTGAAGAGGTTCCCAAATTGTGTCTTTTGGTTGTAAGCCTCGTCATTGAGCCAAAACATTTGTGATGGCTTAGTTATAGAGATGGTACGAATGTTTGTCCATAATAGCCTTAGGCTAGAGATTGATGGAACCTTCGTTGTCCAATTCAAGAAGTGTCAATTGAATGTGAATGCATTGTCCAATGTAATATCCCAAATGGGGATATTTTCTCCTAATTTGGATTTACGGGCTTTCCAAACTTTTAATTTCTGATTTTCTGATTAAACCCTAATTTTATGAATCTTTGCTTTTCAAATCAGACTTAATCATGCACTTATAACATCCCATAAATCATGTCAAATCATCACATAATCATTGCTAACATGAAAGCCAATAACATACTTGAATTCCCCAATGAAATACAAAATGAAACCACTCAAATCCACAACCACAATGACTGAAAAATAGATGTAGAAGTCTGCTGCTATAAATCAGAACTTGTGAAGTCTTCAAGTACATAAAATGGCTAGGGCAAACAAGCCAAATATGCCCAGCTACAAATCAGACATAAACCATAAGGTTTTACATACCAAACATAGACAAAATGACCTCCAAGTGATGGCGCTCCACAAGTAGGGTTAAAACCCTAGGCAATGACACAAACTCGCCAACAAGAAGTCCTCCAAAATGGGTGAATTATTAAGATAATTTCTAGTTTATTATTGGTCAATCTAGTTGTTTCCTATTACATAGGTTTTGTTTAGCTGTTTCCTATTAGATAGGCTTTATTTCAGTCTTTTATTCTGCTTTCTTAGTTGTAGCTTTTTACAAGCTGTCTGTCTATTCTTAGACTTTGTAACTTCTCTTTAAATAGAGCATTCACTCTTCATTGTAAATTAATTAATTCATTAATATATTCAGAAATGTAACATGGTATTAGAGCCCAGGTCGAGGGCTCTCTGTGTTTTTTTTCGTTTTTGTGCAGGTGTTTAATTTTAGATAGGCGTTTTGCCTTTCACCCGTGTTTTGCAAGGATTTGCATCGGTGTTCCTTTCAGTTTGCAAGGCGTTTTCTTCTATGTTGCAGTTCTTTCTGCATTGAAAACCCCTAATCGCGATTTTTAGTCGCCTATTTGTTTTGTTTCTTGAAAATCGCATCAAGTGTCTTCTAAGTCTATTCGCGCTTTGGGAGTTCTTTTCGGGACTCAGCTTCACATTTTTCCTTAGGCCAACGCCATTCTATCACTGCGATTTTCTCTTTCTGCGGAGTCTTTCATTCTTTCTGGCTGCGATTTGCGGGTTTCTGTGCAACAGCGACAACTTTCAAACAGTCTGAGCGGCAAGCTTCTTCCATCGGCAGCCCTTTCAAGAAAACTGGTCAGGCGATTTGAGTTTTGGATGTGTGTTGATCACGATTTCTCCTTGCCACCGCGTCTGCTGAAATCATCTTTCCAATTTTCATCGGCTTTGGAGAGATTTGCGTTTGGTGTTTGGTATTTCTCCTTCTCGATTCATGATTTCCGTGTTTTCTGTGAGGTCGCGGGTGCCATCCCTTTTTGTATGAAACGAGCTTTCCTCTACTGTCGCAATTTTTGGAGGTCGGGTTTCTCTTGGGCATTTTTCTTCCTTTATGGTCGTCTGTCTACTTCTATGGTCGCAATTTGTTTTTGATCGGTGTTTGTACCCTCTTGCCCGTGGTCCGTTGGTCGTTCAATGCTCGAGTGCGTTTGATCACGGGTTTCTGTGTGAAGAGGTGATTTGTAAGCAACGTCAGTTTTCTTTGTGTGATCTCTTGGGTGTGGGTCCCATCAATCATGTGCCCGACATCTTCTATCTTTTTTGCGGAATCTAAAGAAATTCTTTATGGTCGTCCTTTTGGTTTGACCAAAGCATTGGGCTATCCTTTATTTCTTTGGCTCCTTTGTCTCAGTTTTTGTGAAGGGAAATGTTCTTTTTTCAACAGCCATGCAGAGTTCGTTTTGCCTCAAAGTCTGTGTTCGGATGTTCTGTAAGTTTATGCTTTTCGTACTCTTGAAATTCGGGTTTTGAAATCCGTGTTTGGATTTATCTCGAGATCTGTGCCTCGGTATTCGTGTTTTTGGCTTCTTCCATGTTTTTTCAAATATGTGCTTCGTAACCCGTGCAAGGGTTCTGTTCATCTTCGGTGCCGTCTATCTGCTTCGACATTCGTGCCATCAACTTATAATCCATTTTTTCGTGTCTCGAAAAATGTGGAGTATGGCATCTTTTTGGAAAGTAGTCAGAAGTTCAACGACAACAAATTTTTTAAATCATCAGTGTTTCTCTGCAGACTCTGAGTTCCTATTCTGTAGCCCTGTGAATGGGGTTCCGGTTTCTGTTTTCGGCAGCTTCCTTGTTTGGCAAATGTTTTTGCCTAGTTGTTGTTTCTGGAGTGTTTTCTGCCTTTTCGCCGTGGTTCACAACTTTGAGGGATTTCTTGATTTGCGCTTACAACGCTTAGCCCCTTCTTGTCACCAACTAGATCTGCGGTCATCATTTGCATTCTGCTTCTTTGGATCCCTTGGGATTTGTGTTTCGACACCCGTTTTTCGTTTTCTGATCATTGCATCCATCTGTCTTGGAAGATAGTCTGTTTTGGGAGGGCATCTTGGTATAGTTAGGAAATTGATCATTAAGGGGGGGTATTAAGATAATTTCTAGTTTATTAATGGTCAATCTAGTTTTTTCCTATTAGATAGGTTTTGTTTAGCTGTTTCCTATTAGATAGGCTTTATTTCAGTCTTTTATTCTGCTTTCTTAGTTGTAGCTTTTTACAAGCAACCTGTCTATTCTTAGACTTTGTAACTTCTCTTTAAATAAAGCATTCTCTCTTCATTGTAAATTAATTCATTCATTAATATATTCTGCATATATTCAGAAATGTAACACGAATGGGATTTGCAAGTCTGCTGCTACAGAAATCTGCTCTAACTCCAACCCTAATCAGCAATATCTCCTCAAATTTGCCTCTCAATGCAAGTCGCTCCTCCTCCAAGGTGTAGCGCTCAAACCCTAGGATGAATCCTAGTCAATATGCACAATGCCATGGCCAAGAGAAGTCCTCCATCATGATCTCTAAATCTGATATACAATTCTGCCCTAGAAACAATGAAGCACAAGTAGATCCCTGCCACGAAATCCTCCACTAGGATGCTTGAGGTTTTCATCCCAAGATCCTTTCCAAGATATAAAACTCCCAAGTGTGTATGAATGAATGAGTGAATGATGCCTTGAAGTGCCACAGACAAACTTGTATTTATACACATTTCCTTTGCTCTTCCTAAGTGGCTGACCTAGGTGAGAAAATTGCTTTTTATTTATTAGTTTCTTCACAATGAAGGCCGACCCCTCATAGGCAAGTCTTGGTGCCCAAATGAATAATGTGCTGCACTCTTTCCTAGGCTGACCTAGGCAGATCCAATCTTGCTTGTTTTTCTTTTTTCTCTCCAAAGAGGGCTGGTCCAATATGAGAAGCCTTGAGCGCCATAAATGCCAAATTAAAGATTTGCATTCCAAGTCAAAGATAGGAACTATTTTATTATTCTTTTTTCCTTTATAGGCCGTCTCAAACCAATCATGCATCAAGTAGGTTCTCCTAAAAAATGGTATCAATGAATAATCAAAGCAATAGCACATACCCTTCCTCCAAGTGGTGTTGCCATAGAACATGTTGGCAAATTCATCTCCCGGCACAATCTCCTTGACAAGACACAATTCCACATTCAAATTCCAGAAGGCAGCTTGCTTCAATGGAAGGAGCATATCAAAGCCCTTAGAAAAATACACCAATGTATCTTCGAACCTCAATTCATCTTTCCCAAAGCCCAGAGTGTGAAAACCAATTCCTCTGCTCCCTAATGGCGACCATTCCAAAAATGGGGACATTACATCCAAGGACCTTCGTCAAATAGGAAACATGGAAAATAAGATGTAGCTTGGTAGAAAAAGGTAGGTTGAGTTTGTAAGAGATTGTGACAATTTGTTGTAGCACTCAGTAAGGTCTATAGAATTTTGGTGCTAATTTTTGACTACCTTGGAGATTCAAGGCTGTAGATGCATATATAATATGCCCCTTTAGTGAATGTGTGCTCATAATGGTGTTTATTTGCTTGTTTTGTATAGGTCTATGCCAAGGTCAAGTTGTTCTTGAGAGTCAAGAGTAAATCTTTCTAATGGTTGAGAATTAAATCGATGACCTATACCTTGGAATTGTCTAGAAAGTAGAATGTAAGAGATGGTGGTGGTTGGCCATAAATGACTTCATATGGTGTCATCTTGGTCAATGAGTGGTAAGAGGTGTTGCATTCAGAAAGAGGTGGTGTAATGTCCTGTAGGCTGGTTGATGTGCCCCACCGGGTGGGAGATGGCCCCCACCTCAAGGGAGATGTGCCCCTTCCCAGTGCTCGTGGCCCAAGGTCTCCTCGTGGATGCTCCGGTGAGGAGATGAGCCCCCACTCTTAACGCCGGGGGGTTTCATTCACCATCAGTCCGGGCTTTTGGCGTAGTGGTTGCCTTAGCTTGGTATCAGAGCCGAGGTCTCGAGATCAAGACTCTTCAAGGCAAGCGGACTGTAATGGCCCGTAGGTTGGCGGTGGGTGATGTGCCTCACCGGGTGGGAGATGGGTCCCACCTCAAGGGAGATGTGCCCCTTCCCAGCGCTCGTGGCCCAAGGTCTCCTCGTGGATGCTCCGGTGAGGAGATGAGCCCCCACTCTTAACGTCGAGGGGTGCCATTCACCATCAGTCCGGGATTTTGGCGTAGTGGTTGCCTTAGCTTGCTGGGTCATCAGTGTGTTTGGAGAGAGCTATTTCGACTAGCAGGTACTGATTTAACACCAAGCATAAGCTATCATCCTCAAACTGATGGGCAAACTGAAATTGTCAATAAATGGCTTGAGGGATACTTGAGAAATTATGTATCTGATCATCAATGTGCTTGGATAAAGTGGTACATCTTGGAGAATACTGCTTCAACACCACTTTCCACATGTCAATTGGCATGTCTCCCTTTCATGCATTGTATGGGTATGATGCAGTTTCCTTTATTGATTTGGCATTGGATGACAGTCGAGCTCCTCGAGCTAAAGAATTGATGCAGGACACGCAAGACATCTTGCGAGTACTTAAGGACAACTTACAAAGGGCTCAAAATCAACAAAAGTTGTGTGCTGACAGACACCGGGTTGAACGTAGTTTTGAAGTTGGAGACATGGTGTTTCTACGCCTTCAACCGTATAGGCAAAGCTCCTTGAAGAAGTCAGGTGCAGAGAAGTTAAAACCCAAGTTCTATGGACCCTACAAGGTGTTGAGAAGAGTAAGGGAAGTGGCATATGAACTTGATCTGCCAGCAAGAAGCCACATACACAATGTGTTTCATGTGTCGTGTCTCAAGAAGGTACTAGGACAACATGTGGTTTCATCAGAAGAATTGCCACCACTAGATGAAGAAGGAATGCTTGCACTTGAACCTGAGAGTGTGGTGGATATGAGGGAAAAGAAACTGCACAACCGGAGCATAAGGGAATATTTGGTGAAGTGGAAAGGGTTGCTGATGGAGGATGCTACTTGGGAAGGAGAGAAGATTCTTGAGCATCCTAACCTTCAATTGCTTGAGGGCAAGCAATTTCGGGAAGGGGAGAATGTAATGTCCCCGTTTCCAGCTGATCATCAAGTGAAGAATGGATTAAGCCTATTCCTCATTCCCGGAGGCTAATTCAAATGATGAGGGAGTGAATTGGGTTTTGACTAACTCTGTGTGTAGTTTTGCAGGTACAATCAAGGAGTTTCAAGTCATAATCCTCTAAGTCATGTGCAAGGCGCATATTTAGTCCAGAACTATCAATTTTGGCGCCTAATTGGAAGGTTTAATACAAGGCGCTAATTCTTGCAGTTCCACTTCAAAATTGCGCCTAGCATGGACATCAACTTGTTTTGACCTCATTCATCAAGGCGCTTGCTAGAGGAAACATTGAGTGATCACCCAGGGAGTATTAAGGTGATGATGAAAGTCAGAAGAAGGTATAATTTACCTAGGGCGCAAATTTCATGTTGAACTCACCTAATGTGTGCCTTGGATTTTGAAGACAAGAATCAAGAAGATGAAGTCATCTATTAACCAGTTGAGCATCATTTGTACTTGATCATTCACCAAACACGTGTTTGGGATCATTGAAAGAGCCTAATTGAGCTAGGCACACTTTCTTGTTCTCACAACCCCTAGAGTGCGCCTAACCTTCATGAGGTGCCAATCCAAGTTCAAACACTTCAAATGGGCGCCTTGATCTGAGATTGGTTGTTCGGACCATCAAATGAGTAAGGAACTTCTTCAAGTTTATCAAGTAAACCTCACTCTCAAGGAGATCGAGTGGAAAGTTGGAATTGTCAAGTAATGATGTCTTGATACCAAGGTGCATATTGGGCCAAGAATCCTCCATTTGAGCGCCTAGCATGGATGATTGATAGATTGAAGTTAGGAGAAGTCACTTGGTTGAACAAAGTTGAAGAAGGAAACTCCTAGCCTAGGCGCATGTTTGGTCAAAACTCCTCAATTCTGATGCCTAGGATTGAAGTCTATGTGAGGCGCACATTTTGATGAAACACTTCCATTTTGGTGCGTTGGTTTGAAGATCTCTTTGGATACTCTAGAGAATGCGCCCAAGATGTAGATTTCTCTGGACAACATCAAAGGAGTTAGATTGAATAGATCAAGTGTCGAAGACACCTTCCGGAGTAGGATAAGAAGTGAGGCGCACTTCTTGGGCATTACATGCCTCATCTAGCGCCTAACCTCAAGTGGCGCCTTGATCAACTCCAATGAGCGCCTCAGGAAGATTGAATGAGTTGAGCGTCAAGACACTCTTTTGGATCAAATTGACAACATTGGAAAGCTCTTTCCAAGTTAGGCGCAATCTCATGATGCAACCTCCTCAACTGGCGCCTAGACTAAGCAGGGCGCACTTTCATGTCCCAGACATCTCAACTTGGTGCCTAGACAGAAGATAACGTAGTTATAACCACCTGGACTCTCATTGGTCGATAGGATGACATTGGGATCCGTTCCAATTCATTGGGTAAGGTTGCCACCTCATGATGAGTTGTCAGATGGAATATTCTCCTTGGATATGCTTCTTGGAAAATGTGCCTTGGTTCTTCTTTGTGCATTGGAAAACGTGCCTTCATTGCTTTGAGGGCACTATAAAAGGAGGAGAACACCTCTCATTTGGATATCTTATCTTTGGCAAATTTTCTCTCTGCAAAGCTTTATGCTTGTGTTCTTGAGGCCTGCGAGTTTCAAGTAGTTGGGGTGATGCTCCCTCAACAGTGATAAGGTGATGCTCCTTTGTCAAGTTGTGAGGTATTAACACATAGTTGACATCATTGTGCTCAATAGAGATTGTTCATTTGTGGGGTCATTGTGTACATCTAGGCTTTAAGGCCTTTCTTTGTAATCAATTGAATAAGATTGTATATTCATGCCATTGAGGGCATCATCTATTGTAATAAGGCAATTGTATTGATTTGAATCAAGTAATAATACAAGTGCCCAACTTCAAGTTGATTCATGCAAGTTGTCATTGTTATCTTTCATGAGTGATGTTAAGTAGATTGAGTAATTGAAGAGTTAAGTGCTAGTAAATTTGTCTAAGTAAGAAAATTTTTAGTTAAGTATAGTTGGGTATCTTACAGGTGACCACTTAGCATAGTGACTCTATTGCTTTGAAGAAAACAACATAAATAAGTCTCCAAGAATTTATTGACTATTTCAGTTTGACCATCAGTTTGTGGGTGATATGTTAAGCTCATTTTCAACTACCAAAAATTACACATGAAGGTGGCATCACATTTACAGACAAAGGAAATGTGCATATTGTGGAGGTGGAATATTTGGTCAATGAAGGCTTGTGCAATGGTAGAGGCTTTATAAGTATGGGCCAATGATCAAATTAGGTATACTCAGAGAGATGATTAATCACCTCAAAAATAGCTGATTGCTGCCTAACTTAGCAACCCCGCAATAAAATCCATGGAGATGTTTGTCCATACTACAATTGGGATGCGTAATAGTTGTAGAGTGCTTGGATTTTGATAGTTTCTCCTTTGTACGCTAACATGTATCACACTCAATAAATTGTTTGATAGCTTGGTTCATGCCAACCTAGAAGAAGTTTTCTTTTGCTGCAGGATCAAAGCTCTGATACCATTGTAATGTCCCGAACTAGGGGTTTGCCTATTTTTCTGATTTTTATCTTTCTAATTCTGCCCTAATTTTCTGCACTTTGATTTTCTGCTCAAAACCCTAGATCTGATGTGATTTTCTGATTTCAAATAGAAAAGGACAGCGAACATATATGCCACAAAAAGCTCCAATAACAAAACATTTATGGATCCTTATGATTGTATTTTCAAACACGAAGCCTTTCCAACCAAAACATCATCAAATTGCAAGTAGTATCATGGAACAAAAACTGATTTTCTGAGATGAACAACTGCTGATATAAATCAGAAAATGATGAAGTCTGAAATAAATCAATAAGCATGGGGCAAACAAGACAATCATGCACAATTACAAATCTGAGATAAACCCCAGGGTTTATACATACCACATTCATGCCAAAATAACCTCCAAGAAGATGAAATAGACCTCCAAGTGGTGGCGAACCAGCTAGGGCTTGAAAACCCTAATGACAATGAAACTCTATCCACTCAAAAGCTGCTCCAATGATGAACTTCAGATCTGCAATGATACGGCTCAGGTTGGATGCTTCCAAGTAGACAAAATGATATCCAAAATACCCTCCAAATCTCTCTCAAAGGTGGTGCTGCAATATAGAGTTGAAACCCTAGGCAAAAGAAATATTCAAACATCCAAGTTGCTGTTCCAATGGTGGCGAATTAGACATGCTCTCAGTCTGATATAGAAACGGAATTCAAATCATAGCGAAATCTGCCTCAAACTACCAAATTCGCCCAATGAATAAGCTCGCCCTTCTCCCAAATGGTGGCGCTCCAAGACTAGGGTAGAAACCTTAACACAATGTGAAATAAACACCACAAATTTTCTGCTACAAAGGCGACCAGATCTGATCAAGAAATCTTCAATGCTGCTCCATGAACTCTGCTCTAAAAATACTCCAAAAATGTTATGTAAATTCTGCTCCAAAATCGAAATTCTCCAATGAAGTGCAAGTGTGAACTCTGTATGAATTCACCTCCTAGCTGTAGTTGGGTTTTCGTCCAATATACCTATTATTCACAAGGGTTTGTCCTTGGAATAAATTGCAATAAAATTGCAGACCAATACAAAGGTTAATAAGCCAAAAGATACCTTCAAATGCCCAAGTAAACTTGTATTTATACATGATATTTGCCATTTTGCAAATGCTGGCCGACCAGCCCAAAATGGCTGACTTCGAGAGGTATTGGCGCCCAAAAATTAAATTTGAATTCCTCTAAATTTCTCCTAGAGGGCCGACCTTATAATCTGGCCGACTTAAATTGAACTACAAAATGGGCCTACTTGAATTGGCACCACAAAAGGTAATTCTGTATTATCCCAAATAGGATATTTGCTAAATTAATTATGTAGAAATGAGCTCTGATACCACTGTAAGAACCCTACTAGTTCTAACTCAAATTTTTGCCTTGCTGACCTGAATTTTCTGATTTAGTTTTCTTGCAAAGTACTCAATATTTTCAAGATCCGCTTTCACCAATGAGTTTAGAATATCATGTAGATGGAAAGGTTCAAAGCATAGGTCCAAATAGCAAGTAAAGAACATGAAACATAAACCTTAGGCAACCAATCAATGCATATAAACATGAATGAACATACCCGGATGGAGATTTTGACTTCTTTATTCAATAGAAGTTGGCCGATTACAAAAACAGAAGGTCTTATATAAAAATCAGACAAGTATATGACTGAAAATTGAGTCCAATGGTGACCCAAAGCATACAAATGATTTCCAATGAAGTCACAACAAATGCCAACTAGCTGATGATGAATACCAATGATAATCCAAGCCAAATGAAGTCTGATTTATGAACTGTAGGTGCTGATATAAAATCAGATGTCAAAACCCTAGCTGAAACATGCCAAAAATGCCTCCAAAGTGTAGCTGCTAGGTCAATGAGTGAAGTGATTATGCCCAATGGATGAAATATCATCAACTAACATCAAAACATGACCTTATGCCTTCCGATCTGAAACTGATATGAACCTGTAACCTGCTGATTTGAAACCCTGATTTCAATTATCATCAAAATATGCCAAAATAGTGCTCCAAATGCAATTGACCAAGCCTAGGATGAAGGCGACTAGAGTTTGGAAGCTTGTATGATGTTAAAACCCTCCAAAAGATGCCAAACAACACTCAGATCTGAAGATTAAATCCTGCTGTTCACTGCTGATACAAAAATCAGAATATGTATGGTGGCTGGAAATGACAAATAAACCCTCTTCTTGCCAAGCGATCCAACAATAAACCCTCTAGTATCAATTGTTGATGAAAATAGCTCCAAATATAAGCCAATTCTGCAAAAGAAACTCCATGAAAACACTCAAATCAAGCTCCATGATGAACTCCATGCGAATTCACCTCATCATAGTGGATTGAGAGCATCACCAAACCACAAAATGCCAAGGGAACACCACCTTGAGCAACTGAAATTCACTTTCAGCCAAGAGAAAACTCTCAAATGTAAAATTTGCCAAATAATCAATAGTTGCAAAATGAAGCCGAAACCCTCTATTTATCCTCCTCTCTCCATAGCCATCCCAATTAGCCAAATTATGAAAACTTTCAAGTCCACCAATGAAATGCAATTTTCAATTTGACAATTTTAAATGAATTGCACCTAAAAAAACACCTTCATTTAAAAAATAATAAAATAGCGATATTTTATTATTTTTCTTTTCTCCTCAAGTCGCCCTCATTTAAAAAATATTATTTTATTTATTTTTTCCTCCTTTTTCAAGTGCCGATTTTCTCCAATTAAATAATATTTTTTAATTATTTTTTCTCCTTATTCCTTGGGCAAAATATAATATTTTATTAATTTTATTTTCCTTTCTCTCCTTGGCGTTGGGAAAAATAATAAAATAATAGATAAATAAAAAATGCAATTAAAGATTGCATTATATTTTCCTTTTTTCCACCTTTTCATCTTTTTCAATCTTCCATTTGTCCAACGTTTATTTTTCCCATCCTTTACTTTTTCACCCTTGGCTTGAAAATGATATTATTTTGGCTTTATGAAAAATACCATAAAACAACACTATCCAAAATCCCAATAAAATCACATGTTGAGCCAACATTATAGTTTTCCATTCTTCAATACCAAGCTCAACCCAAACACAAGTCTAGCTCACAAAGGGGACATTACAAATTCGAACTCGTTTGTTTTTAATTTTTTTTTTTCTCCTTAAGGGCCGACTTGGGCCGACTTCCATAAAGATTTGGCACCACAAATCAATTTAAACTCATTTGATTTCTTCTCTTTTCTAGGCCGAACTATTTTCCTTGATTTGGACCGACCTATAGCATTTCTTGGCCGACTTTTGAAGATTAGATTTAACTCCTCTTCTCTTTCTTGGCGCCAAATTTCAAATTGAAGATTTGAAATCTCTGAGATGTCTGAAAAATGGGGACATGACAGATTTGTTTGGCATGTTTGCCACTTGCATTTGATGTACTTGAAGATATTACAAATTCTGATTTATGACAGCAGCATTCTGATTTGGATTTCATAGCATTTTGGCATCATTTTGGAGTTGAATGTATGTGTAATTCATTGTGTAATTCAACTAGGGTTTGATTACATATCTTGGCATGTTAATTGTGATATATTTGGCATGATAAATGGATGTGATAAGTGTTTGATCAGATCTGAAACAAAAAAATCAGAATTCAGAACTAGGGTTTTGAATCATATTTTGAAATAAAATCAGAAAATTGGCAAATACCCTAGTTGGGATATTTCATAAACGTTTGAGAGATAAAAGGACTTTGGATTTTAAAATAACAATTTGTATTGTTTTTGAAGGTTGATTTCAAATTTTTGTTTGATTACTAAAAGTTTTTATGTGTGACAACATTATTTGAATTGAACCGTGCATTTCACAACTCTTGTTTGCAGGTCATTTTCTTCTAACAAATCTTTTATTGGAGAATATGAAAGCTACTGCTCGTGAAACAGGCATTGAAGGGAGAATTGTTAATGTTACGTCAGCAGGGCATGCATTGACTTATTCTGATGGTATTTGTTTTGATAAGCTAAATGATAAATCAGGGTAAGCAATACTAGATAAGCTGCATAAGTAAATTAGGTATCAACTACTATAGAATTTCTATTTCTCTTTAATTCCAAACTTGTTTATATTTAGAGGACTTTCTTTCTTGTGTATAGAGAAATAAATTCCATAGTTATCATGCATTTGTACAAACACATGAATGGGATGCTACGTTAGTCATTCTTTACTGCAGGATTCCATTTATTTGGTGAATTGGAGATGCTTATATGTATTTCAATTACAGGTACTCTGCAAACCTAGCATATGGACAGTCAAAACTTGCTAATATTTTGCATGCAAAGGAGCTTGCAAGGAACCTTCAGGTACTTATTTATCTTATAAACGAGAATATACAAAATCTTGATGGTAAAGTTTCTTATTTTTGGTACATCTAGAGTCCTACAATATAATACAAAATAGAAAGCTCTAAATATAAGAAGAACGAAGCAGTTCAAATTGATGATGAATATATTCTAGCAGAGCATATTGAAAGTAGAGAGATTCAGCATTTGCTTGCTCAACAATCAAGTATGCACCCTCCTAGGGAACTGAATTTAGCTCAAGAAATGAACTCTACTTCTGCTCACTCTCAGAATGAAGGTCAATGTCTCCCATATTCACCCCAAGCCACCAGTCACATTTTTGTCCATTTCGGTGGGGAAAATTTATAGGATGAGTTTGCAGGTCAGAACTTCTTTGGCTTCCACTTTTAAGAGATTTGGAATTTTCCATAACTCCATTTCATCTCCCTTGGATGGATATAACACCTCTTAAAGCTCTGGAATTCAATCTGATGGAACCCAATGTTTACCCTTTTATTTGATAAATGAACACTTGAAATAATTAACAAAATTAATAATACATACCGAACAGAGGAATAAAAGTATATCTTTATTTGCACATGAAAGTATTATAGCAGTAGACCAGAGATGGTCGGCCAAGGATCAACATAGATCAGACTAGATCATATTGCTTTCCTTGACGATACAAAGACCATTTAAAAGACCCGATGGTTGCCAAGAGGTACACAACCATTGACTAACCGACTCCAACTAACTACCTGAAGTCGACAAACAACTAATACAAAGTCGGATAAACCATATTACATTATAATCAACATTATACATGACTACATCATCCCCCCCAAAAGAAAAAGTCGCCTTCCAGACGACAAAAAATAAAACAACAAGTGACATTAGTAAGTTGTGCCAAATTGACGACAATGCTGAAGAACCTAGAGGCAAACTTGGAAGTACATGCAGAGTAGAAGTAGAACCAACACATCTCGGACACTTGCTAGTAGACGCAGAATACTAAAGACCAAACAAAGTAGGAACCAGATTTGACGACACACTATAGGCTGAAAATGCTTGACCCAATCCATGATTGAACCCAAGTGACACTATAAACACTTCAAAATTATCAAGAAAATCCTTTGTAGGACACCCAAGAGGATTTGCAGGAACTTCAGAAGCATGCTGATCATGAAAATGTAGCTCAATATCCCCATTGGCCAAAAATGCACTTTCTCTCAATTCAACAAGATGTAGCAATAATTCTTTGTCTTTGCAAAAATTAGGAGTTGTGAAAGAGCCAATTACAGAAGGATAAACAAGTGCAGTTGAAAATCTCTGAAGATTTTTGGATACATAGACAAAAATAGGATAGTAGCAGAGGCACCGAATTGTGTAACACTAGGAGAAAACTCCAGGATTTGAGAACATGACAAGGGCCATACTACAACATGAAGAACAAGAGCAGGTCGTATAGCAAGGACAAATAAAGTTGAAGGATGTACGGTAGCTAACAAAGATCATACGATGAAGGAAATGATATTTTGAAATTGTACGACAGATACAAAAAGGATATTATGGCTGTTTGGTGAAAAAGAGTGATCTAGCCTAAGAGGTTAAACTAGGTCAAAACCCTCTTCCATAAACATTAGAAATTTGTAAAAATTGAAGCCATTTTGGTTTTAGTTTTTAGGTTAATTCTATCACATCTTCTATACTCAACAATGGTGATTATTTTGTGACTTTAGACATTAAAGTTTTGGCATGTCAATTTTGGGATTAGGGCAAAACAATATTTTTATATTGGACATGACTTTGTAATCAAGGGTTTATAGAAAAACTTATGTACCTTGATCAATAAGTTGCACACTATTGCATAATTTTTCACTAAAAATAGTACACAAATTTATTTGTTGTAGTGAACAATTGTAAAGGCTTTCATAAAACTCAAAAACTGTGTAATTGCTTGTTCAGGAAAAAATTGAAAAACAAATGTACTGGATCATTTTTCATATGTATGGTATTGTTCATAGTTCATACCCACCGTATTGTCATTCTTCATCCATACCATCTACTGCTTTCCATCGATACATTACTGATGATTTGTACTACAGTTTGTCTCCTTGGACAATGAGTTTCATAGTAGATTTCTTCTTGTTTTGACAATGATTTGGTGTTTTGACAACGATTTTATGTTGACTGGACAGACCTCCTTTGATAGCAATTATCCTTCTCCCTTCAATCTTCTTCTCAGTCAGTGTACCCTCTTCAAGGGCTTCCTTGCTTTTAGATCAATGTACACTTCGTAGGTCTTCTTCGCTGTGATACCAAATTTTGGAAGAATTAACTATACAAAGTTTGAGCAAATTGGATGGCACACACTTGAATGAGTGTGGCTTGTATTTATTATTGAATGGGGAAGTTGCAAGGTTGTTGTAACTGAATTGGAAGTTACTTTTTAGACATAAGTAATGGAGTGTTATAACATTATTAACATAAGCAATAAATGCTTGTGTACAAGGTGTAACATTATGTCTAACATCATACCTAATCTAATATGAGGTTTGATTAAGCTCTCTTGTATTTGGAGGTGTATTTGTTGAATCTTTTATTGAACTTTTTGGCTTTGTGAACTTCTATGTCTACCTTTTCTTGTTTTCCATGTGATTGTCCCATCACAATATCAAAAGGACTAGGTGGTAATTAGCTAAAATATGTTTCAAAAGGAGATTTATTAGTGAAGGAATGAATAGCTCTGTTATCCAAGTATTAGGATGTCTCCTATTATATCCCCTCAAGAGTTGTACCAATGTTTTATTGAGTAGTTTGGTTTGTTCATCTGTTTGTTGATAGAAAGTTGTTGACCTCTTCAGCTTAGCATCCATCCTTTCCTACAATGTAGTACAAAAAGTTCCCAAGAGTCAGAAATCCCTATCTAAAACAATGGAACTTAGTAAACCAAAGTGAATCCATTCACTAGTAAAAAAATAACTTAGTCGTATCATTGCTCTTAAGAATCTTCTTGCAAGGATTGAGAATGCACATTTTACTAAACTGGTTGTCAACCACAAACAAACAATCGTGGCCTCTCTTTGACATGGACAATTGAAATATCCCAACTATACTTAACTAAATTTTTTCCTTTACTTAGACAAAATTACTTGCACTTCTAACTATCAATCACATAATGAGCTCAATAGTAAACATGAAAGATAACAACTCTTTGGAATCACTTGAAGTTGGTTCTAGTATTATGATTGTCACTTGATCAATACAACTTCTTATTACAAGTAGATGTCGCCTTCATTGGCATGAACATTCAAGTTTATTACAATTTATTACAATGAGTGGCCTTGAAGCCTAGATATGATCAATGATTACAACACTTGAATGACTCTTCAACTAGCGCCTTTAGCTAGCACCTATTTCACTAGTTGTGAGATGACTACTTCTTTTGGAACAATGATGATAACTGAATGTTAACACCTCTTAGTTGACAAGGGAGCATCACCTTATCAGAGTTGAGGGAACATCACGCCAACAAGCATGAAACTCGCAGATTTCATGAACTAAAGCATTAAGCTTCTGGGAGAGAAAATTCACCAAAGATCTAAGATAACAAAATGAAAGCACTGTCCTCCTTTTATAGTGCTCCTCCTTCAAAGGCAATAAGGCACGCTCTCCAATGCAAAGTAGGAACCAAGGCATGTTTCCCAAGAGCATATTCCAATGGGAATATTCCATTAGATGAGCCATTCTGAGTTGGAAGCCTTATCCAGTACGCCTCCCAAAGTCATTCTGGGACCCACTGCTTGCATGCTTGCCCCTCTAGTCTAGGCGCTAGAATGATGGTCTTCAAGTGAAGAAGTGCGCCCAACATCATAGTTGATTCCTTCAAGGTTAGGCGCCCAAACAGGATCATGGAGATGTGAAACTGCACCTTAGGAAGGTGTCTAAACCTTAGGCGCCAATCTGAGGTTGTAGAAGCATGGATATGCGCCTAGTTCACTAGGTGAGGTTTTGAGGACTCCATATGCTTTCAAACACTTAACAACATTCAGTGAAGACTCTTAGACTTTGATTGAAGATTTATCAAGGTTAAGCGCTCAAATGAGGTCTCTGGAGTCTAGGCGCAATTTGGAGGTTGGAGAGAGGAAGATTTGCGCCTAGCTTGCTTAGGCGCACTTTTGAGGTTGTGGAGACCAAGAAGTGTGCCTTCATCATCTTGACTTACTTGACATTTTAATGATCTCAAATCATTGAGCAACAACTGAGAATAGTCCCCTTCTTCAAGATGCAAGTTGATATATCCTCCTCGAAGCGCAAATTTGGGTTTCTAGGGAAGGCGCATATTCATGGTTGAACAAGAGGAAAAGTGCACCTCACTCTCATACTACTTCTCTTGTCATAGATGATGATTTCAATTGAATGGATGATCTTTTGAACAATCTTTAACCTTTGATGATCAATTTAACCTTCCAATTCACTTCCTTGCTAAGGCGCAATCTCAAGGTTGCAGAGGCATGATCTAGCGCCTAGGCGCACATTTTGGGTTGTAGGATCAAGAAGTGGCGCCTTGACTCTTAGGCGCACATTTGGAGTTGTATAGTAGTAATCTTGCGCCTTAAGTCCTCCTTAACTTATTTTGATGACTTTAATCATTTCAACTCCTAAGAACTCCTCCTTACTTAGGCGCAAGTTCAAGGTTCCAGAGTCATGAGTTAACGCCTTAGTCCTCAAGCTAGTTCCCTTGGTACTTTGAAGTTCTCCAATTCATGTTTGAGTGTTTAGAAACCACCCATCATTGAAGCGCTCAAATACTATCTTCCTATTCATGTTTGAATGGATCCTTGCCAAGGCGCACTTTGGTGGTTGAACAAGTGGGAAAGTGCGCCTAGATCACTTACCCTGTTTTTCAACTATTTCAATTCACTGAATAGGCATCAAGGCATTTAGGAGACTTCTTTCCTTTACATGACATCAAAATGACACTTCATCTATTATTGAAGATCTTCTCTTTGCAAGGCGTAAGTTTTGAGCTCTATAGATGGAAAAGTGTGCCTAGCACTAAGACAACCTTATGTCACTTGATAAAGGTCTTGACCTGCAAAACAAAAGTTCATTAGCCAAAACCAAGTTCATTCCCTTATCATACGTATTAGCCCACGGGAATGATGAATAGGCTAATCCGTGTTCATTGTTGACTTATGCCGGAAATGGGGACATAACAATCTTTCTACAAAATTCATAGATACACTTGTCGAAGCAAAAATCTGCAATAAAACATGATCAATCACAAGTAATCACCATACGGGATGGATGGCAATCCGATCTAAATCAGTTCACCAATTTTTTTACTATTCATAGGCACATTTCCCAATGCCAAATAAATTGCAATATTATGTCAATAAACTGGTTTTTCCATTTTTTGTCTACAAACACTTAATTTTTTCATTTTCCCTTCTTTTTGACATTGCAGATTTGGATTTTCTTGAAAACAAGTGCATTGTAAAGATTTAAACTTGTATTTGAAAATTTGGGAACAATTTCTGAGAAGCCATTAATTGCGATTGTTGAAGTCTAATTACTGCTTCTATGGCTGCCCTTAGATCCTTGCTCTATGTCATGTCCCCAATTTGCGGAGTATTCATAGAAGAACTCTTAGGCCAATTGTCACACTCTAGAAATTTTGATGGGCAAATTGAGTTGGGAAATGGTTTGTCCTATTTTTCTAAGTGTTTCAATGTATTCAACTTGAACAAATAAAATTGCTTTCATGAGGAGTGACTCTTTGGAGAAGGAAAATAATATTTAATTCAAGAGAAAAGAATGATTTCAAATCTTTAATTTGAAATCAGGTCAGCCTAATTTGTGGGTCCAATAAAATAAAAATAAAATACCTTTGGTCAGCCTCTTTGAGGAGAAAAGAATAATAAAATAATATTATGCTAGTCTACCAAAGTGGAGGGAGAAGAAATTAAATTCAAATGTTTTATTTTGGATGCCTTGCAAGTCGGCCAAGAAGACTTGAGCGCCTAAGTTTTGGGTCGGCCAAGATTCAAGTAACTAGGTCGGCCAAAATGAGAAAAGTAAGGTCGGCCTAGGAAAAAAGTAAATCTTTTGGGCGCCAATATTTCACATGAATGTCGGCCTTGATTAGAGATAAAACCAATAAAATACCAATAATTTATGCTAGTCAGCCAACTTATGAAAAAAAAGAAGATTCATGTATTTATACAAGGTTGTAAAGGCATTTTTGGACATTATGAATCTAGTTTATTTCTGATTTTTCCCTTAGTGGATCTGCAACTTTGTTGCAACTATTCCAAGGACGAAAACCCTTGCGAATATTAGGTGAGTTGGACGAAAACCTAGCTCATCTTGAGGAGGCTTCATGACGGAAGTCTAATTGCACTTCATTGGAGAGTTTTGAAGGTTTCTTGGGCATTCATGATACATCTTTTATAGAAGATTGTTGAAGATATTTGGCAGATTGGATCGCCAACTTGTGAAGATTTCATGCACATTTGATGTTAGATTTGTGACACCATTTGTGGAAGGCATTTGTGAAGACATTGAACTATCCTTGCATTCCTTGGAGCGCCGAATTGAGGGAGAACATATTCAGATTTCAAATCAGATCTTGATCGCCATTAGTAGGAAGGTTTTCCATGCACAATTGTTGATGGAGTTGAGTGCCATTATTGAAGGAACATTTGCAGACTTCAAATCAGACTTGTGGTGCCATTGAATTGAAGATATTTGTTGCAGATTTGGAAGATCCAAGACATCTACTAAGAGCGCCAACTTGTGTTCTTGCTCGAGAAACATATCTTGAGGTCTTGCTCACATAGAAGCGCTGATTTGAGGTTGGGATTGAGACGATTTCACAGCAGATTTGGATCAGTCATAATTTCATTTCAGCTCTTGGCAAACCCTTCAAACCCTAGCTGCTGCCGTATTTGCATTGTCATCCATTGTCAAGGGTGCGCTAACTTGGTGAGAGTTCTCATTTCATTTGCATCAGCCGAATACATCAGATCTGCAGTTGTTTGGCATCTATAAGAGGAGCGACCAGCATTAAGGCATTGGGATAGCATCATTGAAGACCATAGTGAAGGCCGATCTGATATTGAGGAGGTTCGCTACCTTGAAATTGGCTTTTATCAATGAATTTGGTACGTTGTAGTTCATCATTTACCTCTGAATTTTGTAGCAGCAGCCTTGGATGTAAATTTGGCCAAGATGGAGCCATCCAATTGATGTAATGCAACATTTGATAATTCTGATTTCATAACAGCTGTCATGTCCCCGTTTCCGGCTTGATCATCAAGTGTAAAATGGATTAGCCTATTCCTCATTCCCGGAGGCTAATTCTAAATAATGAGGGAATGAATTGGTTTTTGACTAACATAATTTATTGTTTTTGCAGGAACAAGTCAGAAACCCAAAATTTGGCTAAGCCTGGAAGCCAAGAAAGCAGGAAATTGACTCTTGGAGTCTAGGCGCTAATCCTATATCAAATTTCACAAATGAGCGCCTAATCTAGAATCATCAAGCTATCAAGCTATTTAATCATTTCAACTTGGGCGCCTTGGAAGAAAAAGATGTTTTGATCTTCAAAATGATTTATACATTGCCAATTTTCAGAGGATATGGCCAAATGGATACTAGGCGCCCTTCTCTACCCAAACTGACTCTAATGAGCGCCTAGGGTATTGAAAGCTTGTAACTTGAGGCAAGGTGCTCTAGTAGGAGGAGTTGTTTGGCCTTCAAGATCAAGTTGCCTTGGTGAAATAAGCTAAGATGAAAGCATTTTTCACTCTAGGCGCCAATCACCAGTTGCACAATCATGAATGGGCGCCTAAAGCAACAAAGCACTACATCATGGTTCTAGGACCCTGAATTGGCGCCTAATCATGTAGGAGGACTTCTCAAGGAACTAGAATGTTTTGAAGGACTTATGGCGCCAAACTTGTGTCAAGGAGTTAAGGCGCTAATCCATGATTGTTCCTAAACTAAGAACCTTCAATTGAGCATCCAAGAGTATCAAGGCGCCATTTCCTGTTCAAATGATCCTCTGAGGGCGCCTAGGCGTTAGATCAAGTTTCTGGCACCCTAGAAATGCGCCCTAGTCAAGAAGTCAATTGGAAATCATTTCCAACCTCCCAATTGCGCCCTCTTTTGGAAAGCTCCTATTGCGCCTAGAAGAATGAGCTTGGGATATCATCTATATGGATACCTAAGTTGCACTTGGAAAAGGCCTAGAAACTCTTTGAAAGGATTGAATGAAGCTAGAACTTCTTCAAGGATGTTAGGCGCCATCCCATGGCTCTGGAACCCGATTTTGGCGCCTTCAAAAGAAAACCACATGAAGGAACTTGTAAGGTAAGAACATCTTGAAGCTTTGTCTAGAGGTTGAAGTTGTAAACAACAAGTATATGGCTAAATGAGTCTAGGCGCACTTCCCAGTGTGAATAGCCTAGTTCTGGCGCCTAGCTACAAAGTGAGCCAGAAGTAGTTTGGACATTAGAAGTCAGGTGCTCATTCTAAGATGAAGTAGTCCACCTTCCAAATCATCAAGATTTGAAAGAATTGACAAAGGAAGCCAAGGCGCACTTTCTACTTGTTTTTCACCTCCAGAATGCGCCTAGCTTAGAAAGTGGTTAGAAGATATTTTTAGAGTTTTCCAGTCAAGGCGCCCTTTAAGAAAAGTTGCTATGTCACTCTAAATGCCTCATAGATAAGGGTTTGTCATCTAAACACCTTAGGCGCACTTTCTAAGTCTTTGCCACCTTCTGGAAGCGCCTAGCTTGGGAAGGCGCCTATCCTGGTCTCTTCTCCCTTCAGTTGGTGCTTAGCTTTGAGAATCTTGCAATTATGGCGCCTAGAATCTAAAAGTTCTTCACTGAATATTGTTAAGTATTTTGGCACCTATCCATAACTCTGCTACCTCAGTTGGGTGCCTAGGTCTTCATTTGGGCGCCATTCCATGATCACATTGCTTCAAATGGGCGCCTAGTCAGAAGATAAGGTAGTTGTAACTACCTGAGCTCTCATTGGTCGACAGGATGTCTTCGGGATTCGTGTCAAGGTCTTTGGATAAGTTTGCCAACTCAGAATGAGTCATCAGTTGGAATATTCCCTTGGATATGCTTCTTGGGAAACGTGCCTTGGTTCCTCTTTATGCATTGAAAAATGTGCCTTCATTGCCTTTGGAAGGCCTATAAAAGGAGGAGCTCTTTCATTCATTTGTATCTTATCTTTTGGCGAATTTCTCTCTGCAAAGCTTGTAGCTTGTATTCTTGAGACTTGCGAGTTTCAAGTGTTGGGGTGATGCTCCCTCAACTGACAAGGTGGTGCTCCCTTGTTGTATTGTGAGGTGTTGACATTTAGTTGACATCATTGAGTTCAATTGAGTTGATCAAGTGAGGAAGACATTGTAAACATCAAGGCTTCAAGGCATTCTTTTGTATTACCATTTGAATAAGTTTGTAACTTCATGCTATTGAAAGCATTATCTCTGTAATAAGACATTTGCATTGAATCAAGTAATAAGACAAGTACCCAGCTTCAAGATTGATTCATTCAAGTTATTATCTTTGATATATATATGATTCAGTTGTTGAGTAGTAGATTTATCTAAGTTAAGGAAAACTAGAATTCAGTCCTAGGGTTTAGAATTTGAAAATTGAAATTCAAAAATTTTGGTGAAAACCTAGTTCGGGACATGTCACTCTAATTTTATGTAATGTCCCCATTTTCGTGAGCAGCAGAATTCAGAGGATTAGCCTATTATCATTGGTTCCACGTAGGCTAATGTGGTGATTAGGGGGCCCTTTGAGGGTGATTCAAGGTTATTAGTTGACCCTTTGGGTGTATTTTTCAGTACTCTGCTTCTCAGTGCATTAGTTTATTTGTGGTTTGCCTTCTAGAGGTCTTTCAGGCTCATTTTATACACTTACTATTTTTAGTAAGGCACTTGGACGTTTGGGTCCATACTATTTATGGAAAGTCATCTGAATGGTCAGAAGGCACCACGGTTATATCCGGGAAGTTGGCAGAATCAGTTGTTGGTTTGATATTTGGCATTTAATGGAGTTTAATGATTTAATTCAATTAATTAAGTCTAATCTAACATTGACTTTGATATAATTAATTAAATTAAATATCTTTATGATTAAAGGGGATATAAGGGGTCAAGTGTGCATTTAGTATATTAATGTCATAAAGTATTTAATTATTATGCCAAATGGGGTGCCAACATATGGAGGTATAAGGATATTAACTGACTTTATAATGATGTCAATGACAAATTATAAAGTAAGGTCATTTTTGAGGGGAAAAGTAAATTAAAAAGGAATAAAATAAAGTATTACTTTTGAAAGGGAAAAGAAATATAAAAGGAGGAAAAAGTGCAATGAGGATTCATTCTTGATATGTTATTTTGAAAGAAACTTTTCCTTGAGAGCTTGAGAGCTTTGGCTTGCAGGTTCAGTAAACCCTAGGACGAAAACCCAGATCAGCCCACTTGGTGAATTCATCTCAAGATTCACAGTTGCATTAAATTGTTTAGTATTTGTGGAGATTTAGAGCCATATCTTTGCAAATTTCATCATAGAGATTCAAAGATTGAGTTTGATGTTGCTAGGATTTGAAATGTTCAATTTGCAGGTTTATGACAGTGAGGTTTTATTGGAGATTTTTGGCTTGCATGTTGGTATTTTGGTGTGCATGTTTGAGGAGTGATGGATTTTAATGTTGTGATGCAAATAATCCATTTGGGTATTGGAGATTTAGCTTGCATGTTGGTATTTCGGTGTGCATGCTTGAGGAGTGATGGATTTTGATGTTGTGATGCAAATATTCCATCTGGGTAGTTGAGTTTTGCAGATTTGAGCTATTGGGTGTTGTTGCAATTTTTAGTTCTAGCTAGGGTTTGACTTGGGGGATCATAGAAATCAGTTTCAGCATATGGGTATTGATGCAAAATGGCTGCCATGAGGTTGGAATAACATATGCACTTCTGGGTATTCTTCAGTTCACTGTTTGATTCCAGAAATTATCGATCTTCCTCTCTTGTCAACTCAAAATTTCTAGCAGCGATCTCAGAAATGGAAAAAGATGCAAAATATGCATTTGGTCTGAAAGATCACATTAATAAAAAATACAAAAACACACTAAAAAGACAAAAAAAATTACAGCAGAACAGGTCAACATATTACAGTGGTATTAGAGCTAAAAATCCTACCAGCCTAGGGTTATGCAGCCTAGAGAAATTGGTCCACACAAGTACTATACTAGAAAAACAGCTAGACAACAAAAAAAAGTTTTAACAGGTGCTTAAGAACAGAAAGAAATGTTAGGAGAAGGTGGCAGCAGTCCTAAGAAACATGGGGATTTTGATATTCATGAATTCATGCAGAGTTTTGGGGAGTAGATGAGAACTTTCAAAGATGAATTGGTTCACTCCATTTCTGATTTGAGACATGATCATCCAAGGTCAAGGAGATCTAGAAGTGAAAGTAGACACAGTGGTACATCTTCACATGTTAGTAGAGAGCATTCAGCTCCTGGTAGACATGACATGCATGCGGGTAGACATGATGCTCGGAGACATGAAAAACATAGAGAACCCACTCCTACATTTACAGGTAGATCCACAGTGACTGCTGATGATAGACCACTTCGCCCAAAATTTAAAACTATCAAAGAGGAATCTTCATCATCATCAAAAAGAAGAAGAGGAGGTAGTCAATCTTACAGATGATATCATGATGGCACACGATGAATACAGATTATTACCCGCTGAAGTTAGGACGGCTCTTAACTTCAACTCTTTCATGAACCAAAGAAGAGAGAGGAACAAGAGTATCAAAGAACATAAACCAAAAATGAAAGAAAAGAAAGAACACAAAGAATATAAGGAAGCATTAAACAAAGTTCCACTTCCCAAATTTGATGGCAGCGAAAATCAAAGTGTTAGAGCTTGGGTTCACAAACTGGATACTTTTCTTTCACTTAAACCTATGAGGGAAGCAAAAGCCATTCGGTTTGCAACCATGCACTTAGAGGGGACAACTTACGATTGGTGGCATCATGGTTTGGTCTCACAAAACCATGGGATGATCACCTCTTATGATGAGTTTACTCGTAAACTCGTATGCAGGTTTGATAGGAAGAACATGGACATCTATTACAGATATTTGGCTCAGCTGAAACAGATGGGCAGATTGGATGCTTATATAAATGAATTTCAAAAGATTGCTGTCATGGTTCTAGAGATGCTAGAAAGTAGAGTGGTTATCCTTTTTGTTGAGGGCTTGAGTGATAGGATGTGTGGCTTGGTGAAAGTACACAAGCCCAAGACTTTGGATGAGGCTATTGAGCTTGCTATGGAATTGGACACCACTCCTGCACCAACTCAATTTTAGAAAAAAACTTTCAAATGTGGGAGTTTAAATCAATACTCTTCTAATAAGGATTAGCCCAAGGATACTAATCCTAAGATGAATCAGGAGACGCGAAATGATTTGAGGAAGAGGAATCTTTGCTTTTCCTACAAAGAACCTTGGGTGCCTGGACATAGATGCACGGGCAAAGGTAAGGTACATTTCATTGAGGTTATTTCGGATGAGGAGTGTGAGGACAGCGGTGTCAAGAATAGCGTACATTCACATGAGGAGCATGATGAGGAGGTTGATGATAAATATGTTGAGGCTCATGGCACTATTGCTTTCCTTTCAACAGTTCCTAGATATCAATCCTTTGTGTTGCAAGGAATTGTTGAGGGACATCGAGTTTTATGCATGGTTGATAGTGGGGCTACCCATAGCTTCATTGATGAAGGATTTGTAGTCAAGAAGGGGCTGCAAGTTGAGGTGTTTGATGGTTTTCGTGTCATGTTAGTAGATGGCTTTAAGGTGAATTGCACAAGGAGATTACCACAGCTATCTATCTCATTGGATAACTATTCCCTCAAGGATGATTACTATGTTGTTGGTATTGGTGGAGGAATGGAAGTGGTACTTGGGATACAATGGTTGAAGTCACTTGGGAAGTTTGTCCAAGATTTCAACAAGATGCTATTAGAGTTTAATCATATGGGTAAACACATTGTGCTCAAGGCACTAAAGAATGAGATGACGGATGGGACAGCCAAGAGCATGTTTGTTTGCTCTACCATTGATGACTTCAAAGGTATGAATAAGGATGTAGAAGTCAGTCCTGATTTTCTGAACTTCAACAGCAGTGATACATCTCTATTTTCCCATGACATTGAGCCTTTTAATCATTGGGATATGAGTACTAATGATTCTACTTCGATTGGTACACAAGTTGCATGCATTGGTTATGATAATTCAATTGATGCAACACACTATAGGACTGATTTTAGACACTTTGGGCAGCTGATATAAAACAGTCCCAAAAGATGATTGATGGTTGGTTAGAGAGAGCAAAACAAGCCAAGTTGAGGGCTCAAAAGACCAAACTTCATCTACAACACATTCGTGACATTCACCATTCTTCAGACGACGATGAAAAAATGTTGCCTAATTCAGAAAGTTCAGTTGTTGGTCATTTTCCTGATGGTGATGATGATGTTGTTGACGACACTCTTAGTGGACCAGCCACTCAAGAGTTATCTTTGGTGAGTAACAACGACATCTACACTACACATTTGGGTTTATCACCAACTCCTTATGATGTGGCAGCAGTTTATTTATTGATTGGTGACTTCATATTCTTGGATTCATCATGGGTTAGGGACTGCCCTAGTTGGATTCATATGACACTTCTGGTTTTCCTTTGGTCGACTTCAGTTATTCAGTTGCTTGGAAGTGTGTGGAGTCATGTTCATGGGTTGGACTTGGAATGTGAGATGGATTCCTTAGGTTTGTATTGGTTTGATGATATCCTTGATATCACCTACATTGCTAGTCTGCGTTATGACGACGAGATTTGGCAACCATTCGTGTGGGTTGTTTGGCACGTGGGAGTCCATGACTACATAGTCTTGCTGATCTACTTAAATGGATGGATTCTTCATGGTGATAGGATGAGATATCTCTTCTTCATCTCTTACAACAGGCTCTATATTTTTGTATGGGATCCAGGTATTGATTTGATTGGTGCATTATTTCACATGGATTTCATTGAGGTTGCTTCATGGCTTGTGTTACGATATTGGTTACATCAGAGTGGAGCAGCGGGTATGTTGGTAGGATGGACACATTTTCGAGATGATATCTTTTGTCATTTGTTCATCTATATTGTGTTGTTGACATGTGTGACCACTTGGGTTATGATTGGATGGAGACTCGTCATTGGGCAATAATTTTCAGTATGCAAATTTGTTATTGCTTAAGGGCAAGCAATGCTGGGAATGGAGGACTGTAATGTCCCCATTTTCTTGAGCATCAGAGTTCGGAGGATTAGCCTATTATTATTGGTTCCTCGTAGGCTAATGTGGTGATTAGAGGGCCCTTTGAGGGTGATTCAAAGTTATTCAGCTAGCCCTTTGGGTGTATTTTTCAGTACTCTCCTTCTCAGTGCATCAGTTTATTTGTGGTTTGCCTTCTAGAGGTCTTTCAAGCTCATTTTATACACACTTACTATTTTAAGTAAGGCACTTGGACGTTTGGCTCCATACTATTTATGGAAAGTCATCTGGATGGTCAGAAGGCACCACGGTTATATCCGGGAAGTTGGCAGGATCAGTTGTTGGTTTAATATTTGGCATTTAATGGAGTTTAATGATTTAATTTAATTAATTAAGTCTAATCTAGCATTGACTTTGATATAATTAATTAAATTAAATATCTTTATGATTAAAAGGGGATATAAGAGGTCAAGTGTGCATTTAATATATTAATGTCAAAGTATTTAATTATTATGCCAAATGGGGTGCCAACATATGGAGGTATAAGGATATTAAGTGACTTAATAATGATGTCAATGACAAATTATAAAGTAAGGTCATTTTTGAGGGGAAAAGTAAATTAAAAGAGGAATAAAATAAAGTATTACTTTTGAAAGGGAAAAGAAATATAAAATGAGGAAAAAGTGCAATGAGGATTCATTCTTGATATGTTATTTTGAAAGAAACTTTTCCTTGAGAGCTTGAGAGCTTTGGCTTGCAGGTTTAGTAAACCCTAGGACGAAAACCCTAGAGGTTTTGGCTATTTGGACGAAAACCCAGATCAGCCCACTTGGTGAATTCATCTCAAGATTCACAGTTGCATTAAATTGTTTAGTAAGATTTCGTCATAAAGATTCAAAGATTGAGTTTGATGTTGCTAGGATTTGAAATGTTCAATTTGTAGGTTTATGACAACGAGGTTTTATTGGAGATTTTTGGCTTGCATGTTGGTATTTTGGTGTGCATGTTTGAGGAGTGATGGATTTTGATGTTGTGATGCAAATAATCCATCTGGGTATTGGAGATTTAGCTTGCATGTTAGTATTTCGGTGTGCATGTTTGAGGAGTGATGGATTTTGTTGTTGTGATGCAAATAATCCATCTGGGTAGTTGAGTTTTGTAGATTTGAGCTATTAGGTGTTGCTACAATTTTTAATTCCAGCTAGGGTTTGACTTGGGGGATCATAGAAATCAGTTTTAGCATATGGGTATTGATGCAAAATGGCTGCCATGAGGTTGGAATAACATATGCACTTCTGGGTATTCTTCATTTCACTCTTTGATTCTAGAAATTATCGATCTTCCTCTCTTGTCAACTCAAAATTTGTAGCAGCGAACTCAGAAATAGAAAAAGATGCAAAATATGCATTTGGTCTGAAAGATCACATTAATAAAAAAATACAAAAACACACTAAAAAGAAAAAAAAAAAATTACAGCAGAACAGGTCAGCACATTACATTTTATAAAGAAAAATCTAAAAATTGTTTTGGGCTACTCCATATGATAAAACAAGGTTTTTTTCCCTTTAATTGGCTTGAAATAACATAAAATTAAATTTTATTCCCTATTTTTATGAATATTTCAGCATGTTTTAGCTTTTCAAGTTTATTTCAATTAAATCCCGAGTAATTGAACTCCATTTATATTTTGGTTCATTGAGTTAATCTTGAGTCCAAGTAATGTTTGTATGTATACACTCTCCCATGGCCTAGAAGAAATTAGTAATGTGTTAAAATTCAGCACATAGTATACAGTTTTTGCACTCTAGGGTTTGAATAAAATTGACAAATCTTGACCTTCAATCAGACTTGCAGCTAGAGTGCCTTAACCTGCATACACAAAAATCTAAAAGTACAGAAACTGTAACATACACCCTTGTTCTTTTTTTTTGGTATTGTTTTCAGTTTTGAAGTTTGTTATATGAGTAGACGGAGATGCAGAAGTTGTGTTTCACAATAGATATATTTGCAATAAATACAGAACTGAAATAACTCTTCAAAAGCAATATTTTCAAAGTACCCACAACTACAACTGTTGTTATATTGTATTTCAATGGCTTATATGGTGATTACAACCCAATAGATGACTTTGAAAGAATACCAAGATAAGTAAATCAATGTCTTAACAAGATTATGAGACACCCACAAGCTGTAATGTGTATTTCAAAACTGATACGAGTGATATACAACAGTATAATGTAATAACCAACAATACCCAATTGGGTTATACCAAACATATTCATTAATCTACCATACCCAGACGATCAAAACCCATTAAAATGCATTTAATACATATCCATTGTCTGTTGTCATAAAAATGACTGGAAATGTGACTGTAACGACAATCTGAAGGTCTGAAATTTGCACCAAACTCCTTCAATCTGCACTTGTCTCCTTGGCAAATCAATGTCCAGGCATCAAACCCTTCTAGGCGCCCCCTATGGTGTAATGTGCCGTACCTGTTTGTGATTTTTAAAGATCTTTTATGTGTGATTTTTATTAATTTTTTGTGTGATCTTTCAGACTAGAGAGAAGAATGCAGAAGGGGTTTTATGTTTTCCTGCAGATGTGGTGCCGAAGCACATAATATGTAGTATATAACAGAAACCTAGAAAAACTACAATAGATATAAAGAAACTATCGACTACCCAGAT
The DNA here is from genome assembly GCA_027924645.1 of Cunninghamia lanceolata. Lineage (NCBI taxonomy): Eukaryota > Viridiplantae > Streptophyta > Pinopsida > Cupressales > Cupressaceae > Cunninghamia > Cunninghamia lanceolata. The sequence goes on from BSBN01000941.1 coordinate 3,583,646, forward strand.
AGTAGAATAGCAAAACATTAACTTCTAACACATACCCATGTCCAAATTTGCAACTTCATATTACAGCTGTTGACGGACCAGCAAATGGGTATGGCCGGATTCACTCCAAATGCATTACAAATGTTGGCAAATGAATATACAATGCAATGTTTAGGTCTAAAGACCCCAAACGCCTCCAAAGAAGGAATACAATTGCTGCAAATCTCGGAGAATGGAACTATATGAACCTCACGTCCCCTAGCAAGGAAAGTACGACCTCTAGGAAGGTACGGCCAGCAAAGGGAAAATAACACAGCAGCAAGACTCCTTGAACTCACACCAAAATCTGCCTCCAAACCCTTCCAATCTCAGCATACAAATCAATAACAAAGATATATCAATCAGCTCCAAATACAACTTCGAATAACTGCATTGCAAGCACACTTGTGAATGCTGAATACATCCACCTTCAATGGCACTGTTGGGTGATCTTTCACACCTGTGGGATATCGTTACTCAAGGAGGTTTCCGTCTCCAAGAGCCTCTGGTTCGAATCCTTAAACCCCAAACAACATGAAACCCTAGTAGAGTTCAAATAAGCAATAACATAAACCTAGCATAAAATGAAATGAGCTCACAAAACTCCTTATATTCTCCCTCCAAGAATGGGCATGGGATTTCAAGAGGGAAATTTGTCATTTAAAAACACTTTTACTTGCCTAGGGATGGGCGCCCAAGGTCACAACTTGCATTAAGTCTTTATTTTCCATAAAGTCACTTTTCCCGCAAAATATAATAAAGTCCATATTAATATAACATTAATAAATCTTCGGACTTTAAAATAATTATGAAGACGGTGTCAGAATTCAATGATCTTTAGCTCGCCAGAAAGGTCTCGACGAAATGCATCTGATCCAATTCTGAAAATCTCGAATCGACACAGAACCCGGACTTACTAAAAATAGTAATGACCAAGAGCCCACTGAGCCAACCATGAGAGTGCCAACTGGATCCACTGAAAACGAACCACAACTCCAACACTGGCAAAGACCTCCAGAGCCAAACTAACCACAGTTCCCTAACCAAACTGCTAGCCCACGAGAACTCCATGATGGACTAACCATATGACTAGAAGGGGACATTACATATGGACCCCTAAAGCACTCACAATAGGCAGCGCTCACACAAGGAAAAGTCACACCCTTCTGTACACTCAAAAACACGACTCGGTGGCCTGGGGCGGTTGAGTTATCTTTGGCATGCACATGGACCCCTCTCCTTGCTACGGGGCAAACCTCCATGTCACACTCGCTCTCGTGGAAGTAGCCAGTCGAGAGGAGGCAACACATGGGGGCGGTTTGGCTTGCTTGAGAGTTTGACGTCACGGAGAGTGGTCGGCCGGTCCTTGGGCCTTTGTTGTGCGTTGATTCTAATTCGATGTTCTGTGACCGTTGTTAAAATAACTATATGACCCAAAGGGTCACTAGTCATCGCTCTTTTGTTTGGATTTCTAAGGTTCTAATGTTGTGTAGGTTGACTGTTGCTTTCATTGATACTTCTTTCGAATTGGTGTTGTTGTTCGAACTGTTGGATGATAGCTTGTGTTTGGAATTCTCTTAACCTTTGTCGTTGTTGAATTGTTTGTTGGTCTTGTTGTAGTCTAGGGTGGATCTCCTCTATCTCGTCGAGGATTGCCCTTACCCACTCGCCTCTAAGTCCAAGGCACATTCGTGAGCCCAAACCAAGAGAGAGATAGTTATAGATAACCTCAATTTGACCTAGGGTTTGACTTAGGGTTTGTTTGACCTAAGGTTTGACTTTGCGTTGACCTTGTGTTGGAGTCAAGGGTTTTGTGAACATTCTACACTGCTAATATTTTTGTTCTTTTTAGTTTTTGGATGCATGCAAGCCTATATGAGTGCAAAACAATTTTTTGTGCTTTTTTATGCTTATGGAAATGAAAGTGTTTTTTTTCTATTCTAGGAATTAGAAAATGTATGCAATCTAATATGAAGTTATCTAAATGCAATTGATCTATGTTTTTGGTTGTTTTCGAATATGTGGAACAATTACTCTAGGAAAAGGAAATCGCTTTGAATTGAATCTAATCTATCAACTTTTGAAAGTAAACTATTCTAACAATGCAAGATCTACTTAGCCTATCAAGGAAAGAGCAACATGCATTTACTATTTCCAAGAGCAAATTGAGATTTTCTAATTACTATGAAATAAAAGCATGAAGGAACTTGGAATAAAGGGACGCATGAGCCTCCACTACCCTCAGAAATCCTTGTATGACAACATCTTATCCTCTTGCAGCAGCGAGGAGATCCTCTTGGCAACAATAAGAAAAGGGATGCAAAAAGAAGCTTTTGGAAGCTTGAATGAGAGCTCAATGTGAGCTTGTGAGCACTGTGGCTTGTGATGTGGGTAGCGTATCGACGCTAAATGAGCTTTTAGCAAAGCTTGATGAGACAACAAATAAAAGCAAAAGGCTCTGACATCCTATATGAGCATATGGATGCTAGATTGGAGAGCAATAACCTACAAGAACTGTGTGCACAAATTAAATTGCCTCCCTTTGTGCTTGAGGGAGGAGGGTATTTATAGGTTTGAAGAAGGCATGAGAGGTGGAGAGGAAGAAGAGTTAACTCCATTTGATTGAAGAGTTAACTTAGAAGACACAATAGTGATTTGGGCTAAAATTGGAGTGATCTAACCAAAATAGCTTATCACTAAAGAAGAAATGGAGTCAAAGGAATGCATGGGTTGACAACTAAAGATAAAAAGTAGCTAAATATGCATGGTTGAATGCATGAAATAGCTAACTCTATCTTTGTGACGAAATTCCATGCAAACAAGAAGAAAAATGGGCGAAAACGGAGCTATTTTTGCCCAAAAACTCAAGTTATTTCATGGCTGGAAAAGACGGTAGGGTCGCCACTTGGTTCCCTTTCACTAGTCAGGGTCGCCCAGGGGCAACCCTTAGGCGACCCTTAGAGGAGAGGTCCCAGGGTGAAAGTTAGGGTTGGAGATTGACCAGGAGGGGGAAAGAAGGTGAACTGCCTTTGGAAACCGGTCAAACAAGGGTCAAAAACCAAATCTCCACTTGCAAAAGACGGATCTCCTAGGAGAGATCTGGAAATAATAGGGGGAGATTTGTACTGGTTGACTGACATTGAAAATTGAAAGTTGAAAACGGCTAGGGAGGTCCTCTAAAGGGCTTCTAGGGGTGGGAATTGTAATGTCCCTTTTCTAGATATTTGCTTATAAGCATTCGGATGACAAATAATGGAGAAATAATAGATTATTACATTCAAATTAAAGATTTGAATGTTATTATTTTTGTTTAATCACTTCTGCCTCTTACAATCAGACTTCAACATAAATTCTTTGCTATTGGAGCGATATACTTAGGCAAGCAATATCAATCAATGACAGTGGCCAACATGGATCATTGAATGAGAAGTGCTTCCCTGATATAATGGTTGTTGTCTACATAAACTCTAGTGCTTCTTCCAATGTTGATTAAAGATACAATTGCCAAATTGCTAGTGATGATGCCAGATTACACAACGCCTTCAAATACACAATCGATCCCTTCTACAACGGCGATCCTCGAATTGGATTGGAGAGCGACGGATCAATGATAAGTGATGGCTTTCTTTGTCTTAACAATTGATTTCACCCAGACACATCTACGATTTCCTTAGTAGAAGCTCAACACATTCACATTGAAATTCTTTGACCACGATTCTTATCTTTGATGAGACGACGGCTTCTTTGATAACTAGATGATCAATCTACTTTTGACTAGCGATGAAACTTCGGTGATTCACGCAGACTTCCTTGTTTGACTGACTAATCTATAATTCGTGATTATTATGATTGCAGATGGAAGGAATGATTGATTGTTCGTTGATTCCCTTGATGATTCCTTGACTACCACCCCCAATCCCCATATATATTTGTTGATAGCTGTGTCTATTTTGATCGAGTGTGTCCCTTGCTCTTAATCGAATATTACCGGCGCTTGGTAACATAATCACTTCTTCGTTTATCTTTTGTAATACGATTTGTCTTATTATATTTTGTCTTATTCTTTTGGCTATGATATGAACTTCAACTATCTCCTTGGCGCTAGACATGCCTGCTATTCATAGTCATTATTGATGATCGTCGTCAGTGCTTGTTCTATATTGTGAAACGCTAGTATAACTTCCTTCATGGCTCCCTTAATTACTTACTAATCATTGTTGTTGTCTTATGTTTGTTTAGCATCACTTTCCCTTAGTGATTGCTAGCCTTGTTAGAGACTTTTCTTTAGACTTTGTCTTATAAAGACAATAAAGTCATGAATATGCTTAGTCATATATAATATTTATATTTGTAATTATATTAATATAATAATATTCTTTATATAATATTATTTTAATATTATATATATTAATAATATATGTAATTATTTCCATCATCCAAATTGGTATTGTACGAAATCGACTTTCATCATACTGTTTAAATCTTTAATTTAAACAATGCCTTAATATCGGGACATGACAACCCTTCCCACTCAAGATTGCTTGTCCTCAAGGAATCACAAAAATCGTCAGGATCTAAATCAATTTTTTTGAGGGATTGTTGTCACAATCCAACTGCCAATGTTTTCTTAAGACAAGTTCCCTTTTCTTCCCAAAAGACATTTTGACCTCTGACCTCGGAATTGGTCTTTGGGTAGAACGATTACCTTGTACTTCTTATCTTAACGTCTTCCTTTCAATGTGTTGAGATCTTCTGATTCAGAATGAATATTGCTTTAGTGAAGTATTTGTGATTCCATGAAAGAGACTGTGTGACTAATGAAAGACAGATGTATAGGTAAGCGTTTTGTTCGATCTTTGAATAACAACAATGTGATGCAAGTATTATAGATGAAGATGTGGTTTTTAGATAATAAAAATATTTTCAATGCTGAAGAAATTTTTGAGAGTATTGAGATTCCAAAATTCCAATGAATTGATGAAGATGTCTTGATCTTTGATTACGAGATTCGGTCTTATACTTGTCATATGTTATTGACCTCAAAATTGAGAAGAGTCATATTCTTGAGGAGTAATTGATTATATGATGTCATGGAGAGAAATTTTATGATCAAAGAAGATTTGGTAAGCTTTTATTTGAATAGCGATGAGCTTGATGAAATATAAGTGTTATAGATGATTATGAAGAATGATCCTGGGAATTTGTGGGTTATGGGCCCATAATAACTTAGTATCGGTTTTATGTTACTTAAATCAAGAGAAGAATTCAAAAGAGACTCTTGGAAGAGATGAATTTGGTTCATGGGTCTTTGTGATTAATGAAATTAACTTTTTGTGTTCTATACTTCCCTAATGTCCCTTGTAGGATGTACTGATTTCTTCACCTGCACACACGAATAACTCTTGGAAGGGACATTAGCAATATTAAAGATTAATAAATTAGCAATGAAATCAATACATCCTAACATAATTAATGATATAACATAAACAATATTAATTTCAACATACAGTTATCCAAACCTTAAGACGATCCTTTGATAGAGTTCATGGAAATACTTGTAAGTTAGAGCGTGATGGAGGGCACACTTCCTACCTATCACATCTTGATAAGAGTATGATGGAGGGCATACTTCCTACCTATCATCTCTTGATGAGGGTATGATGGAGGGCATTCTTCCTACCTATCATCCCTTTAACATAATTAGATAAGAGCATGATGGAGGGCATTCTTCCTACCTATCATGTCTTGATGAGGGTATGATGGAGGGCATACTTCCTACCTATCATCCCTTTAATATAACTTGATAAGAGCATGATGGAGGGTATTCTTCCTACCTATCATGTCTTAATGAGGGTATGATGGAGGGCATACTTCCTACCTATCATCCCTTTAATATAACTTGTTAAGAGCATGATGGAGGGCATTCTTCCTACCTATCATGTCTTAATGAGGGTATGATGGAGGGCATACTTCCTACCTATCACCCCTTTAATATAACTTGATAAGAGCATGATGGAAGGCATTCTTCCTACCTATCATGTCTTAATGAGGGTATGATAGAGGGCATTCTTCCTACCTATCATGTCTTAATGAGGGTATGATGGGTGGGCATTCTTCCTACCTATCATCCTTTAACATAATTAGATAAGAGCATGATGGAGGGCATTCTTCCTACCTATCATGTCTTAATGAGGGTATGATGGAGGGCATTCTTCCTACCTATCATGTCTCTAACATGGTTTGCTTGTACTCGAGCAATCATAAACATTCTTCTTCACCTTGTTTCTTTTTCTTCTCCTTAGGTTCAAAATTTTCCTCCAATTCTTCATTTGTCATTATTTTTAGGTTTTGTTCTCTTTTCCTTGCACATCGGTGACTTGGCTCCCATTTTTTGTCGCATTTGAAGTACAAATTCATTTTTCAGAATTCATCTTTTACTGTACCATCTCTGGTCTAGGGTCTCCCATCTCCTTTGCAAGTATGTCCATGAGTCTAGGGTTCCTTGCATCTGTAACATAAGTTTTTTTCATTTATTTCATTGTTGGATGAGAAAGGTTTGTGAAAGCTTTCCTTCTTGTGGGATGGTTTTGTATAGGGATTTGAGGGTTTGTTCTTTTCCAATCAATTTGCCATTTCAATGGCATCTTCAAGTGTTGTGGGTTTAAGTGCTCCCACTAAGCCTCGTAGTGCTTCATCTAATCCTTCAATAAATAAGTATGTGAGTCTATCATCGTCTACTCCTGAAACTCGGATGGCTATCTTCTCAAACTCACTTATATATTCATCCATGGTTCCTCTTTGCTTCACTAGAGTCAGCTCTTTGAAGTCTTGTTGTGGATGTCGTCGATTGAATCTTTTAATAATGAACTTTTTGGAGAATTCCTCATAAGATGTGATGGTTTCATGACCTTGAGTATGCTTCCCACGATGCCACCATTCGTAGGCTAATCCCTCCAAGTGTAAAATGGCAAATTGTAGGGCATCCCTCTCAGTCATCAGGCTAAGTTGGAAGTAGTCATTCAACTTTTGTAGCCATGCATGTGGGGTGATCTTGTTTGTTCCATCAAAGTTGGGTAGATAGACCTTGTTTGCTTTATGCTTCAGATCTTTTTTCATAGGTCTTCTTTCTTTCCCGGTTATCTCATTCCTCCTTGAGTTGCTATAGTCATTGAATGACACTATTCTCCTTACTTCGGGTTCCAAGCTTGCATATGCTCTTGCAATATCATCCATACTTATTGAGTTTGGAGCGGATTCTTCCATTCTTGATGTCTCCTCTTCATGTAGGAAGGAGGGTTTTGTAACCTTGGGGTTTGATGTTGTATTGTTAGTCTCCGAGTGGTTAGCTCCCACCTCTTTTTCATTTGTTGAGTGATTTTTGAGATTGTCGATTACATTTCCCATGCTTTGTAATGTTTGTTGAAGTGCTTGGGTAGCTTTGGTTTGTTCCGTCATAGCCTTTGTGGTCATTTCCATAAAAGCCTTCAATTCATTGCTCATTTCCATATTGTTGTTGTTTCGTGAGGGATACCTCCTTGAGTAAGCTTGCATTAAATTTTCTCACAGGATGGCAGGATGTTAGCTCTGGTACCACTTGTAATGTCCCTTTTCTAGATATTTGCTTATAAGCACTCGGATGACAAATAACGGAGAAATAATAGATTATTACATTCAAATTAAAGATTTGAATGTTATTATTTTTGTTTAATCACTTCTGCCTCTTACAATCAGACTTCAACATAAATTCTTTGCTATTGGAGCGATATACTTAGGCAATATCAATCAATGACAGTGGCCAACATGGATCATCAAATGAGAAGCGCTGCCCTGATATAATGGTTGTTGTCTACATAAACTCTAATGCTTCTTCCAATGTTGATTAAAGATACAATTGTCAAATTGCTGGTGATGATGCCAGATTACACGATGCCTTCAAATATACAATCGATCCCTTCTACAACGGCGATCCTCGAATTGGATTGGAGAGCGGTGGATCAATGATAAGTGACGACTTTCTTTGTCTTATCAATTGATTTCACCTAGACACATCTACGATTTCCTTGGTAGAAGCTCAACGCATTCACATTGAAATCCTTTGACCACGATTTTTATCTTTGATGAGATGACGGATTCTTTGATAACTAGATGATCAATCTACTGTTGACTAGCGATGAAACTTCGGTGATTCACGCAGACTTCCTTGTTTGACTAACTAATTTGTAATTCGTGATTGTTATGATTGCAGATGGAAGGAATGATTGATTGTTCGTTGATTCCCTTGATGATTCCTTGACTGCCACCCCCGATCCCCATATATATTCGTTGATAGCCGTGTCCATTTTGATTGGGTGCGTCCCTTGCTCTTAATCGAATATTACCGGCGCTTGGTAACATAATCACTTCTTCGTTTATCTTTTGTAATACGATTTGTCTTATTATATTTTGTCTTATTCTTTTGGCTATGATATGAACTTCGACTATCTCTTTGGCGCTAGACATGCCTGCTATACATAGTCATTATTGATGATCGCCATCAGCGCTTATTCTATATTGTGAAACGCTAGTATAACTTCCTTCATGGCTCCCTTAATTACTTACTAATCGTTGTTGTTGTCTTATGTTTGTTTAGCATCACTTTCCCTTAGTGATCGCTAGCCTTGTTAGAGACTTTTCTTTAGATTGTCTTATAAAGACAATAAAGTCATGAATATGCTTAGTCATATATAATATTTATATTTGTAATTATATTAATATAATAATATTCGTTATATAATATTATTTTAATAATATATATTAATAATATATGTAATTATTTCTATCATTTGAATTGGTATTTTACTAAATTGACTTTCATCATATTGTTTAAATCTTTAATTTAAACAATGCCTTAATATCGGGACATGACAAGAATGGATGAAAAATACTAGGGAAAGGTTAAAACACAACAAAAAGACGAATACAAGGCTTAGGGACAAAGTCACAAGCATAGGAAACGAAAATCGACAAGTGTTGAAAAGTGTCGAAAGCGAGGAAAGGGGGAACACATCAAAGGGGAAACAACAAAAGGAAGAAGAAACCACATGCTACCAAGAGAATCACTGTTGAGAGGACATTATTCCACACTTACATGTACGTGACAAGGATTGTGAGTCATCATCGGAGTCCTCATGGAGGTTGTGTGTGATTTTGGTGCTTACACCTTCTAGGGAGGTACGACTTGCCTGTAGGAAGTTGTATCAGCAATTAAACCTTCCCTAAACCCTTGAAAATTTGTAATAAATCATTCAATAAGTGCTCAGCTATATCTTTCAAATTATCGTGCAAAGAGATTTGTTGTTGGCTTTGAATAAAGTCTTCGTGATAACTTGCAACTATCTGAATAAGCTCAATATAATCCCTAAAGTGAGATTACCACATAATGATCAGAGAGGATCTTTCACCACCGTAATCGTTGTCCTCTATGAGAGATTTCGTTCTCACAAAGCTATGAAATTTGTTGTTCAAACTAGTAGCATGAAACCCTTCAAAATATTATCCGTGCATACCAAATGAGCTCTCCAAAAGTTCTTTTATTTCCTCTTCATCATCATGCCTCATATAAAATATTACTTTATTAAAATCCCTTTTCCATTCCTTATGTTGAGCGCTCCAACATTAAATAATTAAATTTAATGTATTTTTAACTTTACCTTGTCTCCTAAGCGCTTCAAAAAGTCACTTTAATAATATTAAATAACGCTGAAGTTAAATCTTTAATTTAACTTTAATAATTTAACGTTATTTAAATTAAATGCTCTGGACCACGTTAAGCGCCAAGATATCATCATCAAATACATTCACCAACATTCCAAAAATAGAAATACTGCCAATTGACTAAATCGGTGTCCAGCCTGTGACTTACTAAAAATAGTAAATGCGGACAAATTGCTCGAATCCTCTCCAGAAAAGGTCATTTTGCAAATCTCAACTGATGGAGCTCAATGCAACACTTGTCATCGCCAAATAACTAGATTGAACGGTCACCATGAGTTCCCTAACCCTAACTAATTAGCCCACGGGAACCCACTGAATAGGCTAACGGTCACCAAGATGATAGTGCCTAGGAAGGGGACATTACAATCCGCCCTTCCCAAAATTGCTTGTCCCCAAGCAATTCCAACTCTAGATGCTGTAAAATATGCGCATTCTCCCATGTTGCATTCTCTACCGACAAGTTCTTCCATTTGACCAAGTACTCTTTTATGACTCTCTTCTGTAGAGTACGCTCCCTGCAGTCTATAATAGCTTCTGGAATCAAAATTAATTTTCTCTCCTCATCCAAGGGTGTCAACTCTAATGAAGGAACCACATTATGCCCAAGTGCCTTTTTGAGCCTAGACACATGAAACACATTATGCACTCTGGTACTAGCTGGTAGCTCTAGCTCATAGGCTACTTCTCCAATCCTTTTGGAGACTCTGAAAGGACCATAGAACCTCGGTTTTAGCTTTTTTGACCCACTCTTCTTGAGAGTGGACTGTCTATATGGCTAGAGCCTCAAATATACCATGCCACCCACCTCAAAACTACGCTCTATCCAATGCTGATCAGCATATAACTTCTGTTGATTCTGTGCTTGCTGCAAGTTCTCCTTCAATGACTGCATAATATCTTGACTCTCCCACAACAAATCTCTCACCTTAGGCACTGTACTATCCCCAAAGAGCAGATCAATAAAGTTAGGTGCCTCATACCCATACAATGTCATGAATGGTGACATTCTGATAGACATGTGATAGGTAGAATTATAGCAATATTCACCAAGGTGTAGCTATTTCACCCATGCTCTCTGCTGTCCTAAAATGTAATTTCTGAGATATCCCTCCACCCATTTGTTCACTATCTCTGTCTGCCCATTTGTTTGCGGGTGGTAGCTAGTGCTAGGAGTGAGTACAGTCCCACTCAATTTGGAAAGTTCCTACCAAAAGAGGCTTAGGAACTTGCTGTCCCTGTCACTCACTATACTTCTGGGCATCCCGTGAAGTCTGAAAATCTCCCTGAAAAATAAATCAGCTACCTGTGTTGCAATATATGTTACAGAAATAGCAAAAAAATGTGCAAATTTGGTCAACCTGTCTACTACAACATATATACAGTCCTTGCCCTGTACCTTAGGTATCCCAGTGATGAAGTCCATGGAGATCCATTCCCATTTCTGATTAGGAATGGGTAAGTGTTGAAGCAAACCAACTGGATAAGTGTGCTCATTTTTATTCTGCTGGCAAGTGGGGCACTCTTTGACATACTTAAGGACTTCATTTTTAAGTCCCTTCCAGGTGAACCTCTCCCTGGTTTGCCTGTAGGTCTTGAAGAACCTTGGGTGACCAGCCATAGGTGCATCATGAAAAATCCTCAATATCTTCACCTTCAATTGTGAAGTAGGCACCAAATAGCTTCTCTCCTTATAAATGATGATCTCATTGAGCATCATGTATCTATCATCATGAATAGTGCTATCAATGATTCCTGCTGCCCAAAAATCCTTAGCATACTTTGCTGAAATCAACTCCCTCCAATCAACAGTGATCTCAACCAATGAACACAAATGAGGCCTCCTAGTGTAATGTCCCTTTCTAGTATGCTGAAATTTTTCACTACTTAACACAACTTCAATTTAGTAAAAGAGAACATTAGTAATCTTTTCAACATATAATCATTAAGATTATAACATATTAGATTATATACACATTAAGTTCCTATATTTACTTTGCTATCATGCATTCAATTTGTTAACACATTATATATATGTTCTTTATTATTATCTTTGGTTCGTGATATGACTTGTGAGGGACTTATGGTAGACTCTTGCGTTAACCAGCTCTAGATCACCAAGTATGATTTCATTAAAGAAATAGTTCCATCTCTTACGGAGGCCCAAAGGTTTCACTCCCACACAGAGTTCCTCACCATTTGGCTCGTGGGATTTCACTCACACACGGAGTACCTCATCCAGACGAGAGTCACCATCCGTAGAGAAAAATTAACTTTTACAAGTTCTTCCAGGCCCAAGGATTTCACCCACACACGGGGTTCCTCATCACTTGGTCGAGGGACTTACGTCCAGTCGAGAGATACCTGGGCTAAAATAAACTATTTCAACTACGTCATACCTTAGAGGTGATAGAGGGGTAAAAGGGAGAGTCTGAGTCAGCTCCAAGCATACCACCAACTTATCTTTTTATTTGATTTAATAAATATCATAATTGTTCTTATTGACATTTAACACAAGATGCCTTATATTAATATTGATCATATATCATTACATTTATTCATTATATTAGTTTATGCACATTCATAGTTTTGTCTAAGTTAAATGCATTTATTTATAGTTAACATCATAATTATATCAATTAACTTGACAGTCCATTTATATTCATATTATTCTTCTACAACGTTTATATTGCCTAACCTATTAATAAGGAAAGTGCACGTACCTCTTTATGCTACTTGTCTTGTTGAATCTGCTCACTGGATTCTATTCTCTTTTGCCTATTCTTTAATATTTATATATTATAATATTTGTTATAATATTAATAATATCTCTACATTGTATTATTATATATGTTATTAATATTATTGTGTATATATATATATATATATATTTATATACATATATATAGATACATTACATCTTAATAATTAAATATATTAAAATACTTACCTATTAATAATTAAATATATTAAAATACTTACCTGTTAATAATTAAATATATTAAAATACTTACCTATTAATAATTAAATATATTAAAATACTTACCTGTTAATAATTAAATATATTAAAATACTTACCTGCTGTTTAGACGATCTACAGATACCTTTTTGTATGCGGTAGATTTTTATTCTCTTCCTTCCTTTTTCTATTCCTTTTTTTTTTCCTTTTTGTAAGATGGGCCCGTTAATATTTATAAGTTTGAAGGGGTGCAATTCACCACCCGTCACCACCCTTAATAAATAAATATTATTAAACTTTGATACTCGATATTTGTTTGTATTAGTTAAGGGCTCCTTATTATGAGATCGGCATCTTCTCAACAGCCCGATTCCATATATGAATGCCCTTATATTATGCAATGAATAAATATATATTTACTATTATATATTATTATTATTATATTTATTTTTACTTGAATAATTCCTCCCTATATATATGTATGATATCTTTTCTAGTTATGACTCAGAAATATATATAAATATAATGCGGATCTAAATATATTTATTTATGGGATATTATTTATTTATTGCCCATCTTCTTTTCTTTATTTATTTCCCTTTCAAGGGATATTTATTATGCCTGGTGGTAAAAGACATACTTACCCTTTTATAATTTTTATTACTTTATGTTATTCCCTTCTATGACCTGTGACTCCCTTAACATAGTTTATTTATATTATTTGTATTTATGTTATATCATTATAATAAATGATATATTATTTATTTTGTATTATTTATATTATATCATTTATATCATAATAAATGATATATGATTTATATTATATTATTTATATTTATATTATAATATAAGATAAATATAAAAATATTTATATTTATATTATTATATATATTTATAATATATTATTATTGTTTATAAATATAATAATAATATATCTTTTAATTGTTTTAAATAAATATTATTTAAATATATTCAATTTATAATATCATTCATATCTTTGATTTGAATGAATAATAAATAATGCAGGGACATGACAACCCTCCCCACTCAAGATTGCTTGTCCTCAAGCAATCACAATTATTATGGTTAAAGGATTAGGCCAAAGTATAAGTAATTTAATATTAAAGTATACATTAAAAATGGTAATAATAAATTTAATATTAAAGTATATAATACTTTTTTATTATTTATTTATTTTAAAAGTTATAGTTATGTTTAGTAGGATTGTGGGTCTAATCACATGGTTATTATGATCACAAATTTTATATTTATATTCATCCTTAATTAATTTATATGTGTTTCTTGAAAATACATCTATATATAAACTATATATGATGTATTTATACAACACATAATATTTATAATATTATATATTGTGATATAATCTTATAGTTATAAAATAACATTAAGTCAAGATGAAAATAATTTTGTCAAATATATTACTTTATAAGAATTCAATAGAGTTACTTTATTTTACTACTTCATTTAGAGTATTTACTTAATGTAATTTTATTGTTATTAAAGAGTTATTTTATTTTTATTTATTTTTTACCTCATTTACTCATTATTTATTACATATTTGTAAGTAAATTTTAATTTTTTAATGTTACATCATAAATATATATTTTTTTAAAATATATATTTTAGCAATGTATTAAACAACATTATTCCTACAATTCACGAAATTCATACCTACCATTTTCATTGATTTTTTTTTTTTTAAATTTTATTTTATTTATTTATTTATTTATTTTTACAGGATGGCAGGATCACTGCTCTGATACCACTTGTAATGTCCCTTTCTAGTATGCTGAAATTTTTCACTACTTAACACAACTTCAATTTAGTAAAAGAGAACATTAGTAATCTTTTCAACATATAATCATTAAGATTATAACATATTAGATTATATACACATTAAGTTCCTATATTTACTTTGCTATCATGCATTCAATTTGTTAACACATTATATATATGTTCTTTATTATTATCTTTGGTTCGTGATATGACTTGTGAGGGACTTATGGTAGACTCTTGCGTTAACCAGCTCTAGATCACCAAGTATGATTTCATTAAAGAAATAGTTCCATCTCTTACGGAGGCCCAAAGGTTTCACTCCCACACAGAGTTCCTCACCATTTGGCTCGTGGGATTTCACTCACACACGGAGTACCTCATCCAGACGAGAGTCACCATCCGTAGAGAAAAATTAACTTTTACAAGTTCTTCCAGGCCCAAGGATTTCACCCACACACGGGGTTCCTCATCACTTGGTCGAGGGACTTACGTCCAGTCGAGAGATACCTGGGCTAAAATAAACTATTTCAACTACGTCATACCTTAGAGGTGATAGAGGGGTAAAAGGGAGAGTCTGAGTCAGCTCCAAGCATACCACCAACTTATCTTTTTATTTGATTTAATAAATATCATAATTGTTCTTATTGACATTTAACACAAGATGCCTTATATTAATATTGATCATATATCATTACATTTATTCATTATATTAGTTTATGCACATTCATAGTTTTGTCTAAGTTAAATGCATTTATTTATAGTTAACATCATAATTATATCAATTAACTTGACAGTCCATTTATATTCATATTATTCTTCTACAACGTTTATATTGCCTAACCTATTAATAAGGAAAGTGCACGTACCTCTTTATGCTACTTGTCTTGTTGAATCTGCTCACTGGATTCTATTCTCTTTTGCCTATTCTTTAATATTTATATATTATAATATTTGTTATAATATTAATAATATCTCTACATTGTATTATTATATATGTTATTAATATTATTGTGTATATATATATATATATATATTTATATACATATATATAGATACATTACATCTTAATAATTAAATATATTAAAATACTTACCTATTAATAATTAAATATATTAAAATACTTACCTGTTAATAATTAAATATATTAAAATACTTACCTATTAATAATTAAATATATTAAAATACTTACCTGTTAATAATTAAATATATTAAAATACTTACCTGCTGTTTAGACGATCTACAGATACCTTTTTGTATGCGGTAGATTTTTATTCTCTTCCTTCCTTTTTCTATTCCTTTTTTTTTTCCTTTTTGTAAGATGGGCCCGTTAATATTTATAAGTTTGAAGGGGTGCAATTCACCACCCGTCACCACCCTTAATAAATAAATATTATTAAACTTTGATACTCGATATTTGTTTGTATTAGTTAAGGGCTCCTTATTATGAGATCGGCATCTTCTCAACAGCCCGATTCCATATATGAATGCCCTTATATTATGCAATGAATAAATATATATTTACTATTATATATTATTATTATTATATTTATTTTTACTTGAATAATTCCTCCCTATATATATGTATGATATCTTTTCTAGTTATGACTCAGAAATATATATAAATATAATGCGGATCTAAATATATTTATTTATGGGATATTATTTATTTATTGCCCATCTTCTTTTCTTTATTTATTTCCCTTTCAAGGGATATTTATTATGCCTGGTGGTAAAAGACATACTTACCCTTTTATAATTTTTATTACTTTATGTTATTCCCTTCTATGACCTGTGACTCCCTTAACATAGTTTATTTATATTATTTGTATTTATGTTATATCATTATAATAAATGATATATTATTTATTTTGTATTATTTATATTATATCATTTATATCATAATAAATGATATATGATTTATATTATATTATTTATATTTATATTATAATATAAGATAAATATAAAAATATTTATATTTATATTATTATATATATTTATAATATATTATTATTGTTTATAAATATAATAATAATATATCTTTTAATTGTTTTAAATAAATATTATTTAAATATATTCAATTTATAATATCATTCATATCTTTGATTTGAATGAATAATAAATAATGCAGGGACATGACAACCCTCCCCACTCAAGATTGCTTGTCCTCAAGCAATCACAATTATTATGGTTAAAGGATTAGGCCAAAGTATAAGTAATTTAATATTAAAGTATACATTAAAAATGGTAATAATAAATTTAATATTAAAGTATATAATACTTTTTTATTATTTATTTATTTTAAAAGTTATAGTTATGTTTAGTAGGATTGTGGGTCTAATCACATGGTTATTATGATCACAAATTTTATATTTATATTCATCCTTAATTAATTTATATGTGTTTCTTGAAAATACATCTATATATAAACTATATATGATGTATTTATACAACACATAATATTTATAATATTATATATTGTGATATAATCTTATAGTTATAAAATAACATTAAGTCAAGATGAAAATAATTTTGTCAAATATATTACTTTATAAGAATTCAATAGAGTTACTTTATTTTACTACTTCATTTAGAGTATTTACTTAATGTAATTTTATTGTTATTAAAGAGTTATTTTATTTTTATTTATTTTTTACCTCATTTACTCATTATTTATTACATATTTGTAAGTAAATTTTAATTTTTTAATGTTACATCATAAATATATATTTTTTTAAAATATATATTTTAGCAATGTATTAAACAACATTATTCCTACAATTCACGAAATTCATACCTACCATTTTCATTGATTTTTTTTTTTTTAAATTTTATTTTATTTATTTATTTATTTATTTTTACAGGATGGCAGGATCACTGCTCTGATACCACTTGTAATGTCCCTTTCTAGTATGCTGAAATTTTTCACTACTTAACACAACTTCAATTTAGTAAAAGAGAACATTAGTAATCTTTTCAACATATAATCATTAAGATTATAACATATTAGATTATATACACATTAAGTTCCTATATTTACTTTGCTATCATGCATTCAATTTGTTAACACATTATATATATGTTCTTTATTATTATCTTTGGTTCGTGATATGACTTGTGAGGGACTTATGGTAGACTCTTGCGTTAACCAGCTCTAGATCACCAAGTATGATTTCATTAAAGAAATAGTTCCATCTCTTACGGAGGCCCAAAGGTTTCACTCCCACACAGAGTTCCTCACCATTTGGCTCGTGGGATTTCACTCACACACGGAGTACCTCATCCAGACGAGAGTCACCATCCGTAGAGAAAAATTAACTTTTACAAGTTCTTCCAGGCCCAAGGATTTCACCCACACACGGGGTTCCTCATCACTTGGTCGAGGGACTTACGTCCAGTCGAGAGATACCTGGGCTAAAATAAACTATTTCAACTACGTCATACCTTAGAGGTGATAGAGGGGTAAAAGGGAGAGTCTGAGTCAGCTCCAAGCATACCACCAACTTATCTTTTTATTTGATTTAATAAATATCATAATTGTTCTTATTGACATTTAACACAAGATGCCTTATATTAATATTGATCATATATCATTACATTTATTCATTATATTAGTTTATGCACATTCATAGTTTTGTCTAAGTTAAATGCATTTATTTATAGTTAACATCATAATTATATCAATTAACTTGACAGTCCATTTATATTCATATTATTCTTCTACAACGTTTATATTGCCTAACCTATTAATAAGGAAAGTGCACGTACCTCTTTATGCTACTTGTCTTGTTGAATCTGCTCACTGGATTCTATTCTCTTTTGCCTATTCTTTAATATTTATATATTATAATATTTGTTATAATATTAATAATATCTCTACATTGTATTATTATATATGTTATTAATATTATTGTGTATATATATATATATATATATTTATATACATATATATAGATACATTACATCTTAATAATTAAATATATTAAAATACTTACCTATTAATAATTAAATATATTAAAATACTTACCTGTTAATAATTAAATATATTAAAATACTTACCTATTAATAATTAAATATATTAAAATACTTACCTGTTAATAATTAAATATATTAAAATACTTACCTGCTGTTTAGACGATCTACAGATACCTTTTTGTATGCGGTAGATTTTTATTCTCTTCCTTCCTTTTTCTATTCCTTTTTTTTTTCCTTTTTGTAAGATGGGCCCGTTAATATTTATAAGTTTGAAGGGGTGCAATTCACCACCCGTCACCACCCTTAATAAATAAATATTATTAAACTTTGATACTCGATATTTGTTTGTATTAGTTAAGGGCTCCTTATTATGAGATCGGCATCTTCTCAACAGCCCGATTCCATATATGAATGCCCTTATATTATGCAATGAATAAATATATATTTACTATTATATATTATTATTATTATATTTATTTTTACTTGAATAATTCCTCCCTATATATATGTATGATATCTTTTCTAGTTATGACTCAGAAATATATATAAATATAATGCGGATCTAAATATATTTATTTATGGGATATTATTTATTTATTGCCCATCTTCTTTTCTTTATTTATTTCCCTTTCAAGGGATATTTATTATGCCTGGTGGTAAAAGACATACTTACCCTTTTATAATTTTTATTACTTTATGTTATTCCCTTCTATGACCTGTGACTCCCTTAACATAGTTTATTTATATTATTTGTATTTATGTTATATCATTATAATAAATGATATATTATTTATTTTGTATTATTTATATTATATCATTTATATCATAATAAATGATATATGATTTATATTATATTATTTATATTTATATTATAATATAAGATAAATATAAAAATATTTATATTTATATTATTATATATATTTATAATATATTATTATTGTTTATAAATATAATAATAATATATCTTTTAATTGTTTTAAATAAATATTATTTAAATATATTCAATTTATAATATCATTCATATCTTTGATTTGAATGAATAATAAATAATGCAGGGACATGACAACCCTCCCCACTCAAGATTGCTTGTCCTCAAGCAATCACAATTATTATGGTTAAAGGATTAGGCCAAAGTATAAGTAATTTAATATTAAAGTATACATTAAAAATGGTAATAATAAATTTAATATTAAAGTATATAATACTTTTTTATTATTTATTTATTTATTTATTTTAAAAGTTATAGTTATGTTTAGTAGGATTGTGGGTCTAATCACATGGTTATTATGATCACAAATTTTATATTTATATTCATCCTTAATTAATTTATATGTGTTTCTTGAAAATACATCTATATATAAACTATATATGATGTATTTATACAACACATAATATTTATAATATTATATATTGTGATATAATCTTATAGTTATAAAATAACATTAAGTCAAGATGAAAATAATTTTGTCAAATATATTACTTTATAAGAATTCAATAGAGTTACTTTATTTTACTACTTCATTTAGAGTATTTACTTAATGTAATTTTATTGTTATTAAAGAGTTATTTTATTTTTATTTATTTTTTACCTCATTTACTCATTATTTATTACATATTTGTAAGTAAATTTTAATTTTTTAATGTTACATCATAAATATATATTTTTTTAAAATATATATTTTAGCAATGTATTAAACAACATTATTCCTACAATTCACGAAATTCATACCTACCATTTTCATTGATTTTTTTTTTTTTAAATTTTATTTTATTTATTTATTTATTTATTTTTACAGGATGGCAGGATCACTGCTCTGATACCACTTGTAATGTCCCTTTCTAGTATGCTGAAATTTTTCACTACTTAACACAACTTCAATTTAGTAAAAGAGAACATTAGTAATCTTTTCAACATATAATCATTAAGATTATAACATATTAGATTATATACACATTAAGTTCCTATATTTACTTTGCTATCATGCATTCAATTTGTTAACACATTATATATATGTTCTTTATTATTATCTTTGGTTCGTGATATGACTTGTGAGGGACTTATGGTAGACTCTTGCGTTAACCAGCTCTAGATCACCAAGTATGATTTCATTAAAGAAATAGTTCCATCTCTTACGGAGGCCCAAAGGTTTCACTCCCACACAGAGTTCCTCACCATTTGGCTCGTGGGATTTCACTCACACACGGAGTACCTCATCCAGACGAGAGTCACCATCCGTAGAGAAAAATTAACTTTTACAAGTTCTTCCAGGCCCAAGGATTTCACCCACACACGGGGTTCCTCATCACTTGGTCGAGGGACTTACGTCCAGTCGAGAGATACCTGGGCTAAAATAAACTATTTCAACTACGTCATACCTTAGAGGTGATAGAGGGGTAAAAGGGAGAGTCTGAGTCAGCTCCAAGCATACCACCAACTTATCTTTTTATTTGATTTAATAAATATCATAATTGTTCTTATTGACATTTAACACAAGATGCCTTATATTAATATTGATCATATATCATTACATTTATTCATTATATTAGTTTATGCACATTCATAGTTTTGTCTAAGTTAAATGCATTTATTTATAGTTAACATCATAATTATATCAATTAACTTGACAGTCCATTTATATTCATATTATTCTTCTACAACGTTTATATTGCCTAACCTATTAATAAGGAAAGTGCACGTACCTCTTTATGCTACTTGTCTTGTTGAATCTGCTCACTGGATTCTATTCTCTTTTGCCTATTCTTTAATATTTATATATTATAATATTTGTTATAATATTAATAATATCTCTACATTGTATTATTATATATGTTATTAATATTATTGTGTATATATATATATATATATATTTATATACATATATATAGATACATTACATCTTAATAATTAAATATATTAAAATACTTACCTATTAATAATTAAATATATTAAAATACTTACCTGTTAATAATTAAATATATTAAAATACTTACCTATTAATAATTAAATATATTAAAATACTTACCTGTTAATAATTAAATATATTAAAATACTTACCTGCTGTTTAGACGATCTACAGATACCTTTTTGTATGCGGTAGATTTTTATTCTCTTCCTTCCTTTTTCTATTCCTTTTTTTTTTCCTTTTTGTAAGATGGGCCCGTTAATATTTATAAGTTTGAAGGGGTGCAATTCACCACCCGTCACCACCCTTAATAAATAAATATTATTAAACTTTGATACTCGATATTTGTTTGTATTAGTTAAGGGCTCCTTATTATGAGATCGGCATCTTCTCAACAGCCCGATTCCATATATGAATGCCCTTATATTATGCAATGAATAAATATATATTTACTATTATATATTATTATTATTATATTTATTTTTACTTGAATAATTCCTCCCTATATATATGTATGATATCTTTTCTAGTTATGACTCAGAAATATATATAAATATAATGCGGATCTAAATATATTTATTTATGGGATATTATTTATTTATTGCCCATCTTCTTTTCTTTATTTATTTCCCTTTCAAGGGATATTTATTATGCCTGGTGGTAAAAGACATACTTACCCTTTTATAATTTTTATTACTTTATGTTATTCCCTTCTATGACCTGTGACTCCCTTAACATAGTTTATTTATATTATTTGTATTTATGTTATATCATTATAATAAATGATATATTATTTATTTTGTATTATTTATATTATATCATTTATATCATAATAAATGATATATGATTTATATTATATTATTTATATTTATATTATAATATAAGATAAATATAAAAATATTTATATTTATATTATTATATATATTTATAATATATTATTATTGTTTATAAATATAATAATAATATATCTTTTAATTGTTTTAAATAAATATTATTTAAATATATTCAATTTATAATATCATTCATATCTTTGATTTGAATGAATAATAAATAATGCAGGGACATGACAACCCTCCCCACTCAAGATTGCTTGTCCTCAAGCAATCACAATTATTATGGTTAAAGGATTAGGCCAAAGTATAAGTAATTTAATATTAAAGTATACATTAAAAATGGTAATAATAAATTTAATATTAAAGTATATAATACTTTTTTATTATTTATTTATTTATTTATTTTAAAAGTTATAGTTATGTTTAGTAGGATTGTGGGTCTAATCACATGGTTATTATGATCACAAATTTTATATTTATATTCATCCTTAATTAATTTATATGTGTTTCTTGAAAATACATCTATATATAAACTATATATGATGTATTTATACAACACATAATATTTATAATATTATATATTGTGATATAATCTTATAGTTATAAAATAACATTAAGTCAAGATGAAAATAATTTTGTCAAATATATTACTTTATAAGAATTCAATAGAGTTACTTTATTTTACTACTTCATTTAGAGTATTTACTTAATGTAATTTTATTGTTATTAAAGAGTTATTTTATTTTTATTTATTTTTTACCTCATTTACTCATTATTTATTACATATTTGTAAGTAAATTTTAATTTTTTAATGTTACATCATAAATATATATTTTTTTAAAATATATATTTTAGCAATGTATTAAACAACATTATTCCTACAATTCACGAAATTCATACCTACCATTTTCATTGATTTTTTTTTTTTTAAATTTTATTTTATTTATTTATTTATTTATTTTTACAGGATGGCAGGATCACTGCTCTGATACCACTTGTAATGTCCCTTTCTAGTATGCTGAAATTTTTCACTACTTAACACAACTTCAATTTAGTAAAAGAGAACATTAGTAATCTTTTCAACATATAATCATTAAGATTATAACATATTAGATTATATACACATTAAGTTCCTATATTTACTTTGCTATCATGCATTCAATTTGTTAACACATTATATATATGTTCTTTATTATTATCTTTGGTTCGTGATATGACTTGTGAGGGACTTATGGTAGACTCTTGCGTTAACCAGCTCTAGATCACCAAGTATGATTTCATTAAAGAAATAGTTCCATCTCTTACGGAGGCCCAAAGGTTTCACTCCCACACAGAGTTCCTCACCATTTGGCTCGTGGGATTTCACTCACACACGGAGTACCTCATCCAGACGAGAGTCACCATCCGTAGAGAAAAATTAACTTTTACAAGTTCTTCCAGGCCCAAGGATTTCACCCACACACGGGGTTCCTCATCACTTGGTCGAGGGACTTACGTCCAGTCGAGAGATACCTGGGCTAAAATAAACTATTTCAACTACGTCATACCTTAGAGGTGATAGAGGGGTAAAAGGGAGAGTCTGAGTCAGCTCCAAGCATACCACCAACTTATCTTTTTATTTGATTTAATAAATATCATAATTGTTCTTATTGACATTTAACACAAGATGCCTTATATTAATATTGATCATATATCATTACATTTATTCATTATATTAGTTTATGCACATTCATAGTTTTGTCTAAGTTAAATGCATTTATTTATAGTTAACATCATAATTATATCAATTAACTTGACAGTCCATTTATATTCATATTATTCTTCTACAACGTTTATATTGCCTAACCTATTAATAAGGAAAGTGCACGTACCTCTTTATGCTACTTGTCTTGTTGAATCTGCTCACTGGATTCTATTCTCTTTTGCCTATTCTTTAATATTTATATATTATAATATTTGTTATAATATTAATAATATCTCTACATTGTATTATTATATATGTTATTAATATTATTGTGTATATATATATATATATATATATTTATATACATATATATAGATACATTACATCTTAATAATTAAATATATTAAAATACTTACCTATTAATAATTAAATATATTAAAATACTTACCTGTTAATAATTAAATATATTAAAATACTTACCTATTAATAATTAAATATATTAAAATACTTACCTGTTAATAATTAAATATATTAAAATACTTACCTGCTGTTTAGACGATCTACAGATACCTTTTTGTATGCGGTAGATTTTTATTCTCTTCCTTCCTTTTTCTATTCCTTTTTTTTTTCCTTTTTGTAAGATGGACCCGTTAATATTTATAAGTTTGAAGGGGTGCAATTCACCACCCGTCACCACCCTTAATAAATAAATATTATTAAACTTTGATACTCGATATTTGTTTGTATTAGTTAAGGGCTCCTTATTATGAGATCGGCATCTTCTCAACAGCCCGATTCCATATATGAATGCCCTTATATTATGCAATGAATAAATATATATTTACTATTATATATTATTATTATTATATTTATTTTTACTTGAATAATTCCTCCCTATATATATGTATGATATCTTTTCTAGTTATGACTCAGAAATATATATAAATATAATGCGGATCTAAATATATTTATTTATGGGATATTATTTATTTATTGCCCATCTTCTTTTCTTTATTTATTTCCCTTTCAAGGGATATTTATTATGCCTGGTGGTAAAAGACATACTTACCCTTTTATAATTTTTATTACTTTATGTTATTCCCTTCTATGACCTGTGACTCCCTTAACATAGTTTATTTATATTATTTGTATTTATGTTATATCATTATAATAAATGATATATTATTTATTTTGTATTATTTATATTATATCATTTATATCATAATAAATGATATATGATTTATATTATATTATTTATATTTATATTATAATATAAGATAAATATAAGAATATTTATATTTATATTATTATATATATTTATAATATATTATTATTGTTTATAAATATAATAATAATATATCTTTTAATTGTTTTAAATAAATATTATTTAAATATATTCAATTTATAATATCATTCATATCTTTGATTTGAATGAATAATACATAATGCAGGGACATGACACCTAGAAAGTGCATCAACAACTACATTGTTCTTCCCCTTAACATATACAATGCCAAAATCATAGGCCTGTAATCTACTCACCCACTTCTATTGCCTATCATTGAGATCTTTTTGGTTCATAAAATATTTGATGCTATTGTGATCCGTTTTGATGATGAATTTTCCCCCCACTAGATATGGTCTGAACTTGGCCAAAACATGCATGATGGCCAACATCTCCCTGTCATATATGAAGTAGCTCTTCTCCACACCTCTCAACTTCCTTCTCTCGAAGGCTATGGGATGCTTCTCCTGATTCAAAACAACTCCAATTCCCTCTCTTGAAGCATCACACTCCAACTCAAAAGGTTTGGAGATATCTGGTATTTCCAACACTGGGCATGTAGACATCAACTGTTTGAAGTGATCAAAACACTTCTGCGTTGAATCGGACCACACAAAATCTCCCTTCTTCGTCAAATCTGTAAGTGGAGCTACAGTATGTGAAAATCCCTTAACAAACCTCCTGTAAAAACCACACAGACCAAAGAATCCCTTAAGTTGAGAGAGATTTGTAGGTCTAGGCCATTCAATAATAGCCATGATCTTCTCAGGATCAACTCTCACTCCCTCTGCACTGATAATGTGACTAAGATAGAAAAGCTCTGTCATGCCAAAGTCACACTTGCACTCCTTAACGTACAAGGACTCACTCTCCAATATGCTCAAAACCTCCTCGAGATGCCTCATATGCTCTTCCCAAGTTCTATTGAAAATCAAGATATCATCAAAAAATATTAACACAAATTTCCTTAAGTATTTCTTGAATATCTGATTCATGCAACTTTAGAAAGTAGTTGGTGCATTAGTCAATCCGAAGGGCATCACTAAGAACTCAAAGTGTCCAAAGTGGCATCTGAAAGTTGTCTTCTCTATATCCTCCTCCCTCATCCTGATCTGACGGTAGCCTAACCTCAAATCAATCTTCAAAAAATAACAAGCACCGTGCAACTCATCTATCAACTCATCAATTCTAGGAATGGGATACCTGTGTTTTATTATCTTTTTATTTAAAGCCCTGTAATCAATACACATCCGTATTGTCCCATCCTTCTTCACCAAAACAACTGCTGAAGCAAAAAGGCTCTTGCTGGGTCTAATGTGCCCCATCTCTAGTAACTCCTTAATAGTTTTTTCTATCTCATCCTTAAGCCTCTTAGGATGTCTATAAGGTGTAGTAATCACTAGTTTGGCACCCTCCTCCAGCTCTATCACATGCTCTATCCCTCTATCGGGCGGCACTCCAGGTGGAATACTCCCAAACACCTTGCTATGCTTCGATAACAACTTCTGAATATCTAGATGATAATTGTTCTTCTGCTGATCTAGAACTGTAGGCATGATGAGACACTCAGCTGCCCACTCCACTTGATCATGTCTAATCAAATGCTCCATCCTCTTGAAGGATACTACTCTAGGACCCCCATCTGACATGCCTCTAAGTACTATCTTTTTTCCATTCGAGTCAAATTTCATCTCCATAGTATGCAAATTCATAGTGAACTCTCCAAGAGTCCTCATCCAATGCATGCCAAGAATTACATCCGTATCACCTATGCCCACCACATAGAAATCATCCCTCAGCTCATATTCACCCAACCGTATACTTACGCTAGAAATTTTACAAGTATACATGAGTTTAAATCCATCTGCAACCATTACCTTAAACCCTTCAAATTCTTTTGTTTTGAGTCCCCTCTTGGCTACAAGCCCCTCATCAATAAAATTGTGTGTGGCACATGTATCGATGAGAGTTATTATACGCTGTCCACAAAACACTCCTCTAACCTTGAATGATCCTATTTTCTAAAAACTAGAGAGCTGAGCAATAACTCCTTCACTATCTTGTTCTCCATTTGATGAATTTTCTTCTTCACTACCTTCCGAATCAGAATGCTAATCTGATTTTTCTGAAGTTTTTTCATCAGCTAAAAAGTATTCTATTTGTTTGGCCTTTGCTTTGATATTGCATTTATGAGGTGGATCCCATGGCTCCCTACTGTGGAAACACAATTTCTTCCTTCTAAGATCATTGAGTTGATCACTACTCAATTTGTTTGTCTCATTTTTAGGCTGATTGGAATCTCGCTGAAAATGTTGTGTCTTTATCCTTTTTATGCAAGAATCCTTTTGACTGAAATTTACTTCTTGAAGTGGATGATTCCATATCTCTTGCCTTCTTGATTGCCTCGTGTAATGTGGGTGGATTAAGTGCCTTAATCCAACCTCTCAATGGATCGGACAACCCATCAATGAATAACACTATCAATCTCCTCTCTGAGAAATCAGTCATCGTTATGGATAGTTTTTGAAAATTAGAAATATATGTATCAACGGAACTCCACTGCTTAAGTTGTGCTAAATCCTTGAAGTGCAATTCGGGATCCTTCTTATCAAAACGATCAATCAACCTCTCAGTAAACTCTGCATATGACTCAATCTGATCATGGCCCAATGTGATCATCCCATGGCGCCACCACTCATGGGCATTACCATCCAAATGTAGAGTTGCATACTTAATAGCCTCATCCTTAGGCATAGGATTGAGCTGAAAGTATCTAATCTATGCACCCAAGCTCTAGCTGTAGTCTTTCCAGACCCATCAAAATACGGAATAGACAACTTACCAACCTTCTGCTGCAACTCCTGGTCTTGTAGTCTTGTAAAGTCCCTACTACAAATGACTAAAATATTTTCTCAAACTTTAGATAAGATTTCTTGCACAAATCAATGTAAATCATCAACACATAACAACATATATGATAGCCATCAAACTCCTTGCATCCTTATTGATTGGAAATGAAATAACATCAAAGAACATGCTGCTGTCATGAAGTTACAGTCACTATATCAGTCATATCAGACTTGATATCATCATAAAAATAACATCCAAATGTCCTCCAAACCCTAGAATATCAAGCACTATCAATAGATAATGATCAATGAAACCATGTCACTGTTGCAGCCTTATATGAGAGCAAATAACGGACTGATAACAATATATCTGCTGCTGCTATGACTGATATAAAATATGCAAATGCTCAGAAATGTTGTAGAAGCCAAAACTATGACAAAATGCTCTTCCTTAGCCAAGCGATTGACTCCTCAATGCAATATTCAGCCTCTATGATGTTCCCAAGGTCTTCAACTATCAAGATCTTCAATCAAATCATGCATATGAACCCTGAAATGAAATACCCAGCTGGCTGTCATAAAAATCAGAACTTAAATTGATATCAAATCTTCACAAAATGCTTCTTTTTGTCAAATCGTCTACCTTGGCTTAGCTCCACAATGACCAAGGGTTTCTAAGATATCAAACTCACTCCAAATACTTCTCAATAACCTGCAAATTCAAACACTAATGGTGAAATTTGAATGATAACACCTCACACAAGGATAGGGGGTCATCACCATATCAAACAAGGGATCATCTCCTTGCAAGTTAAACTGAAAATCGGAATTCTCAACTAAAACAATAGGAATAGAAAACATACCAAATCATCAATAGTTGCCAATTGATCTTCAAGAGCTCTATTTATCCTCTCCAAGTATAGGCGTTCCTCCTATTTGACATTTTGGAATGAAGTTTGGATTCCACCAATGAGAAGCAAGAGTCTTGAACAATTTTAAATGAATTACATCCATTAAATCAATCATTTAAAATCAATCTTTAATTGTTTTAAATGAAATACATCTCCTTAACACATGGATCAATCCTCTAAGCAAAGAGCTCCCCCTATCATGGGCGGCGGCTAGAAATGATTGTTAACAATCATTTAAATTCTTCATTTTACATTTAAAATCCTTCATATGCCTTGGTCGATCCAAACTACTCATAGGCGATTGCATTTAAAATCATATGTTTGCATTTAAAGTAGCTCCTTGCCTTGGCCGTTGATTCCCTTAGTTGGCATTGATCATTGAATGATTTCAAACAAACATTTTAAATGCTTTACCTTGCTCCAACCATTGGCATTTCAACTATAATCTTTTCCTTGGGTGAATACCTCCTTGGCCATTGGAACAAATGGGACCATGATCCAATGTATTTGCACTTCACCAATGAAATGCCACCTCATATGTTGGTCGACTATCCTCAATGATAGCCGTTTGAAGATGTTTGAATAGCTTGGACCTATTCCTTTACATGGGCGAATACATCTCCTAGCCGTTGGCTCTCCAAACAATGAGCAAAGACATTATTAAATGCAATTACCTTGGCCATTGGGTTATTAACAATACAACTTTATCATCTTGATCCACGATCCAATGCAAATGCACTCTATACAATGTAAATCCATCTCAAATGCTAGTCGATCCTCTCCTTAGACGGTTGGCACTAGAAACAATGAACATTGGACCTATTTTCTTCCTTGGCGAATGCATCACCTTATTCCATCAACAAACTCCATAAAATTCGATATAGGAAAATGTAATTGAAGATTTCATTTTACTCTTTATTTCCTTAACCCAAGTCGATCCAATCAATGTATGATGAAAATACAATTTGAATATTGCATTCTCCAATAACCTCTATGACATAGAATAATATCTCCTCGAAATACTTAGCCAATACCAAATTAAATGTTAGTTGAGCCAACATTCCGGTTCTCCATGTATAGACATAAACCAACATTCCGGTTCTCCATGTATAGAAACAAGCTCAAACTAAAAATCATAACTTGGCTCAAAATGGGGACATTACAAGTCTCCCACCTCTATGGGGTCTATGCTTAAGTCTTGGGTCCATGTAATCGCAAAAGGACATCTCATCTTGAAATTCCATTCCGGAATTTCGCCAATCATCTAAGATTCGATCTTGTAACTCATGTTGTGTGGGTTCTTCTTCAATCTGTGGGTTGATTCTTGGTGGAAAGTTAGGCATGAGGGGCCTAGAGTTGGTTGTTGTAGCTCTTGCATGCTGATTTGCAGCCCTATTATTTACCAAACCATCCCCATTTCCATTTTTCCTTTCGTGCCCATTGTTCCCTGCATTGTTCCCACCATTGTTGTTATTTCCCAACATATGTTGGTTCATTAATGCCACCATCTGAGCTAAATTCTGTTGTAAATCTCGCTGCCCTCTAGCAAGATCATTTAACATCTCCCTAGTGCTTGGTTCCTGTGGTTCTCTATCACCCATGTTAACACCTGCAAATCTATCAGTTTTTGTTTGACCTCCAAAATTTAGAACTTGTTTCTTCTCATATTATAATGATAAGTAAAAGGCTGCATTACTCAAGAAACCACTGCATGTTCACCACTTCAACTGCACAAACTGGCAAAAAAAACTGTGCTCTGATACATTGTAACATACACCCTTATTTTGATTTTTTTTTCTGTTGTATTGTTTTCAGTTTTGATGTTTGTTATAGAAGTAGACGGAGATGCAGAAGTTGTGCTTCACAATAGATATATTTTCAATAAATACAGAACTGAAATAACTCTTCAAAAGCAATATTTTCAAAGTACCCACAACTGCAACTGCTGTTATATTGTATTTCAATGGCTTATATGGTGATTACAACCCAATAGATGACTTTGAAAGAATACCTAGATAAGTAAATCAATGTCTTAACAAGATTATGAGACACCCACAAGCTATAATGTGTATTTCAGAATTGATACAAGTGATATACAGCAGTATAATGTAATAACCAACAATACCCAGTTGGGTTATACCAAAGATATTCATTAATCTACCATACCCAGAAGATCAAAACCCATTAAAATGCATTTAATACATACCCATTGTCTGCTGTCATAAAAATGACTGGAAATGTGACTGTAACAACAATATGAAGGTCTAAAATTTGCGCCAAACTCCTTCAATTTGCACTTGTCTCCTTGGCAAATCAATGTCCAGGCATCAAACCCTTCTAGGCGCCTCCTATGGATCCCAAAAGCACTCACAATAGGTTGCGCTCACACAAGGAAAAGTCACGCCCTTCTAGGGAGGTATGACCTGCCTGTAGGAAGTTGTATCGGCAATTAAACCTTCCCCAAACCCTTGAAATTTGTAATAAACCCTTCAATAAGTGCTCAGCTATATCTTTCAAATTATCGTGCAAAGAGATTTGTTGTTGGCTTTGAATAAACTCTTTGCGACAACCTACAACTATCTGAATAAGCTCAATGTAATCCCTAAAGTGAGATTACCACATAATGATCAAAGAGGATCTTTCACCATCGTAATCGCCCTCCTTTATGAGGGATTTCGTTCTCACAAAGCTATGAAATTTGCTGTTCAAACCAGCAGCATGAAACCCTTCAAAATATTATCCGTGCATACCAAATGAGCTCTCCAAAAGTTTTTTATTTCCTCTTCATCCTAATGCCTCATTTTGGGATATAAAATATCATTTTATTAAAATCCCTTTTCCATTCTTTATGGTGAGCGCTCCAACATTAAATAATTAAATTTAATGTATTTTTAACTTTACCTTATGTCTCCTAAGCGCTCCAAAAAGTCACTTTAATAATATTAAATAATGCTAAAGTTAAATCTTTAATTTAACTTTAATAATTTAACATTATTTAAATTAAATGCTCTGGACCACGTTAACCGCCAAGATATCATCATCAAATACATTCACCAACATTCCCGAAATAGGAATACTGCCAACTGACCAAGTCGGTGTCTAGCTTGTGACTTACTAAAAATAGTAAATGTGGACAAATTGCCCGAATCCTCTCCAGAAAAGGTCATTATGCAAATCTCAACTGAAGGAGCTCAATGCAACACCTATCATCGCCAAATAACTAGATTGAACGGTCACCATGAGTTCCCTAACCCTAACTCATTAGGCCACGAGAACTCGTTGAATAGGCTAACGGTCACCAAGCTGATAGTGCCTACAAGGGGACGTTACAGAAACCTAAAACAATAAGCTGAATCAAAATAAGTCAACAATCTAGAAAAAAATATTTATTATTCTGGAAAATCACAACAACATTTATCTGCAGCTTGGATTACAATAAAATAGTGACACCAAGGGTTAATAAATAACCCATGAACATACATGACTTTCTATGCTACCTGTAAACTCTTCCCTTCTAAAGTCAAAACCAAAGCCATCAAACCTTGTGACATGGAAGTTGAATCCAAAGCCATCAAATTGATAATTGTGCCAACAAGTTCCCCTCAAATAAGTATCTCTTTGCCCTCCACTCTTGCATGCTCACCAATTACACTGGTCAACATATTGGTTTGTTTAAATAATTGCATACATATGTCTTTCTCATATTGCCTTACATATTGTCATACTTTTTTGCATATTGTCTTTCATTTTCTTTATTGATTATTGTCTATATGCATGTCTACTTGCTGCTGAATTTTAGTACCTTCCTTGATTCCTTTCAGTTTAATTTAAGAGGGGCCCTCTACCTTTTCCTATCTAAAGGTCAATTTAGTTGAGTCCTTGTCTCAATGCATATAAAATCTAGAAGCAAAATAAGTTTTGGTCTCTCTTAATTTGAGTTTCCTTAGTGTTAAGCTTAGTGATTACTGAATTCTTAGCTCAAATAATGCTTTGTTATTTAACTGTTCACATATAGAAGGATAATTCTTAGCATATTACTGATCAACTTAATTTTTTCTTGTCTGAGGTAACATCTAAATTCTGACAATAAGACCTTTGGCATTTCCATTTTGAATGCTTGTTCTCAAATTTGTGTGATTCACGTAGCTTTTTGATAGCCCCCCTTCCTCCAAGATATAGTTACATGTTATGTCTTTATCTTATATGGTTTTTCTCTATATTGTGGGCATTAAATGATCCATAAGGATCAGTAATAAAATTTCTTCATCAATCTAACCAAGAACTCATTAGAATTAGACTTGTTAACTAAGTGGTTTTGTCTAGTGGGAAAACCACGACATACAATAGGGTGGCAGTTGCATCATTGTCAATTGGCAGTATTGTTTGGCGGCAGTTGTGCATTTGGCAGATAGTGGTTGTGGAATGTTCAGTGGTGGTTTCACCATCTCTTGGTGATTCCATCATGAGGTTCTGAACAAGCAGAGAAATGACAGAAAACAGTGTCCCTTCTCATTCGGAGTCGTTTGGGAGTCCTTTAGTACATGAAACAACACTCCCAGATATTCTATAAATAAGAGATACAAATTCAATCACGAGAGTGTGAGAGTGAAAAGCTAGCGATTTAGTTGGTTGTAGAGGAAGAATCTTTACAGAGAGTAGTTTGAGTGGGCATAGCAATAGAATGAATGCTATAGCAAGTTCCATCCAACTGCTCTGTAATTGTTTTGGCCAAGATAAGAAAAGGAAGTTGTGCTATTGGCACTTCCAGTTGGTTTTCCCACATTGAGTTTTCCAGGATAAAATTCTTGTGTCAAGTTTATTGTGGTTGTTAAATTCTGGATGTTTCATGTTGTTTCAGTTGTTTTCAGCCACTACAATATTTGTTTCATTTCCAGCAACTAAAAAACACCAATTTAACAGAAATTGCATTCAGAACTGATTTTTTAAGTATGAATTCATGTAGAACTGCATTCTTGTGTTTTGTAATTTCTAGCAAGTAGTTTAACTTCAAAGATTACAGATGATTAAGTAGATTAGTTCCTTCAACAATTAACAACAGTAGCTGATTGTTTTATTGACTCATCAATTTGTTTGGTCATAGTAAACTGCCACCTTACTTGTGTTCTTGGAAATAAAGTGGATTGCAGGGAAAATGTCTCGTTCTTTCCTCATATTTTGTTTAGATGTGTGTAAGCATGTCTATCTGGCTTTCACAGTAATGACATATCTTCACTGTTTTCTTTTCAGGAAGAAGGTGCTAATGTGATTGCTAATTCAGCTCATCCGGGGCCCATACCTACAAATCTTACACGACATTCAATAGCTATGGGTAAAATGTATCCCTCTTTTAATGTTAGGCTGCAATTTTCTAATAAATAGATTCATGTGCACGTTTATGAAATCTTTGGAGGGTATTGAGATGTCAGGAAGCCTACATCGCTACTAAGAGCTTCTTTTGGACCATACATCTAATAATACAACTGAACCCAAAAGTAATACATTGTTGTCTTTGAAAGGACCTTTTCCCTACAAGGTGTTGTACCCATATGATTTTTTTTGTATTTGGTCAAATTTGAAGCTAAAATCTACTATATGCCCAAATACATGTGATGATCAGGCCTTGTAAGTCGTGTTTTGTCCTGTCATCTTTGTGGTTTTTGCCTAAATATTTGCAGGTTGGCAGAACAATGTTCTTGAAGTCTTCCATCATGGTGAGAGGAAAGGAGATCCAGAGATCACATGCACCACATTAAATACAGATTTTCAATGATATTAAGAACACTTGCCTATGCTCTTCCATTTCTACTCTAGAATAGGTAGCGGTTGCAACAATCCGTCTAGGAAAGTATGTTCTGACTTATTTTGTTGACAAGTCAAACACTCTCTAACATGTCATCTTTGAGTCCCTTCCATGTGAACCTCTCCTTGATCTTCTTGTAGGCCTTAAAGTAGCTAGGGTGTCCTGCTAAAGGTGTGTCATGAACAATTCTCAATATCTTCTCCTTCATCTTGGATTCTGTGTAATGTCCCCATAACTAGTGGTGTTAGCCAATACTTGGTTCCCGTAGGCTAACCAAGGTGGTTAGGGAACTCTGGGAGTTCGGATTGTTGGTTTCAGAGTACTTACTATTTTTAGTAAGTTAGGGTTTCCTCTATTTTTGGAAATTCAGTATTGGAGGCAGAGCGTTTCAACAAGACCTTTCCAATGGTCCATAACTCATGTGATTCCAAGATCGTTTGGGCTTTCATATTAAAGTCTGTAACTTAATATTAATAATTAATATTTGGACTTTATTATATTGAAGTGGTGACTTTGGAAAAAGTAATAAAAATGCAAAATAAGTCACTTTTGGACTTGGACGCCTCAATGAGGATAATAAAGTGTTAAAATGAAATATTTTTCCCTCTCATGTTGGTCGACCTACTTGTGGGAATTATAAAAGCAAAAAATTGGAAAAGAGAAGCTCATTCACGACAACATATTTTCTAAGGCTTTTTGCTTTGCAAATGTTTGAGGGTTTGAAGAAACCATTTGGGCTTTTGGTGATGAAAGTCACCATTACTAGCAACATTCTGCAGATGTGAGAGATCATCTAAGGGTGTTTGAGGTAGCCATACTCAGTGGTTACAGTTGTGCATCAATTCTACACAATTTGGGGTTCGAGGAGTTGTCGCGGAGGATTGAACTCAAAGTTTTCATCAAATATTCACCTCCCTAATTATTGTTGCTGATTGAAGAACTTATGCTCTGATTTTGATGTGTTTTGGAGAGGTTTTGAAGTATATTGGAAGCCCTAAGTTGGCCATACCATCTCAGGCAGTCAGCCGTACCTCTTGGTGAGTTCTTGTGGTGTTTGGTGAGGATTTTGTCATAAATCTATCTCTCAGTTGGGCGAAATCATCTGGAGGCTGAAAACAGAGTTAGTAATGGCAATTTAGAGGCAGTTCCTACTGTTCATGGAGCTTATATTCACCATTGGAGGCCGTCCCAGCAACATCCAGCAGCCACGTAGGAATTTGGAGTCTTTGTAAGGCCCTCAAAGGAGTCGAATATCTTCTTATTATTGTTGTACCTTGCTGGACAAGAGTTCTGGTCTGATATTGTATTGTTTGGAGGAGATTTATTCATCTTATGGGCTGTTCTGTCAAATACCAGCAATGTACTCTTTGCTATAGCTAATGGGTATGTGAGGAACTTTCATATCTTGGCCATTTTATGATATGGGTATTGTTGAAATGAATGTTTATTGCTTTTAGATCATATATTTGCAATTGGGTACTTTATTTTGTGTATTTGCAATACATATATACTTGCATGTGTGTTATGCTATGGAAACATCACCCAAAACGCAAGTAGGGTTCAACTAAACGGCATAAAACCTTTGAAATTGCGAGAAAAAACTAAACCCAGATTAGATATTTTAAAACACAGAACGGGGAGGGATATTTTAGTGGTGTCAAAGCTGGTGCATCTTGCCATCCTGTGATTCAGATTTTATGAGTGATTGGAAGGTGGTTTATACACAACCGTTTGTTTATGGTAGAGACACTCAACAGTGGTATCCATCTGAGATTCCAACGGGTGAAACAACTTCAGGAATTTTGGGCATAAATAGAAGTTCCTCTAGTGGCAGTGACAGCATAAATGGTAATATGGGGGACAGAAATAGAGGACCACATCAGCCAGAGAGTCCTAACACAAAAATAGAAAGAAAATTTGATATTATGCTTGATATGATGTTCCAACTACTTGGAACGTTTAACCAGGGAATTTCGGTAGTACGAAGCAATACCACACCCAAGGGTGAGACTAGTGGTTCAAACAATGGCCATCGCCGACATGCAGGACAGGGTAGTGGACATGCAGGATAGAGTGGTGTGCATGGCACCCGTACTACCCCAGGATCGGTCACTAGACCACTATAGCCGACCTTTCCATGCACAGAGGAGGCATTGGTTCACCAGGAACCAGAGGTTCAGCTTCCCATGGCAGATGATGTTTGGATGCAGCATGCAGAGTACATGACGCTGGCTCCAGATATTAGAGATATGTTAGACATTTGAGCAGTACATGAACTAGAAGAGATAGAGGGGAGCTATGGGTGGTAGAGGAGATTATAGAGCTAATAGAGCTAACCGGGACTACCAACATGCCTTGAGCAAAGTCCCTATGGATCGGTTTGACGAGAGTGGCAAGATCACAGCCAGAGCTTGGGTGCAGAAGTTGGATAACTACTAAGCTGATGCCAGAGGACGAGGCACTTAACTTTGCCACTATACACTTGGATGGGTTAGCACATGAGTGGTGGTACCACGGGTTGGTTACACTTGGCCACAACCTCATCACCACCTATGATGAGTTCACTAACAGACTCATTGAGCGGTTTGATACCAAGGACCCAGAGTTACGGTTCAAGGAGCTTGCACAACTTAAGTAGTATGGGTCACTTGAGGCATATATTTCTGAGTTCCAGAGGCTCAGTGTCATGGTTCCTAGCATTTCGGAGAGGAGATTAATAGTCCTGTTTATAGAGGGGCTAACAGAACCACTCAGGGGATGGGTTAAGGCATTTGACCCACCTTCACTTCAGGAGACCATTAAGAAGGCACGGAGTATGGAGTTTACAGTGCCTAAGAAACAATTCGTCTCCAAACCTTTTCCTCCACGTAAGGATAAGATGCCTTCACATCATCAAGACACTTTCCCACAGAAGAAACTAGCACCTCATTTAGATGGTGATGCACTGAATGAATACAGGAGGAAGAAGCTATGCTTCAAATGCAAGGGTCCATGGGATCCTAACCATAAGTGCTTGATGAAGGGGCAAGTGAGACAGTTGGAGTATTATTTTGCTGAGGAGATAGCTTCAGAGCATTCAGAGCAACAGAGTGATAGGGAGGACAGCGATGGGGAGAATGTAGTAGAGGAATTGCAGGATGCACAAGATGATGATTTTCTGACAGCACATCTCTCCGCCATTCAGAGAGGGGGTTCCTTCATGATACGGGGAGTATTGGAGGGACAGAGAGTAGCCACCTTGCTAGATATAGGGGCCACACATAATTTCATTGATGAGGGCCTAGTTGCACAGAGGGGACTCAAGACTGAGGAGTTTGAGGGGTTCAAGGTTAGAGTGGCAAATGGTTTTGTTATCACTTGCAAACAAAGAATCCCTAATTTAACCATCAGGTTGAATAACTATGAGTTCTAGGCTGAGTATTATGTGGTTAGTATGGGTGACATGGATGTAGTCCTCGGTATGAAGTGGCTACATATGATAGGAGAATTCTCCCTCAATTTGAGAACCATGGAGATGAAGTTTGAATTAGATGGCCAGAAACATATTTTGAGGGGAATGTCAGATGGTGGTTTGAGAACAGTGTCCATTCGGAGGATGGAGAGGATACTGCAACATGATCAGGTACAGTGGGCAGCTGAGGTACTTGTGATGCCAGAGGTGCCTAAGCAGCAAAAACAGGAGTATCCAGCATAGATTCAGTCTATACTATCTAAACACACCAAAGTGTTTAGCGACATACCACCAGGTAGACCTCCAGACATGGGGTTTTGAGCATGTCATAGAGCTGGAGCAGGGTGCCAAACCAGTTATCACAGTTCCCTATAGGCATCCTAAGAGATATAAGGATGAGATAGAGAAGGCCATTCAGGAGCTTCTCAAGATGGGTCACATCAGGCCCAGTAAGAATCCCTTTGCTTCTTTTGTTGTACTGGTTAAGAAGAAGGATGGCACACTCAGGATGTGCATTGATTACAAAGAACTGAACAAGAAAACCATCAAGAATAGGTGCCCCATCTCTAGGATTGATGAGCTCATTGACAAGCTGCACGGTGCATGCTTCTTTTCCAAGATAGACTTAAGGTTAGGGTACCATCAGATACGGGTACCTAAGGAGGCTATGGAGAAGACATCGTTTAGGTGCCACTATGGGCGCTTTGAGTTTCTGGTTATGCCTTTCGGCTTAACCAATGCACCTGCCACATTCCAGTCTTGTATGAATAAGGTTTTTAGAGAACAACTGAGGAAGTTTGTACTTATCTTCTTTGATGACATTCTTATATTCAACAAGACTTGAGAGGAGCATCTGAGGCACCTTGATATAGTACTGGGCATACTTGAGCAGGAGTCCCTATATGCCAAAATGCCTAAGTGCGAGTTTGGCATGACAGAGTTGTTATATTTGGGACACATCATCAGTGCAGAAGGTGTTCGTGTGGATCCAGAGAAGATCCAGGCTATCTTAGATTGGCTGCCACCCAAGAATCTCTCTCAGCTCATGGAATTCTCTGGCCTATGTGGGTTCTATCACCGCTTTGTGAGGGGATTTTCTCAGATAGCTGCCCCCCTTACAGACTTGACGCGGAAGGGTGCTTTTGAATGGTCTACCAGTGCTGAACAATCTTTTCATAAATTTAAGGGGGTGATGAGTACTTGTCCAGTTTTGGCCATTCCCGACTTCACAAAACCCTTCGAGCTGCAGTGTGACACCTCAGGAGCAGGCATTGGAGCGGTGTTGATGTAGGACAAACACCCCATTGCATTTGAGAGTAGAAAGTTGAGGGGTACTGAGAGGAGCTATAGCATCTACGACAAGGAGATGTTAGCCATCATGCATGTGTTGGCTAAGTTCAGGCAATATCTTGTTGGAGGAAAATTTGTTGTTAAATCTAATCACAATAGCCTGAAGCATTTCCTTGGTCAAAAGGACATGAATGATAGGTAGCAGAAATGGGTTAGTAAATTACAGGCCTATTTCTTTGACATAGTCTTTGTCAAAGGAAAGAAGAATATAGTTGCGGATGCATTGTCCAAGAGACCTCACTTATGTGCCTTGGGAGAGATTGCAGAGGATTGGAAAGACTTAATTACTGCAAAATATGCAAAGGATAAGTGGGCTTCAGGGATTGTGGATGGCACTACCAGTGATGACAATTACACAGTTGTAAATGACTTGATCATTTACAAGGGGAGGATCTTTTTGGTGCCAGGATCTGCCATGAAGCAGAAGATCTTGAGAGCTTTTCATGACTTGCCTATGGCGGGACATCCAGGGTTTTACAAAACATACAGGCAGGTTAGAGAGAGGTTTACTTGGAAAGGCCTCAAGATTGAAGTTCAAAAATATGTGAGGAAGTGCCCGACATGTCAGTAGAACAAGCATGAGCACTCTTTCCCAGGAGGTCTATTGCAGCCCTTACCCATTCCCGAGAGAAAGTGGGAATGCATCTCGATGGATTTCATTACAGGTTTGCCCAAAGCCCAGTGCAGGGATTGCATTTATGTGGTGGTTGACAGGTTAACCAAGTTTGCACACTTCTTTGCTATCTCAACCACCTACACAACAGCTCAGGTTGCTGAATTGTTCTTAGAGAGGTATTTCGACTTCATGGGTTGCCACGGAGTATAGTGAGCGACAGGGACAGCAAGTTCTTGAGTAATTTTTGGCAGGAGCTCTTCAAGTTGAGTGGGACAGAGCTCACACTCAGTACTAGTTACCACCCCTAGACGGATGGGCAAACTGAGATAGTCAACAAGTGGGTGGAAGGGTACCTCAGGAATTATATTGCAGGGCAACAGAAGGCATGGGTGAACTGGCTTCATTTGGGTGAGTATTGTTACAATACCACTTTCCACATGTCTATTCAGATGTCACCATTTATGGCACTCTATGGGTACGAGGCTCCGAGTTTCTTGGATTTGTTATTTGGAGACAACAAAGTACCTAAGGCTAGAGACCTCTTGCAGAAGAGTCAGGACATTATGAGGTCTTTGAAAGAGAACATTCAAAAGGCGCAAAACCAACAAAAGCAGTATGCAAATCAGCATAGGGTCGAGAGTTCTTTTGAGGTTGGTGACATGGTATATCTTATGTTGCAGCCTTATAGACAATCCACTCTTAAGAAGAGTGGCACAGAGAAGTTAAAGCCACAGTATTATGGTCCATTTAGGATCTCCAGGAGGGTTGGAGAGGTGGCTTATGAGCTTGAGTTGTCGGCAGACAGCAAATTCACAATGTCTTCCATGTGTCTCGCCTCAAAAAGGCATTGGGGCACAATGTGGTTCTTTCTACAGAGTTGCCTCCTCTTGATGAAGAGGGGAAGTTGGTTTGGTACCTGAGGCCATCATTGACACTAGGGAACGTAC
Source organism: Cunninghamia lanceolata (assembly GCA_027924645.1). NCBI lineage: Eukaryota > Viridiplantae > Streptophyta > Pinopsida > Cupressales > Cupressaceae > Cunninghamia > Cunninghamia lanceolata. Next base: position 3,624,771 of record BSBN01000941.1, read on the forward strand.
ATTGAGGAAGAGGGACATCAGGGAATATCTAGTGAAATGGAAGAACCTACCGGTAGAGGATGCTACTTGGGAGAGCGAGCAGATTCTGACGCATCCAAAACTAAGATTGCTTGAGGCAAGCAATCTTGGGAGGGTGGACTGCAATGTCCCCATTCTTAGAGGTGTTAGGCCTATACTTGGTTCCCGTAGGCTAACCAAGGTGGTTAGAGAACTCTGAGAGTTCGGATGGTTGGTTTCAGAGAATTTACTATTTTTAGTAAGTTAGGGTTTCTTCTATTTTTGGAAATTCAGTATTGGAGGCAAAGCGTTTCGACAAGACCTTTCCAATGGTCCATAACTCATGTGATTCCGAGATCGTTTGGGCTTTCATATTAAAGTCCGTAACTTAATATAAATAATTAATATTTGGACTTTATTATATTGAAGTGGTGACTTTGGAAAAAGTAATAAAAATGCAAAATAAGTCACTATTGGGCTTGGATGCCTCAATGAGGCTAATAAAGTGTTTAAAATGAAATATTTTTCCCTCTCATGTTGGTCGACCCACTTGTGGGAATTATAAAAGCAAAAAATTGGAAAAGAGAAGCTCATTCATGACAACATATTTTCTAAGGCATTTTGCTCTGCAAATGTTTAAGGGTTTGAAGAAACCATTTGGGCTTTTGGTGACGAAAACCACCATCAGTAGCAACATTCCGCGGATGTGAGAGATCATCTAAGGGTGTTTTAGGTAGCCATACTCAGTGGTTACATTTGTGCATCAATTCTACACAGTTTGGGGTTCGAGGAGTTGTCGTGGAGGATTGAACTCAGAGTTTTCATCAAATATTCATCTCCATAATTATTGTTGCTGATTGAAGAACTTATGCTCTGATTTTGATGTGTTTTGGAGAGGTTTTGAAGTATATTGGAAGCCCGAAGTTGGTCGTACCATCTCAGCCAGCCAGCCGTACCTCTTGGTGAGTTCTTGTGGTGTTTGGTGAGGATTTTGTCATAAATCTGTCTCTCAGCTGGGCGAAATCATCTGGAGGTTGAAAACAGAGTTAGTAATGGCAATTTAGAGGCAGTTCCTACTGTGCATGGAGCTTATATTCACCATTGGAGGCCGTCCCAGCAACATCCAGCAGCCACGTGGGAATTTGGAGTCTTTGTAAGGCCTTCAAAGGAGTCGAATCTCTTCTTATTATTGTTGTACCTTGCTGGACTAGAATTCTGGTCTGATATTGTATTGTTTGGAGGAGATTTATTCATCTTATGGGCTAACCTGTCAAATACCAGCAATGTACTCTTTGCTACAGCTAATGGGTATGTGAGGAACTTTCATATCTTGGCCATTTTATGATATGGGTATTGTTGAAATGAATGTTTATTGCTTTTAGATCATATATTTGCAACTGGGTACCTTTATTTTGTGTATTTGCAATAGATATATATTTGCATGTGCGTTATGTTATGGAAACATCACCCAAAACTGTAACATACACCCCTGGTATATGTTTTTGCTCTGTGTTTTTTTTTTGTGTTTTTGATGTTTGTTGTTTAGGGTTTTATGGGTTTTCCTTGCATGTGCGATTTTGCATAAAATACATATAATATGAACAATATATTGCAAACCCAGAAAAACTAAAAAAGATAACAACAAACTAATGAAGACCCATATTGTATTTAGCCAAAATATGAATTATGGTAACATACCCAGATCAAGATTTACAACTTCATCTCGACGTTGTAGCCGGACTAGCAACAAAGCCACAAAAAATCACTCTGAAACTCCAATGCCAGGTATGGTATTGCAATACAAACAAGAACACTGAGATCTTCAACCTTGGGCGACTCCTTTGATGCTGAAAATGTACTGCAGATGCAAGTTTCAAACCCGTCTTGAAGCCCACAAACTGCTGCAGACTTGTACGGCCTGCTGTGATGATAGTCCAGCCCACAACTCACTCTAATCTCTATTCTTGATTTCTATTTTTTATCAACAATCACTGTTGAGGGTAGGCGACCCTATTCGAAGGATAAATGCATAGAAAACTGCCCTCAAAATTCCACATTCACCTCTGAAATCAATACGACCCCTTGCTGAAATGTACGGCCTACACAATGGCGTTTATAACAGCACTAAACTCCTTACAAAATGCATAAAACTATTCATTATAGCTCTGTTCCAATCTGCACATTCATTCTTTGACGAATAGTTCCATTTTCATGCTCAAATCTACCCAAGATCCACTGGAAGCACAAATGAGACCTCTGGATGAAGCCTCCACAAATGCTCTCCTGATATGATTTTCCACGCACGAGGAAAGGGATCAATGCTGGGGTTTTCGTCCCAACACCGTCAAGTAAAACCCTAGAGCCAAGCTCGAAGCCAAAGCACAATCAAAACTCATAAGTGAGCAAAATCCAATAATCTTCGCATAACAAATGAAGTCACTTTTTTGTCCTTTTGTTGCTCTCTTCCCCAACGCCCAAGAGGGATTTATTTTTTATTATTTTTAATTACAACTTTAAGTTACAACTTGCACTTTATAAAATAACTTTCCCTAGGAATACTTTAAGTTACAACTTGCACTTTATAAAATAACTTTATAACTTAAAGTCACTTTGAGGTCTCATAAAATAATATAAGTTAAATATTTAATTTGACTTATATTATATCGATTTGAACTCTAGTCACATCAAGACCATGAATTATGTGCAAAGGACCTCCACAACTGCTCTACTAAAAATGGCAAGTGCCCGACACCTGACTTACTATAAATAGTAAGTCCCCTGAAATGACCCCCTAAACATCTTCATTAGCCTACGGGAGTCTGGTCATAGGCTAATCCTTGTCTACTGATCCAATGGGCTAGATGGAGGACATTACAAAAACGCAAGCAGGGTTCAAAAACGCAAGCAGGGTTCAACTAAACGGCAGAAAACCTTTGAAACTGCAAGAAAAAACTAAACCCAAATCAGATATTTTAAAACACAAAACGGGGAGGGATATTTCATTCTAGAACAAGGTAAATTTTGTCCTTGTATAGAATGAGATCATCCATTACCCTGTCTATTAGGATTAAGGTGCCACCAACGTTGTAAATCCAATTAATTAATTACTCCTAATATTGTAATTGTTAATGCAATCATAAGGGATGAGGAATCCACCAACATGCTAATTTATTTTTATTGGTATGGTAATTAATTATTTACCAACAGGTAGTTACTAGGTTACATTTACTAGTCAAAACATCTTGGTAATAGTAAATGAGGTGAGTTGGAGAATCTAGGCGTCCATCTTTGGGAGAGCTATTTTTGTTGTGTTATGACAACTGTCATAAGTTGTAGGAGCATCTATGACAACTTACAGCTGTCATAAGATATAAGGGAATCTATGACAGCATATGACGACAATTATTATCCTGTAAGTGACTATTCTTGGTCCTAGGTGCCCATATTGGGAATATGTCTATGAAAAATGTAAGAGAATCTATAAGAGGACTATTTTGAGCATGTAGGTGATATTCCTAAGGGGCATTTGGATTTTGTGGCTTCTTCATGAAGCTTGTAATTTCTATAAAATGAAGCTTTGGAGGAGTGCAAAGTAATGGGTTTTTTGCAGGTACATAGAGGTTGTCAGATTGGATGCAGGATTGAAGGAAATTGATGTATTGTAGTATTTTCGAAGATAATACATATTTGCCCTCTTTCTTGGTGTTGGCCTCATTTTTAACTTGACAATTGTTGGCTTCATTTTGAACTTGACAATTTGAATTTTTTGCATCAAAATCCTTATGTTCAATCACTCCTAGTCACAAATGCTCCAATTATCCTCGAGTGTCAAGTCATTCGCCAGTTTGAAGGAGGATCTCCATTGTTTCAATCGAAACTCCGGAAGCAGTTGCGTAGTGCAGGCAATTTATGGAAACAATTAAATCTCACAATTTGTAAGATTTGGAATAAAATAATTTTACAAGGATGATTATGTCTCCATTGCAAATAATGTGGCAAAGTTTCAGGGTGATATCCTTTTATAGTTGAGAGATATTAAATTTTCATTATTTTTCTGGTAGTTTGTGGAAACAATTAAATTGGGAGTTTTATAAGAGTTGGAGTGAAATGGTTTAACAGGGAGTTTTATGTCATTATTATGGATGATGTGGCAAGTTTTCAAGAGAAAATATTGAGCTAGTTAAAAGTTATGCCAGTTTTCTCTTTTATCACATTCGTACGTTTGACAGACAAGTTTTATTGAAATTTCGCGAAGTGAAGTTGGATAATTTTCACATTTTGAAACTTGCATTGTCATATGTCGAGATTCTTAATGTTCATTAATGAGAAGGTGTAGTGGACGGTTTTTAATTGCAAGTCAATATCGGTGAGTTCGTGGTTAAAAAGAGCTTTGGCGAATAATAAAAGATGTTTTAAAATTACTCATTTTTCATAAATGAGTGTTCAAAAGCACAACTCAAAACTTGATTGATAGTTGTGAAAGAAAAACAAGTTGTGAAAGTGAACTAAAGTGCCGATAACAAGGAGAAATTAAAAGTTATAACTCACAAGTTACAACTTGGAAGTTGTGAATTGGAGTTGTGAAAAGTTATAAGTTGAATTGAAGTTGTGAATTTTAACTTGTGATTTTTAACAAGTTGTGATTTTTTTAACAAGTTATGAATTTAAAAGGTTGTGAATTCGGAGGTTGTGAAATTGTCTTCAAATGCCAATGAGAACTCATTGGCTGCATGGGTAAAGAAGTAGTTATTATAACTACCAAAGAAATGAAAACGACTCAAAGGAATCTCTACACTCATTGAATGCAATGATTGCCTGATCTGCACATAAGGGATTTGTTGAAAAGGTTTGAGAAACTTTCAAAGCAAATGTAATCGCAGGTGTAAAGCCAATGTCCAGAACAATTATGAGCATCCCCATGACCTATAACAAAATGGGAGCTTCTGAAACAGGTTATGGACCTCCATCAAAACATAATTGCAAGTGGATTTTGTCATATGCTATAGTTGGAAATGCTCTGGCAAACATGTTTATGAAATGTGGAAGCATAGACATCGGGACGTGAGCTGGTTTGACAAAACGCTTCAAAGAAATGTGGTCTCATGGAGTGTTACAAGCGCATGATACATACAAAATGTATTTGTTGAAAAGACTTGAGAAACTTTAAAGCAAATGCGATAGGCAAGTGTAAAGCATAAATCTTCAACCTTCATTGACATTCTTCCCACCTATGCCTAAATGGAAATTTTGGTAGATTATGGACATCAATTAAAACAGAAAGGATAAAGTAATTTGCAGATGTGATTGTGCATGCCATGCTACAGGCCACACACATTGGTCTTGATAGAATGTCTCAAACAATTGTCATTGAATGGAATACGAGATTACAGGATATGCACAAAATGGGTTTGTTGAATCGACTTTAGAACCTTTCAGAGCAAGTGCAATTTGCAGGTGTAAATCCAAATTCCACAACATTGTTAGTTTCCTCCTTGCTCGTGCGCTGAAATGGGAGCTTTTGAACAAGGTGTGAACGTCCAACCCCTTTGATAGACATGTATGCGTAATGTGGAATCCAATACAAGGAATGTGAACTATTTGACATAATGCCTCAAAGAGATTCATGACATGGAATGCAATGATTGTAGAATATGCACACAATGGATTTGTTGATTTGGAAGGTGTAAGAATGATGCATGCTTGTGTTCTTCTCTTAAACTTCGATACAGAAGCAAGCAAACCTCACAAGATATGCATGAATTAAATTTGTTGATATGATTTCAAAACATTCATTTAAGCTCGTTTGACAGGTAGAGGACATCTCAGATAGAGGTACTCAAAAGCAAATGTGGTCCTTATTTCTATGCAAGCATAAAGAGGAAGTTTTAAAGAAGCGCTTGAAGATGAGAAAGTGAAAGAGATGACACATGGTTCTACAATCCATTATGCTGAATGAAGATTCACATGAAAAACAAGGTAGTAAAGGCCTAAAAGGCAATAAAGATCATGAGGTCATATCATTTCAAAGATAAGAAGACGTCTATCTTATTGTGATCACAAGATTTGATTGTCCATAATAATCCATGAAATTTTGAGGATATTGTGTTGATAATTGAAGGAAATGATGGGGTTCACATTGGTTTTAGGTAGATTGTTTTAACGTGAGGGGCCAAGCATTATTTCTATCATGGTGAGTATGACAGGTATGGTCACCCCATATGGGGAAACAAACATAGAGAAACTTCAAGCGACATCAAAACTGATAGGCATGGATCCTATGGAAAAGAACAAGGAATTTTCTTCAATTCAAAGCTTGCAGAGGGAATGATAATTGGGTTCCATGGAAGGAAAGGATGGTCATCAAATGTAGTTGGAATGCATTTCCTTAAAGGTGAAGTTGTTGGCAAATAGGTGATTCATGGATTAGGAGGAGACGCAGTACTTGCCTCAACAAACCAATAGCTTGTCCTTTCTTTCTAAGTTTCAAGTTTCAAGTTACCTTTTTGTAAAAGTGACTTATGTCACTTATTGTAACTAAAAGTTAGAAAATGAACCTTATTTCCAGAAAAGTTATGTAAAACATAACCAAAAATAAGGTTTATTATTTTTAATTGTATTTCAAAAAGGTAGTTCTAAGGTAGTTACAAAGTAGTTACCAAGTGGTTATTAAGAAGAAGCCTATAAATACAAGGCTATTTGCTATTGTAAGAGGGACTTTTACGAGGGACTTATGGAGACTTTTTGGAGGATTTTTGGTCTTACACTTTGTATAGAAGGGTTTTTGGAATTGTATAATTTCACAAAGATAATAAAGATTGCATTTGGTTCGTATGTTCTAAATGTACTTCTAAGTTATTATTACTAAATTCTCGTATGTTAAATTGGTAATTCCTCCGTGTCATTGTGTAAATCATAGGTCATTCATTGAAGCATTTACAAATTGTTCAATTGATGCAATAGAACACAATCATTTCTTGGTATCTCGATTTGAATGTGCTGAAGCAACTTATCTCTTCGTGTGTTGAGATTTGTTATCCTTCTTCCATCATCATTGCATATTAAAATGTATATTGTTCAATTCATCATATAAGTTCAGGAATGTAGCTTCTATCTTTTGTGGTGAAACCCCTTGTAATTTGTAATAAGTTTGTGAAATCCCAATTGGTATTTGTGTGTCTGCCACTAGGGTTTTTGTAATTCATTTTCTTCTAATTTTTCCCTTTTCCTTTTTGTACTTTCAGGTTAAAAGTACACAAAAACCTTAAAACACCTCATCATACAAGGGAGTTGCCCCTCTCAAATGTATAGGAAAGTTGTTAGTCTAGTAACAATTTATCCAACTGTTGGAACATTTGTCACTGCCCATTGGGTGAGTCACATTTAAATCTACAGTGACAAATTTGTTTACCAACACATGGTGGAGTTTTTTACCCGAAAGGGTTTTCTCCACGTAAATCCGTGTGGTGTATGGCTCTTGAGTGTTGTTGTTTTCTTTGATGCTTAGTTTATCTCCACTTGATATTCTACAAGTTATATTTTAGATTTTCATATTGTAGTGGTTTCCTTTATTTCTAACAGTCCTGCACCTTCCCTTCCATGACATCACAATCAAATGCATTCTTGGAATATTCAACCAAGAGATGAGCCTTCCAATCTACTGATATCTCTGTCATTATACACAAGGTAGGATTCCTAGATAGGACATTTGCAACTACATTCCTTTTTCCCTTAACATATTCAATATCAAAATCATAGACCTACAGTTTGCTTACCCACTTTTGTTGTCCTTCCTTCAAATCCTTCTGGTTGAGGAAGTGTTTCAAGCCGTTATTATCTATCTTTACCACAAATTCACCCCCTACCAAGTACTGTCTGAATTTAGCCAATGCATGTATAATGGCTAACATCTCCTTATCATAAATGGAAAATCTTCTTTCCGTCTCTTAGAACTTCTTACTCTCAAAAGCTATAGGATGTTTGTTTTACATTAGGATAACTCCAATGCCCTCACTAGGAGCATCACACTCCAACACAAAGGGCAGAGAAAGATCTGTCAATGCTAAAACTAGGCATGAACTCATTACCTCCTTGAGCTTGTCAAAGGTCTATTGTGCTACATCTGTCCAAATGAGAGACCCTTTCTTGGTCAAGTTTGTTAAGGGTGGTGCTAGTTGTGAAAATCCCCACAATTTTTCTATAATAATTGTACAAACCAAATAATCCCCTCAGATGGGACAATGTCTTCGGTGATGGCCAATTGAAGATGGCCAGAATGTTATCCATATCCACTTTGACTCCCTTTGCATTGATCACATGCCCCAAATATATAATTTTTGTCATCCCAAATTCGCACTTAGATGTTTTAGCATGCAATGATTGTGCCTCCATAATCCATAAGACCTCATCAATATGTCTAAGATGATCCTCCCACGTTTTATTGTATATTAGAATATCATCAAAAAAGACAAGTACAAATTTTTGCAACTACTTATTAAATACTTGATTCATACATGACTAAAATGTTAGAGATGCATTGGTCAATTCAAAAGGCATGACCAAGAACTTATAGTGTCCATAGTGGCATCTAAACCCAGTTTTATGTATGTCATCTTCTCTAACCCTAATCTGATGTTACCCTAATCGAAGATCAATCTTTGAAAAGTAGACTACCCCATGCAACTCATCGATCTTGGGAATAGGGTACATGTTCTTAATTGTTTTCTTGTTGAGAGCTCTGTAATCAATACACATCCTCATGGTTCCATCCTTCTTAACCAAAACTACTGAGGAAGCAAAAGGACTGGAACTGGGTCTAATATGCCCTATATCAAGTAGCTCCCTAATGGCCTTCTCTATCTTCTCCTTATGCTTTTTTGGGATGACGGGTTTGGCCCCCTCCAACTCAATGACGTGCTCAAAGCACCTACTGGTGGTCGACCATGAGGAATATCGCCAAACACCAAACTATGATTGTCCAGCAGTGACTGAATAACAACATGATAAGATCTCTTATCCTTTGAAGAAGCCTTTGTAGAAATAAAGAATTGGGCTGCCCATGCAACCTCACCATGCTTGAAAAGAACCTCCATCTTCTTTGCAACGACTGCACTAGGTGCTCCATTAGACATACCTCGAAGTACCAACTTTTTTCCATCTGCTTTGAATTTTAATTCCATAGTTTGAAAATTTTGGGAATACTTCCCAAGAGAGTGCAACCATTGTATCCCTAACACCACATTGGTCTCTCCAATCCTCACTACATAGCAATCCTCTGTCACCCTATGGTTGCCTAGCACGATGCTCAACTGTGATATCTTTTTGGTGCATGTCATAGTAAACCCATCTGCAACCATCACATTAAATTCTTCGAAATCGTCCACCTCAAGGCCTCTTTTTGCTACTAGGCCCTCATCAATAAAGTTGTGGGTTGCCCCACTATCAATCAAAACTGTCACTCTCAGACATTGCAATACTCCTCTAACTCCAAATGGATTATACTTGAGTGTACCTAATAGAGTAGAAAAAATCCCTTCAAAAACTCCTCCCACAGTGTGATCTTTTGATTAGCTTCTTCTTCTTCTTGTTCACTCCCTGAACCAGTCTCCTCCTTTTCCTCTTCATTATCAGAGATAACCTCAATGTAATGAACCTTGCCTCTTCCTAGGAACTTGTGACTTGGTTCCCATGGCTCTTTGCATGAAAAACATAATTTCTTTCTTCGCAGCTCATTTTTTGTCTCCTCATCCACGTTTGCCCTTTTTGGCAATTCCTTTTGAAAAGGTTTCTTTTTCTTCTTTGGTGGGAATGAATTAGGATGGAATTTATTTTTGGGTGTGGAAAACCCCATGTTTTTTGCCCTTTTTATTGCATCATGTAAAGGTGAGTCAAATGCCTTCACCTAACCTCTAAGTGGTTCAATCAAACCCTCAATCAAAAGAACAAGTCTTCTCTTTAATACATCAAGAACTATCACGGAAAGCCTCTGAAATTCAAACACATAATTGTCAATTGATCCGTAGTGCTTCAGCTATGCTAGCTCCCTACAATGTAGTTTCGGATCCTTCTTATCAAACCTATCAATTAGTCTCTAGCTGAAATCTGCATAAGGGTTTATGAGACTATGCTCTTATGTCACTCCATGGTACCACCACTCATGAGCATCACCCTCTAAATGAAGTGTGGCATATTTTATTGCTTCATTCTCAAACATAGGGTTCAATGAGAAGTATGTGTCTAGTTTCTGGATCCATGAACGCGATGTGCATTTGTTAGAGCCATCAAAAGTAGGTATGGATAGCTTGCCCAACCTTCGCTATAAATCCTGATTATGTGTGCCTCTTTCCTTCTTGGGTCTGTTCTCAACTTCAATTGACAAAAATCGGTTAATGACATGGCTGCATGGAATTCATCCCCTAAGGATTGGTACTCATGTAAATAATCTAGGTAACTCTCACCATCATTTTTCTGTCCCCCATTACCTTCCGAAATTGCTTCTTTGTTTAAAAATGTAGGCATCAAAGGTCTTGCTGCTGATCTAATAACTGTTCTAGTGTTGTTATTAGTTCGGTTATTTGCAGAGTTACTTGCTTCACCATTGTTATTTTGGCTAGATCTGGGAATGTTCATGTTTTGCAACATTTGTGTCAATAAGTTGGTTAATTGTTGTTGTCCCTGAGCAAGATCATTGAGCATATGTTCTATGCTATTTCCTTCATTCCTCCTTTCTCTATCAACCATGATTTCTTCTTCTTCCCACTCTAAAATTGGAACCCTTGCTTCCATATTTTCAGGAAACTGAAACTGAACCCTTCTCAATTTCATTTGATAGTATTTGTTTGCTCTTTCACTGGGTTGCATAAGAATTGTGTTTTTGCATCAATCTATTAAATTCCCAATAGGCTGGTAGAAAAACTAGCTCTCAAACCACTATAGTGTGCCAAGACATTTATTTTTTGTATTTTGACACATGTTTGATAAAATGCCAGTACTGAAATATTCCAACTATTTGTGTAGTTTTTCAAGTGTTTAACAAAATGACTATTCACAATCAAACTGAACTAATATACATATATTGTTGAAAAACTTTAAGCTCTAGAATCATATAATATTGCATCACAAATTAGTTACAAAGAAAATAGAGATAACAACAGGATAATAAACTAACAGAATAAATGATCACATCAAAAGAACAACAAGAGGATTTATGTGGTAAAACCCCAACAATATGCTAGGGAAACATCCACAGGGCAAAGTATCAATATTCTTATTGCTAAAATTTTACAATCTTCACACAACTACCATTACAATTATTTGCCTTTCAAGGCTACAAAGATATATAATATCTTCAACATATCCGCCACATCAAATTTAAGGGTTTTTGATGAACCACCCATATTTCTCTCTTAGGAAAAAAGTTGATTTTTAACATAAAATTTTGTTTTATATTGTTGTCACAATTCCAACAATCTCCACCTTGATAAAATTTTACCTGATACTTTGTTCATGCCCATTCAACACCTTTTCTGCAAGCCAAGAGAAGCCAAACACCACCTTAGCTTCTTTGATAGTACTGGTTTTGTAAACATGTCTACACAATTTTCTCGCATATAGAGCTTCTCAATAGCTACTCCATCTCCATCAATAGCTTGTCTTACAAAATGGTATTTAACTACAATATGCTTGGCCCTGTTGTGATAAGTTGGATTTTTAGCCAAATGAATAGCACTCTGACTATCACATAATACATTCACCTTAATCTTGCAATTTTCCAAACTCACCCAAAAGACCCTTTAACCAAATTGCCTCTATGCGTGCATGTGACAAACATATATTATGCCTCAGTAGTGGACAAAGCAACTGTTCCTTGAAGCTTTGACATCCAACAAATAGGTCCTCCTACAAGAGTAAAGACATAACCTGAAGTAGATCTCCTTTTGTCCAAATCACCTGCAAAATTTGAATCAACATATCCACAAACCGAATCACTGCAACCATAATAGATAATACAAAAATCACTTGTGCCTTTGAGATAGCGAAGCACCCATTTCATTGTTGTCTTACGCTCTTTATTTGGATTTGCCATGTATCAACTGACAACACCAGTTGACTACATGTGAAATATCTAGTCCTGTACATACCATCACATACATTAAACTTCCTATTGTGCTAGCATATGGTACACGAGACATATAATCCTTTTGTTCTTTATTACTAGGACATAAGCTTGAAGAAAGCTTAAATGAGAAGCCAAAGGGATATTTACCGGTTTTACATTCTTCATACCGAATCTCATAAGGATCTTCTCCACATACTTCTGTTGTGATAACCAAAGCTTACCATGATTCCTCTCTGTGTATCTCCATGCCAAAAATTTGTTTTTTTGCTCCTAGATCCTTCATATCAAACGTCTTAGCCAACTAAGCCTTTAACCTACTGATCTCTATCATGTTTTTACTTGCTACAAGCATATTGTCAACATATAACACCAAGATAATGAATAACCATTTTCCAAACTTTTGAAGTAAACACAATGGTCATACCCACTCCTTGTAAAATTGTGTCTCACCATGAAGGAATCAAACTTCTTGTACCATTGCTTGGGTGATTGTTTTAGGCCATACAATGACTTCCTGATTTTGCAAACAAATCTTCTTTTGCAATCCTGAACAAACCCTTCTGGCTGTTCCATATATATATATATATATATCCTCCTCCAAATTCCCATGTAAAAATGTTGGTTTAACATCTAGTTGCTCTAACTCCAGATCAAGTAAAGCAACTAGTGCTAGTACTACCCGAATAGAAACAAGCTTAACAATTAGTGAAAAAATTTCATGAAAATAATACCTTCCTTTTGAGCATACCCTTTTGCTACTAGTCTTGCTTTGTACCTTTCAATTTTATCATCAACACCTTTCTTCAGTTTGTAGACCCATTTGCAACCAACAATTTTCCTACCCTTTGGGAGTTCTACCAAGTCCCATGTTTTATTCTTCTCCAAGGCATCCATTTCTTCTATCCTCTTCCAACAATCTTTTTGAGATGCCCTGATTTGTTGCAGAACCAACTTTTTCCCTTACCTTTTTTGCCTTTTGACTTAGATCTTGATGTACCTTTCGAATTCTCCCCCTTTTCTGTGGATTGATCCCTAGCCACCATTACTTCTGGTGTGGAGGTTTTTGTATTAGATTTCCTCCGCACCTCCTCAAACAACAAAGCTCCCAAAACAAAATAAAATTGAAGGGTATCAAGTTGTGCTAAAACTAATGGAAGTGACTTAAGTGATTCCATGATTCAGGCAATGAACACAATAATGTGATTGCCTTGTCTTCATCTTTGATTTTTACATCCATACTAGTCAATTGGCACATAAGAGTATTGAAAACATTTAAATGATCAGCAATTTTGGTACCTTCATTTGCAAACTGTACAACTACCTCTTCAAGTAGATTTGTTTTATCAAGGATTTGGTCATGTAAAGACTCTCCATTCTGCTCCATAAGCCTCCTGCAGTTTCCTCTCCAACAATATTAAAAAGAACATCATCTGCCAAACACAACCGAATTGTGCTAAGAGCTCTTGTATCTAGATCTTCCCAGTCCTCATCAGTCATATTCGTAGGTGTCTTTGACTTGTCTACCAACGCCTTGTGTAATCCTTGGTTGCACAAAAAAATTGCACATCTTGAGCTTCCGCAACTCAAAGTTATTCTTCCCATTGAACTTCTCCACCTTGAGCCTTACATTTGAAACCTTCACCATTTGATGCTGCAGTGTAAGATCCCTGACCAATTCTGCCCTGAATTTTCTGATTTTATTGGTTTGACATTTTGTCAAACACTTGGCATGAAGTCTGATTTCTTAGTTTCTAAGTGAAATTTGTTTTGGACAGCAGATATATGTATGCCAATTGCTCAAAATAGATGAAATTCATATGCACTTATGAAGGAACTTATCAAACATACATAACATGATCTTTTTAATGCAAATTAAGTGATAACAAACATACTTATGAAGGAACTTATCAAATATACAAATCTGATTTTTGAGTATAATTGAAATAACATCAAATTGCAATGCTCAAACAGGCCCAAATATGTCTCAAACTTTGCTGTTCATAATCGGATCATTACATTGATAAACAAGGGTTTTTTACATACCAAAAAACAATAGCATGCAATCTCTCCTCCAAATGCTAGCTGGGTGATCAACAAGTACATTTATTTATGCATTCTTTGTGGATCCAAAGCCCACGATTCCTTCTAAACCTTGATGTTTTCCACCAAACTTCAGATCTGTATCATTTTAGTGATCCACTTGCCTCACCAAAAGGCTGCGATTCCTCCTTAAACAGTTACAAACCCCTCCAAACTAGGCGGTGGTCCATGATATGCAATCGGCATGCTAAAGAGGAGGCAGCGACTAGGGTGTGGTCTTCTATGCTTCTAAAAATTTGAAAATCGTTCTCCTTGTGGATGGCGCTCACACTAGGGTAAAAGCCCTTACCTCAATCTCCAAGTGAACCCTCAAATGAAGTGCTAGAATAAATCCTCAAATCTGATATAAATTCTAAATCAAACCCGCAACAAAATCTGCATATAATATCTCCATTGCCAAAATTGTATTTGGCTACAAATCTCACAATTTTGGCCCTAAATCTCCTCCAACACCAATATGTAGAAATATGTCTTTGAAGCTCAATCAACTCCTCCGAATCACCAATGAAGTGCAAATGTGAATCCTAGAATGAATCAATCTCAAGATGGAATTGGGTTTTCGTCCAATCCACCAAAATTCCAAAGGTTTTCGTCTTCAAAATCTACTAAACCTGTAGTTGCAACTCACAATCTCCAATACAAATGACAAGCCAAGAATGATGAAATGACTTGCCTTCACCTCTTTTTAAAGCCACAAGTGAACTTTCTAGAAGTAACTTCTAGAAGACTTACTTTTATTATTTTATTTTATTTTACATTTTTCCTTTTTCAAAAGTGACTTATTTTTATAATTTCTCAATATAATATTATAAAGTCACTTTTATAATAAAAATAGGTCCATCTAATTAATTAAATATAAATAACCCAAAAATGACTTAGGATTATTTAATATTTAATTAATCAATTATTCCCTTATAACTCTCAACTTAGCCTATGGGAATAAAAATAGGCTAGTGGACCCCGCTGAATGATCATTCAGAAAATGGGGACATTGCAAATCCTCCCCACTGAAAGATTGTTTGTCCTCAAGCAATCACAACTCCTGCATACAATCATTGAGATTCCAAGATCCCAAATCAATCTGAAGAAGGTTCCACCAAGTTTCCGCTGCTCCACACTGATACAACTGTCATTCAACAAAACATTGTGAAGCAATGCAACAATTATACAAATGCCTAGATCCCAAATTATTGCACCATCATATAAACTAAAAATGAAAGGATAAGTATCTCTTATCAAGTCACCATCATAAGTTATCTATCTAAATCTGAATTGTTTCATATGGATTGAAAAGGTGTTCATTATGTGTGCATAACCAAGCATGCATATCCTCTCTAGACCACTGGTACAAATAATGACAACACTATAAAACTGAAAATCAGATCTATAATCATTCTGGGAATGCTTCCGCTGTCATAAACTGATAAGATCTCATCATCATTCAACCTCCAAGTGTTGTAGTGACAATTCCATGTACACAAATCCATGCAATCAGCTGCACTCATCAATGTAAAGTTTGAAAATTTTATGATCAGCATTATAGAACAGCTACTAGACCTCAATGTATAAGTTGAAAACCATTGAACCAGGTCTGAAAATTCTCTATTGTTTCCTTCATGCCTTGGATTATAGCCCAATTGGAACCCAAAATCAATATGCATATACCTCTCAAATGGTTCATCCTGCAAATCTAATTTTTCTTCATGCTCTATCATCATAATTTCTTCCCTTTAAAGTACTGAAGATTGATGAAGAAATGCACCTAGTTGTTGCCTTTCATGATCCATGTGAACAAATTTCTCCTTAATCTTTTGTAGGTATTGTTTTATTTGAGTGGCTAACAACTTGGCTTCCTTAGCCCTCCTTAGCCATTCACCACACATGTTTTGGATCCTCACAACATTCTTTATGCTATGATTTTCAAAATCAGCTTGTATGTAGCTTGGATCCACAAACACTATCTCATACTTAGCTATCAAACCTTGATTATCAACAAGATAGTGCTTCTCACCAATGCCATCCACATAAAACTTATCTATCACCTTATGATTAGCAAAATCATGTGAAGATAACGGACTGTTGTTCACAATCATATAATCAGCTTTTGCTTCATACCCTTTGTTGATGTCTTCATAGTCCTTATGCACATCTTCTTCAATTGATGGATACCTATCATTATTTGCTGGTCCAAAATGTGTATGCACAACTTTCTTTTCCTTAACCATAAAATGAGCCTTCAAATCTTCATATGGCTGATCAATAACTGTTGATTTGACAAACTCCATATCAACATACCCTTCAATCTCGTCATTGTCATGAAGACTCGTGTACTCCCCACTTGTGGATGCATGAAGTGATTTTTCTGTCCATATCATCACCCTGATGAAATAAACTTGTAATCACTGTTTCATCTTCTTTATTGTTTCCACATGTATGACTAGGTGTCCTAACTTCGTGGCATATGAAGCAACGTTTTTGTCTTCTCAACTTATTTTTGCTCTTCTTAGGATTACTTGTAGGATTATGATTTCTGGTATTGTTGTTCTCTTCTACATTAGGCTGATTTATCCTCATGTTATCCTTGTTTTGTGACATTTGACCAATGGATGTAAGCAACTGTTGTTGTGATTGCATAAAAGTTTGCATCATTTGTTGCTGTTGTTGTTGGGCAAAATTATTCAAGATGTTTTCAACACTTGGCTGCTCATGTCTTCTAGGATTCTTATTACCATCAAGATGCTTGTATTTCTTATGATGCTTCTTGGCTGTAAGAACCCCTAACTAGATTCTTACTTAAAACCATAAATTTTCTAATTTTTGTGTATTGACATTTCGTCAAACACTTTGCATGAATGCTGTTTTCTTTTATTTCTGAGTTTGTTTTGTTTGAACATCAGATAAAGATGCCCAAACTAATACCATAAACACATATATTCATGAAAGAAATGATGGGGCATTTCATCAAACAATTGTCAAACAATATAGCAACTCAAATCTGCCCTTTATTTTGATCAATCCCATGAAATACAAAAATGTTCAAGAGCTGTTATAAAAATCAGAAATACAGAGATGATAATATTTTATTTCTAACCTCAAAAATGAATCTTGGAAGCTTGTATAAATGACTACCGAAGAGTATGAAGACTTCTAGCAAGTGCTGGTACAATTGCTATAATTCTTCAACCTGTATAAATGCTGGACAAATATATAATGGCAGACTTCATCTCCTTTAACATCTAATGTAACAGCAACCCTTCATTATCTATCCCAAAGCAATGCAATAAATTTCAACTTGTATGGTTGGGACTATAGGGGTTTAAACCCTCATTAATGTTTGTAACCAAATAAATCCTCCAATCTGTATTTATGATCTTCAATATGCAATAACCAAATTTATATTTGGATACAAATCTTCATAAATTTGGTGATCTTCTTCTCCTTCAATGTAAACCTACAAAAATATATCTTTGAAACTCTCAAAATTGAACAATGAAGCACAATGTGAATCCTGTAGTGAATCCACCAAATAGGTAGACTTGGGTTTTCATTCAATCCATCTAAAATCCCAAGGGTTTCCGTCCTAGGGCTTGCTGAACCTATAGTTGCAGCTCACAAGGAAAACTCCAATATGCAAATAACAATTCAAGATTGATGAAATGACTTGCCTTCACCTCTTTTTAAAACCACAAGTGAACTTTTTAGAAGACCCACTTGTCTTATTGTATTTTATTTTATATTTTTCCTTTTTCAAAAGTGACTTATTTTTATAATTTCTCAATATAATATTATAAAGTCACTTTTATAATAAAAATAGGTCTAGCTAATTAATTAAATATAAACAACCCAAAAATGTTTTTTATTATTTAATTAATCAAATTATTCCCTTATAACTCCCAACTTAGCCTATGGGAATAAAAATAGGCTAGTGGACCCCGCTAATGATCATTCAGAAAATTGGGACATTACATGCAGAACAAACACCAAACCTTAACATAGTTGCTTCAAAGTAAAAGCTCTGATACCACTTGTTGAAAAACTTTAAGCTCCAGAATCATATAATATTGCAGCATAAATTAGTTACAAAAAAATTAGAGATAACAACAAAATAATAAACTAACAGAATAAGCTATCACATTAAAAGAACAAGAAGAGGATTTACATGGTAAAACCCTAGCAATATGCCAGGGAAACATCCACAGGGCAAAGTATCAATATTCTTATTGCTAAAAAAAAATTACAATCTTCATACAATAGTCATTACAATTATTTGTCTTTCAAGGCTACAAAGCTATATATAATACCTTCAACATATCCGCCATGTTAGATTTAAGGCTTTTTGATGAATCGCCCAGATTTTTCTCTTTTAAGAAAAAAGTAGATTTTTAACATTAAGATTTTTGCTATATATGATCGTCACAATTCCAACATACTATATATATATCATTCAAGAGAATACTACAACAAATTTTAATAATCACAATGTACTCTGATATAAAAATAATTAATTCTATTGCTCATAAATGCTCACCATGCATATACATAACTGAAATGACAATATGCTAACCTTAAATTGCTGAGATGGAGTGCATAGGGTCCCACAATAAAATATTGATATTTGAGACAACCCAAAATATGCATCAGAATCTGCCCAGCATGTTGTATGGCTTAGTTATCAGCCAATATAAGGCTACATCCCATCTTATTAGGACCAAGGAAGAGGTGCCGCTGGCTATTGGAGGGTCCCATGATCCCTTCCATATCAGCTGTAGCTATTCTAAACTCCCACGCCTTCCTCCACAATATACTGCTGGACAAACAATGTTCCTTTATGACCAAAAAAACTAATCGTTGACTTTTAACTTCGTACGGCCTGCTCCTTGGGTAGTACGGCCTGTCTTTGGATTCAAATGAGGGTCTTCAACCTGGGCAACCAGTCTAAGACATTCACCAAAATATATGTACGGATGGAAACATATAGTTCAGCTGGTATGTAGATGAAGCAGCTAACTCATAATATACTCTAGATAAAATATTATGGCTAGCATACAATTACTTCACCAATATTTTTGATAATATTTGCAAGCAAATGATTTTTTTATGAAATCATCAACTTATATTCAAACTGGAATGATTTACCATATATTTAGCACAAATCTCCACAAATTCCTAACATTCAGCACTCCTGTGAATCTTGGATGAATCTATTCACTAATTGGCTAGGAGAGTTTCTGAAACCAATGCTTGTTGTAGGGTTTTCATCCTAGGGCAAAAAGATGAACAGTTGCTCAATCTCCATAGCTAGGGTTTTGAAAATAAAATGCCAAGAATGAAATTCTCTTCTCAAATCCTCTTTTTTATACTCCTTTTTAGAACATTGGAGATATTATATTTTATTTCCCCCTCAAAGTGACTATTAAAATTTCTTTTATTTTAACTTTATATTTGGGCCCCAAAATAAGTCACTTTTAATAAACTATCCAACTTTAATAAAATAATTAATTAAATATAAGTTTCCGGACTTTAGACAACTTAATTTAATCAATTAATTATTCCCTTACTATAACCCCAATTAGCCTATTGGAATTAAAATAGGCTAAGGGTCTCTGCCAATCACTCACGCCTGCGAAGGGGACATTACAACCCAACTATGCACAAAAATGTGCCATTTGTAGCTATATAAATGCTTTAAGACATTGCCCCATATTAGGAACATAACTAGATTTCAGCATTACATTTTGGCCCTGTGCTTTGAGGTGCATGTGAGTCTCTAGCATGAATCATGCATCTCTAAGCATGTTCATTCTCAAACATGCATAAAGTAAATGCAATAGATAGATGAAGTCGTGGTCCACAAAGTATGTAGATTCTCCTTCCATGCTCTTTCCCTTCACATTTGTACTCCATGAATTCTTGCAAGACAAGGGACAAAAGATTTCATGAGTAGCTTTTGACTAGCAAGGTAGATCAAATGTAAACATGAGAATGTTAGTGATCATGTATGCCCCTCTTCAATTGAATGCTCCCATAGGGTGCAATTATTGATGAAATATCCTATAAAATGTATCAATGATAAACATGAGCATAGAGTAATAATAGAATGCATCGTGAGATAATCATAACCATAATCATGTGATAAATCAATAACAAATGGTAAGCATGTACAAGTACATGTAGTCATCCAATCATTACAATATAACAATCAGAACTAGAATAGTATATCATAAGAAGCATGGCAATGAACTGGAAATAGAATCATAGATAGGATGATTGCCCCCATCATGGGCAAAAAATGGTGATGCAGCCCTCAATGGCCCAAAAACACTTATGAAAGTACAATAAAAGACCCAATGTGGCATCCATGAGCACAAGCACACATAGGGCAGGATTAGTAGGATAAGTAAGATCAAGATAATGGCGATGCAACCCTCTATGGCCAAGAACACCCATGAAAGTACAATAAAAGGCCAATGTTGCATCCATGAGCACAAGCATGCACAGGGTAGGATCAAGGGCATGAAGCTTGACAAGATTATATGATCAAGTAGAATGGATAGCATGAACCATGACAGTGAGGCAAGTCCCCAAATCTAGCAAGTATGATCATGAGATAATGATATAGATCTAGATAATCAAGTGTGACAATAGAGCTGAAAGAGGGAAAGGCATAATGCCCTCCAATGTAGGATTGAAAGATGTGATCATGTAAATATGATGTATAAGTTCAAGATAGGATCCAAGTGATATAGCAATGATAGGACCAATGAATCAAAGGATTAAAATATGTGATAGCATTGTGTAAGCTCAATGTAAATAGGAGCAATCATGAGATATGACAATGTAAGAATAAATAGATAAGGGGAGATAGCATGATGTCCCCAATATAACGTATAGATCAATGATAGTTCAAATGGAAAAGGGGAGATAGCATGATGCCCCCTAATGTAGATATAGGATCAAAGAATGATATAGCAATAAGGATCAACATTAGACTCTCAAAGTATGATAAGGCAATGTAGGATCATAACATGTGTACTCTATAAAGTGGATATGACAAGGTGAGATCATAAGATATAAGGTGTAGTAATGTAAGATCATGAGATAATTGCTCTAAGTTAGCTAGATATAGTCAATAAGGAATCATAAATGCTCATAATAGCTAGATAAGACATTGATAATACATAGATCATAGACAAAATGCTCAATATAGTAATATATAATTAATGTAAGTGCATAAGACAAGACAAGATAATGTGAGATCATAAGACAAGTGATATTACAAGATATAATCAAAGGATTCTAGACAGAATGATATGATCATAGATGAGACAATAATAGATCATAGACAAGGCACTCAATATAGCTAGAAATGACAATGTAGGAATATAAGACAATGCTCTAAGAGACTAGATCAAATAATATAGGAACATATGTGAAGTGAATAATCATGAGGATCATATGTTAAGAGACACTTAGAATGAAAATTTAAGAGACAAAGGATCAAGAAAAGGACCAAACAAAGAAAACAGGAAAAAAATATGAGAAGTTGTTAAAAGTCAAGAAAGAAAATTTTGTTATCCTAAGAAGGAAGGAGCTAATAGCATTAGGTAAGCACAATCCCAAAGGTTTTTGGAGGGAGCTGCAGCAAGAGAAGAAACATACAGAAAATAATATCATAGAAACTCAATGGTTAGAGTATGCAAAACTGCTTTATGAGCGCGACCATGAGGAAACCTTCTCGCCTAATGTTAGCACGTCAACCGAGCTCTTTTCGGATGAGGAGATCAAACAGGGTATAAAGAAATTAGCAAATGGTAAAGCACAGGACATTGACGGGTTGCAAGTTGAATTCTTAAAGTGGGGAGTTGAACACCTTGCTCCGCACATCAAAAGAATTTTTAATGAGGTCACGCAATGGGGATTTCCCGTGGAGTGGACGACTAGTGTCGTTATCCCTCTCTTCAAGAGTGGGGATATTAATAATCCCTCTAATTATCGTACTATCATGGTCAACCCTCTTCTTGGAAAGTTGTTTGGGAGCTTGATCGAACGTAGAATCAGCAGTTGGGCAGAAAAAGAAGGGAAAAGAGCAAAGGGATAGGCTGGCTTTAGACCAAGGCACTCTACCATTGATCACTGCATTACTCTTAGGCATTTGATTGAAAAAGCTTGGAACACCCAAGGTGGGGAAGCTTATTGTTGTTTTGTGGATTTTAAAAAAGCTTTTGACACGGTTGCCAAAGACAAACTCTGGAAAATGATGGAAGAATTGGGGGTTCCTGATGAGTTTAGAGCAGCTGTTCACAAACTTTATGAGTGTGTTAGAGCAAAAATCAGAACTAAAGAAGGCATGTCTGATTGCTTTGGCAGCAACATCGGGGTTAAGCAGGGGTGCCCTCTCTCCCCCACTTTGTTGGTCTTTACATTGACAAACTTGAGGAATGCATAAATAAAACCGAAGGGGGTGGCATCCAGTTGGCCAGTTTTGTGGTAAAGCTACTTTTATATGCGGATGATCTTATTCTTATAGCTAAAACAACCCATGGTTTGAGGGGTCATTTGAAGGCTTTAGAGCTATTTTGCCAAGATGTCGGGATGCAAGTGAACATTAGAAAGACTAAAGTCATGATCTTCTCTCTAAAAAGGAAACAACAGCAAACTAATTTTATGTTCGAAGGTAGCCCGCTGGAAATCGTCGAAGAATACAAGTATCTTGGCATTGTTTTTCATAATAGGCTCAGTTCGGAAACTTGCAGGGCAAAAAGGATACAAGGAGGGTGGAGAGGTTCTTACCTTCTCCTGAATAGGTGTAGGAAAGCGGAACTTTGGGACTGGAAAACCAAGAAAACCCTTTTTGGTTTGTTGGTCATGCCGGTTGACCTCTACAGTTGTGAGGTTTGGGGGAGCAGCATGTCAAATCACAGATGGAGACAGTTGGAAAGAATTCAAAAACATCTTATCACTAGTAGTCTTAAAGTTAAAGCAACTGTTCCATATGAGATTCTCTTGGCGGAGGCCGGTACTTTCCCAATGGAAGCTGCTGTGATATCACGGTTACTAAGTTACCTAAAAAAGGTTGAAAACATGGGGAATCACCAGTGGCCCAAAGTGGTGGTGAACGAGGTGTTAGATCGGAGGAAGAAGACGTGGATGAAGCAAAACATAAAGTGGTTGGGAAAATGGGACATTAAGTTGCATGAGTGTCCTAATACCAAAGAGGAAATAAAAAAGTTTGTGTTAGAAAAATTTAGGGCTGCCATGTGGACAAATCAGATTGGGCGTAAAAAAATGCATTATATGAAAGAGTTCAATCCCACTTGGGAGCATGGGGATAAAGCATACCTAAGTGCCGGTCTGAAAGGTAAGGCTAGGCACCTAGTGGCACAATTGAGGACCGGTTCACACCATCTTAGGTGCGAAACTGGTAGATGGACGGTTCCCAAGGAAAGGTGGGAAAATAGGACTTGCATTTTCTGCAGTGATAGAGCGGTTGAAACTGAACGGCACTTCATTAGGGAGTGCGATGTGTACAAGGATATTCGTATGTAGCAGGATAACAGCGTGAATGTGGGCAGTTTTAGTGAATTATTTGAGAAAGAGAGGCTTCACAACACGGCCTGGCTGTTGGTAAAGATCCATAGGAGGCCGGATGACATCGAAAGGAACCTGAAGAAATCCTAGTGCTCTTGACACTTGGTCCCATAGACTGTTTGGTCTCGTGGACGTTATTAAAAACTTATTCATTCATTCATTCATTGTCCTTTTCTTCACACGCCTCCTCCACAAGATATTCAACCACTAGAATTTGATTTAAAGTTTCATACTAATCAGCATCCAACATAAAGAAGTACGGCCTCCTTCAAGAAAAGGGTATGGCCCTGCTACAAACTTCATGAGAATATAAAAATATTAGCTTTTAGCAGAGTTAAAATGTAAGAACCCTTAACCAAATTTCTGCCTTAAATTCACAAATCTCTGATTTACTTCATGCAGGCATTTCGTCTAACATTTTCCAGAATGCATTCAAATCTGATATTTCTGAATGTAAATGATATAGAGCAGTTTTGCATAGATATTGTATCAACAGAGAACCTTCATAATGTTGTTTGGTTCATTGACAATCACTGGGCATTTATACAAACATTTTACAGATATAATAGAGGGATTCAAATTAAAGATTTGAATGTGTATTTCTGATGTTTATGATCTAAATACAACAAGACTTTCAACTATAACATCAGAAAATGTCAACATACCAAACGATTAGCATTGGACATCAATGAACTTCTATGGTTGGGCGGCCTGCTTACAACTCCATAATTAAAGGTTTGAATTCTTCTATACACTCCTTTATGTATTGCGACTTCCCTATTATCTTCTAGTAATGTGGACGACCAGCAATATGAACTCCAGTATTGTCTTCACGTCCAAGCCAAGATGATGCGATCGACAAATGAGAGGGCTGCGACTATCTGAAAGAGGCTACGAATATTTTATTGGAAGGCAACGACTTTACTTGTATCCACACGAATCCTCATAGCAATAAGCGCTTTCCAAATATGTGACGATAGGAATCTTAGGTAGCTGTGTCACCTTTGTTGACCTCCCACGAACTTAAAGACTCATGCACTCACACTAGATGTGACGTGGCTGTTATTGAAGGCTGTGTTCCAAAGTATAAAGGCTGCGACTAACAATATAAGCTGGAGCTAATCAATAAGAATCTGCAGATTATGGCGCTAGCCAAAAACTTCATTCCCATGCACTAGGGTTCGATCATAAACCCATATCAACACAAATAAAATAGGTAATAAATCTTCTTCAGTGAAATCTTCAATAAACTCTTTCAAATCTTAAGGAAATCTTAAGGTTTCATGTATTGTATCTCCTATTTTTTGGGTGCTTGAGATGGAGGTTTCATACTAAGTTTTTTAGGTATTGTAATGTTTTTGGAATTCCTCCAAATCTCTAGTTGGTGATACTCATGTGAAGGCTTGCTCTGCAAGTGTATTGTAACTATGTTGTTTACTGAATAATATATTGAGCTACTTTGGAGTGTGGGGTTTTTCTTCCGAAAGGGTTTTCCTCACATACACTTGTGTTATTGTATATTGTTTATTTTATGTTTATATGTGTTTCTACTTTCTATAATTGTTAAAAGATTGAAATTTGCAGAACACTCTCCTAAAAAATTTAGTGTAGGAAGCGTTTCCGCATACCTTGCTTCCGTTCATGATGTAAACAATAATATGATTGTTGATAGTCAATTGTAAACTATTGCATACAATTTCCCATGTATCAATTGAATGAATAATGATGGCAACCATAGATCACAACACAAGTAAAACCCTTGACATCAAATGTCTCCTATGATTTTGAACAACCCACTCAAAATATTCAATCCCAAATGGTAATTCACAAATATGATTAGACAAATACCAATCAGACCAACACTGTCAGCAGCTAACCATTGAACAATATAACTCCAAATGGGGTATATAGCCACAAAAATATCAACAAAATCCCAAACTATTTAAGACTGAAACCTATATATATATGAATGCAGAGTGAATGCTGTAGTAGACCTTGTATGATATGATAGCCAATGGATCAAGTATAGCTAACTCCAAACTCCTTCAAAAGACCTTCCAAAATGGTGCGTCTGCATCAAATATTGCCTTAAACTCCTGACGACTCAGCAATGGTCAATTGTCTTAGCAGCAGCTTCAAACACACTTAGCATGATGCCTTGATAAAGTCCATATTGTTTTAACTCATTATTCATTCCCCAGATTGGTTGGCCAAGAAATACTAATTGTAGGCTAACAACTATCAAAGACTATAATTTTCTATTAGAGAGATGCAGCAGCTTAGTGTAATATCCTTGCATTTTGAAATAAACCAACAATACTATCAGAATCTACTGCCTATGCTGCGACAAACTCTGTCAATGCAACTTGTATGTTTGGTCCCACAAACATCAGTGATTACTTTATATTCATGCAATATTAATTTTTTTGAATAACTATCATATCTATAGATTCTATCAACAAAATAATGCCATCAAAGGTAAAGGAAGGAAATAAAATTACATGTTAAGAGTATTGTCTACCAAAAATTCAATTGCCACCTTACACATCAAGCAAAATGCTGCAATTCCACTTCCTATGATATGGTCCCACTCAGAGATAGTAAGATTTAGTTCACAACCTCTAAACAAGTGCAAATATAATTGAAAATTGGTGTGACAGATATGATTAAGTATTTCACCACCAACCAAACAAGTAGAAATAGTAAGAACAATAACTTGAAAGAAAAGATTTGTTGGGTGTTGGGACCCAATCTGAAAATTTCCAAATCTACCTAAGTCCTTGCTTATTTCAAGAATTTTGCCTAAATTTTGCCTTTTCATTTCCCTCATGATCCTTTAATGTGTTAAGAATTGTAAAATCCAAAATTATTCTAAGTCTAGAGGGTTTTTCCTTAGCTTTTTCTGGTATTTTCTGTGTTTTGTGAGTTTTCACCCTGCTGCAGGATGTGGAACTTCTATTGGCTACTGCATATCTTGTTTTGCCTAGTTTTTCCTCTTTAGCAGAAATTTGATTTGCTGCAAGATGCGAAACTTCTATTGGCTACTGCATATCTTGTTCCATCTCATTTTTCCCCTTTTGTAGAAATTCAATCTGCTGCAGGATATCTCTTGTTTTCTGTAAAATTTCGACCTGTTGCAGGATGTCTCTCGTTTTCTGCAGAATTCTGACCTACTGCAAGACATCTCTTGTTTTCTGTGGAATTCCAACTTGTTGCAAGATGTCTCTTGTTTTCTGCAGAATTTCGACCTGCTGTAGGATGTCTTGTTTTCTGTGGAATTCTGACTTGTTGTAGGATGTCTCTTGTTTTTTTGCAGAAACCCGACCTCTTGCAAGACCTCCTCCTTCCTCCCACATCTAGTAGCACATCAGATTTCTCTAAATGTTCCAAAGCACCCTGGAACATGCCAACAACCTCCCAAGATTATAGTAATGATCATTTTAACTTCTACAACTGCCCATTTTGAGTGAGAAAACATTTTCAATCCTCCTTGCTCGACTTGCATGTGGCTTGACGCAATTTTCATGAGATTTAGTGGATATGCATTCAATGCTTTGGAGATGTAGTAGTGCATCGAATTTCTACAAGAATGACCTAGGGCATGAAAATGAAAAAGTTATAAATACAACTCTTTTTATCATTCAAAGGGTTGATCATTGAGCTAGTTTTGGACTTGTAGGTGCTTCAAGATGGATCTAGGGCATCAAACATTGCTGGTTTGGTTTGCAAAAGGTTGGAATAAATCTTGTAAATTAGAGGAAGGGTTTTCAATGCATATATGCATGTAATAGTATGTCTCTATGGCAGTTTCTAATGATTCAAGGGAATGTATAGCCGTAGCTATGTATTTTCTTTTGCCACATTTGCTGGTATGAGTGTAATGAGGATTTGATGTATGTGTGACAACATCTAATATATTGCAAAGCTTATGTAATGGTCTCTTCTTCATTTCACATGGGTTATTGTAGTTCTGTTCGAGATTATTAAGTATGACCATTATTATATGTATGTTATCTTTGACTTGTATATATGCAAGTTTAGTTCCAATTGTGTTTTTTTGCAACTATATCTCCTACTTCCTTGCATTCCATGACTCTGTTGCCCAATGGAGTAGGCATCGGTCTGATTGGTGAAGGATCAAATACCTTTCATTTTATTATCCTTTGTTCTTGTGAGCTATACGAGTAGATTAGGGTTTCATATGACGTTCATGATTCATAATTGTAAACTAGGGAACAATCATAAGCGACCTCCAATGTTTAAATCATCAGAGAATCAAGTTCTTGCATGCTTGCACGTTGCTGTTGTGTATGAAATGTTAAGTGGATTCACTTGTGGAAATTATAATATTGTTGTCATCTATAGGTGCATCTGCAAAGTTGCAATTTCAGCTTAATTAGATGCTTTATGTGCAGTAGGTTAGTTTGTGTCCTAGTGACAATTAGGGTCCAACATACATTGGATAGTACTGCAAAGTTTCATCTTGTTCACCTTTCATTGTGATCAAATCCTGTTAAGGAATACCCTCCCGAGTCTAGTTGAGCTCAAATTGTAGGAGAGATTATCCACTCTTGTCAGTTGGCCTTTAACCATCCTTAATTTGTTGATGAGTTGTTGTTTTACTTTCTTGATGACACCCCTTAGCCTTGAAGGTGAGAATATACTCTAGGATTGTGGAGCCGTAGTTTCAGAAACCAACACTTGGCAAGTAAACAATTGATATTTTTTCAAATCTGAAAATTGCACTGCACACAAACAAATTTGGCAACTTATAAATATCTTCAACAATTTTGAAACTCTTGTAGATCTCCAATGTCTTCAATATGAAAATTTGCTTACAAATATGAATCGATCATTCGACAACAATGAGCTCAATTGCGATTCCTGAGTGGAACCACCTCCGAAGAATGAGAGGGTTTTTGTCCTCAAGCTCGTGATGGAAACAAAGTGTTTTTGTCCTCCTATCACTTACACTAAGAGTTTGCATCCTTGAATGCTGAAGAAATCTCCAAATTGGAAGAACAAGTGAACATACATAATCAGATAATCGGATGATTTGCTTTGTGCCTTTGCCTCTTTTTTATAGTTACCTTTTTCGAGCCCTTCATTTATTTTATTTTCTCTCCAAGTATTTAAAAAATACTTTTTAAATTGCATCCATAGGTCCTCTTTTAGAATTACATTTGAATAGTGTTTAAAAAAAACATTACATAAGACCTATAATATTATAAAGTAACCAGGCCCAGTATTATAATTTTTAGCTCTAAAAAAGGGGAGATGATAGAATAACAAATTCTAGATTGACAATAACACTGAATAACAATTTCAACAATATCTAGGCATGAGAATTACCATTAGCCATTTAATTGCAAATGACATTTATATTGTTAGAAGGAATTGCATGAAAATTAATGAATTAAACTAACTCTACTTCAACTCTAGCTATGACCACTTGCATGATGTGCAAGCTTTTACAAATTATCTCGTCCATTAATTCTAATGTGACTGCTAGTTCAACTGACAATCAAAATTATTACAATTTATCCCTCAATGCTTACATCTTTCACATGATGAGAGAAACAATCTAACACTAGCCAACTCCAAGCTAAAAATAAAGAACACTAAAAATAGCATAAAACTAAAAATACCGTTATCTCTGGTAAAAAATTTGCAAACTTTGAATATACTCTCTTCTTAAAAAATGGTGACAAACTATTTTTACTGTAGGCTAAATATAGACTTTTCTAGAAGGTGGCTCTGGATAATGACTCTGATGAAACTTTTCCTTGTTCCAACGAAGTCTGGCAACCCTTCAATGAAGCTCTAAAAATTCATTTTGATGCTTTCATGGCGAATCATCTATTTTGATCATGACAGATACTTAATAAACACTTTGAAATTGGAAACTCTCTCTTTGATTCAATGAAATTGTGAACACCATTATAGTTTAAGTCTGAAAACTCTTTTCTTTATCTGTATCTAGTAGCCAAACTATTGAAACTAATTCCTCTTTGCTGTCCAAGATTTTGAGAAGTACAAATCCCCTACCGAAAATAAAAAATAATACTTGAAAAATAGGAGAATTGGATGTTCCAGCAGTAATAAACAAGGAGAATATAATGGTGATTTTGAAAGACCACACCTACAACACCAATTTTTGAAATATTTCTCACAAATGAGGCCTCAAACCAACTTTCAAACCTTGCTAACTCACATATTCGAGCGTCATACTTTTCTTAGGTGACATAAAAGAAGAAGATAAATTTTTTTCAAAAGTCCTTTGTCTTTTGGTGACTAAATATCTTTGAATGGGCATGATTTTAAAAGAGGCACAACAGTTTTAGTGTGACTACAATATTTTATATTTTCAAAATTGTATAAAAGATGTGTCCGAGTCTTTATAAAAAGTGCGACTTTCCTTGCTGGTGCAACTTTTAGCCTCTGACTACAGTTTTATAAATCATGACAAATCTTCATAAAAGACATGCCTAGGATAAAGTCATGCTTTAAAAACTTTGGCTGCCACTTTTTGAAATGTGTCTTGTCCCCTCTTCAGAACTAGAGACATGGAGAAGACCCCTTGCCGATCCTCATTTTCCGTAGGCTAAAGGATAAAGCAAGGGAATGGTGATAGTATTATTTTTAAGTTGGGCTGTGGTAATTCTATTTTAAAATGGGGCAACTTAATAATATTATTATAATTAATTAAAAAGTGTTTTTAAACACTTAATATTAAAAAGTATTTTTAGAGGGAAATTTTATTCATAGGCCTGATTTGGAAAGCTTTAAAAGGGGCGCTTGGATTCATTGTGGATCATCTTGTCATCATTTTGCAATTCAATTTTCCAAGATTGAGCCTTGTGTTCAATTTTCACATTCGAAGATGAAAACCCTTGGCTGTTCGGAGATCTTGGAGGACGAAAACCCTCTTAGATTTTTATCATTGGATTTGGGGACAAAATCCTCATCTCCAACATTGGCAATTCTAACTGGGGATTGCATGTGAGCTGAATTGAGTGATTCCATTCGAGTTTTCAGATTTGGAGAGATTAGATTTGCAAGAAAATGTTGTGTTCATGTTCCACTATTGATTTCAGAGGTTTTTGGACATAATTTGCATGTTGTTCATCATCAATTGTTGTTGAAGTTGAGGTGCCAACATTCCAAGGAGGTTCCATACCATTTTGAAGGCAGATATACATCATTTACAACTACGATCTGCATATTCCAGTCATCATTTGGGTGCAACAGCAGTGAGAGGACAATCCAACATCATTTATTGTTGTTGTGTCATAAATTCTAGCTGCCTAACCACCTTTCCAGATCTGCCGCAATTGTACAATCATTAGAAGTCATTGTACTATTACTTCCAATTTCGTACAACAACATTAATTGTAGTTTTCAGAGGGTTTGAGGTAAGGGCTTGCATCATATTAGTTGGATCAGCCATCTGTATAGCTGTATGGAACTCTGTGAGTGCATCAATATTGTTTGAAATTGTGTTTCTAGCATTATTTCTCAGTATTGTAATTGTTTCTAGTGGCTGTAATTGAAATAAAATCAATTTTCAGAAGGTTTCCATATTGTTGTTGACTATTCTAATTTAGATCTAAGCATATTTAGCATCCTAGGGTTTCATAGCTGTTGTTCAAGTGTAATTAGGCATTAATCAACAATCATAATCAATGTAATTTGACACAAACTATTCAGATCTGTTGTTCATGTTGCATTTGAAGTTGTGTTTCAGAATTTGAGGGTTTGATAAGTAGTTTCTAGCCACTTGTGATTAACATTTATTTTCAAATTCAATTTGCTGTTTCAGTTTATATTTTGTTTCACAAATCATAAAAATATAAAAAATGATATATTCCATAAAAATTCAGTTTGGGGACATTACAAAATGACTAACTCTTTCCTGACCACTATGCTGACTGGGCTTTTGAGATGTGTTTGTCTTTTCTCTTCGTTTGTTGACTCGGCATTCATCCTTCCTTAGGCATGATTTATATAAGTTGGCTGCATTCTTTTATTTTCTCCACCTTCCTTTGTTGGGCATGGCTTGCAAGCTTTGACAAGAGTTTTAAATAATGACAATTGTCGAAGAAAGTGTGCCTTATACACTCTGACTTGGCTGCTGATTTTTCTGACCTAGTTGCTACCTTTCTTTATCATTTTCTTATCATTTTTAGTTTTTAATTTTTAATAATATGTTTTTAAAATATCAATTATTAGTTGATTTGTAATCAGTTAATAATTAATAAATATCTTTTTATTTTTTATTTTTAAATAATAATTTTAATTTTAATAATATCAATTAATAAGTAATAATTATTTTTAATTAAAAATTAGTATTTAAAATTAAAATTGACAAACAATCCATATTACTGGACTTGACAATTTAAAATTGTAAACTCTAACACGACAACCTTGCCACACGATCGCAAATGATTACAATGGATGTCAACACACAATTGATGGTGAAGACAAATTGACGACACATATGGTCATCGATTAGTACAATTAACAAGTTTCGAACTAGGTATAACAATCTTGAGCAAAGAGGTCCCAATGTAGAAGTCTAAATATCTCAATCTTAGAGATGATCCTTCCGCTCATTTCACAATCTGCTTCCATCTGCACTATGACCATTTAGAGCCCACTCAAAATCATGTTATTGCCCTTCAAATTTGAGTGAAATTTGAATGTTGGATTCAATAAATAACTTTTCACATGTAACAACTTATAAAACTAATGGTGCCATTAACTACCAATGATTTCCAAATGGATGGTATTTTTTGTCAACACCTTCATAGATGGCTCTAATAGTTCCTTGGCATTTTCCAAGCCCTTGAGGGCTTATCCCCAATAATGACAGAAAGGAGGCAAACTAAAGGCTCCACAACTTCTAAAAAATAACATAAATAAGTAGTCAAATTCAAGAAGAGAACCTTAAAAAATAAAATGAACATAAAACTAGTAAAGCAGGCAAAAGAGGAACAAAATAAGAACAACAATCTCCTTCATTGGAAGCTAAAATTTTGCTTATCAAAGATCCAATCCACAACATCAACTTTGAGAGTGGCCCTTGAGTATGAAGATTGAGATCACTCCTCACTAATGAACATACATTTCAGAGAAGCCTTTGATTAAAGTAGAGAATGCAATGTGATATAACATGATAAAATTGGTTGTGAAGTAGGTTATATTGGGAGGAGTCAATTCTTCATATGTTTCCACATTAAGTTGAGGACCAAAGCAAAGATTTTATATATCTATAAAAATTGCAACCATGATCCACAATGTGTTTGGTGGTTTGACCCAAGGAAGTTTGCCAAGATCCCCCAATAGTCAAGGGCCAAAGCAATGAGTGAAATAGGTAGTTTAGAAAAGAGATAGATGCTTCTCCATGAGTAGTCTACCCCTAACAACATAATTTACTACATTGTTTGTAATTACTTGTACAACATTGGTGTAATGTCCCCTTCTAGTAAGCTCAAATTGTTCTCAACCTTGCACAATTTCAACTCACAAAAAGAGAACATTAGTACTCCAAATTTTATGTTTCATATCATAATTAATATAAATCCATATCACACAATTCATATTCATAGTCATATTCTTATTCATGTTAGTCATAATCAGATTCATATTATCCATAGTCATATTGTTCATAATCATATTCATATTTTATTCATATCCATTTTCATACTCATACTCATTTTCATAGGTCTCAAGTGCTATCCTCGGAAGGATCATATGTCGCCCTATCATTAATCTATCTCTAACTCCATAGGCATGGTTCGTTAAGGAGACACTAACCATCCCATACGGAGGCCCGATGGCTTCCCACCTCACCAATCAGCTCCAAAGACTTCCCACCTCATCTTGGAGAGTCACCTACCGTAGGGCACAAATCACATTGATGAGCTCATCATACCATAGGCCCAAGGCTTCACCTCACACCTGGAGGTACTTCGACACTTGGCCCAAGAGACTTCACCTCACACCCGGAGGTACTTCATCTTCTTGAGGGTCACCTAGGTCCAGTAACATCCTCCTAACTTTCCCATACACCTAGGATGGCGAGATGATTAATGATGAGGCTAATCCTCTTCTTGGATATAGCACAATCCTATGATTTTGAGTCCTTGTTGATAATATGATGTCATATCATTTTTGGCCTTGTATCATAATTGGCCCATCATATATTCATATGAACTAATACTTGATCATTTATCATTATTCATTATTGATCATATACATATTTATCATATTAATCCATTCTTCTATGCATTTTCATTTACTCAAGGTTTCATATTCATGATGACAATACATTTTATACCTATGTCATTTATATAATCTATTTCATTTGATTGCTGATTCTCATTAATTTAATGCATTTCTTTAATATCTACCTATCATTTTTCCTATAATGATCTTTAAGAGAATTACAAGATCTAGAAGCATTATTTAAACATAATATTCATATCTAATTTGCTGATATGGAGACTAAATTCTCTAATGCATACAAGATACACTATTATGGAATAATCGCATAAGTTTGACTATACACTACATGGTTAGTAATGGCTGTATATAGATCACAGCATTATCATGATGATATATGTAAGAATGAATATCAAACCAGAAATATAAATTTGCATTCATACCTGTTAGCCGATCAGCAATTAGGGTAGGAAATAGAAGCTTACTTGCTGATGAAGTTTTCTGGACTGTATTTCCTCAATATTCTTTATGGTGGTCTGATATACTATCTAATATAATTTTATGCTTGTCTGAATGGTATTCGATGGGATATGAGAGACCAAGTATGTTTCGATGCTGAGGAGAATGCTAAGATATTCCCTTCCGTGAATGATGCCTCACAATCTCCTTTAATACCTTTGAACAATCACGTCTTCAAGACCCATCACATCTTTTGAGTTTGTTTAATATATTAAGTTTGTTATCTTCTATTATAAATTGCTGTATACTAACGGTGGTTTTAATTATTAACACATCCCTTTGTCTTTATATAATCGTGGTCTCCCTTTATTTAATTCATTGCATCGTATGGTTTAGGGGTTTCCTTTAACATAGCGATTGCTATGAGTAAAGCTATTCTTAATGGTATATTTAATAATTACTTTATAATAATTTATATTTATTGTTTATAATTATATATATAATAATTATTAATATTTATATCTAGAATAATAATTATATTTGTTATTTATATTGTATATTATATATTATATTATTATTATATCTAAATTAATAATATTTACATCAATATATTATTATTGATAATAGTTATAAATTTATAATCATATCTAATTTATATTTATATTAATAATATTTATATATTATTAATATTTATATTTGTAATTATATTTATTTAATATAATAATATTTACTCTTTATTCATATATATATAAATATATTATATTAAATATTCATATAATATTATTTATTAAATAATATATATTAATAATCATGCGTAATTATCTCTATCATTTAATTTGACTAACTATCGCAAATAAATTCACCATCTTTTATTTGATGTTTAAATTTCTAAGTTAAACAATGTCTTAATCATGGGGACACGACAATTGGTGTCACCCATCTTAGTCACAACTTCTTCCAAACTCACATAGAAATTCTACATTTTCACATTTCTTGAAGCATCAATGGATTAACTGTTCCACCGTCAGAAGAAACAAGAAAAGTCAGCAACATTATGTTTCTCCTATTGGTCCAAACGTTGAACATGATGGTGCAACTCTTATTCCACTAAATCTAATGTTGCTCATCAATTATGGACCTCACATTGTCATGTCCTCACTTTCGGAGTGATCATCAAATGGTTTAAGTGTTTAGCCTATTCATCATTCCCATAGGCTAAAACACATGGTAAGGGAATTAAGATGATTTTGGTTAAGTAATATCCATTGTATCTTTCATAAAAACCAAAATCATAGGGGCTTCATCATATGGGATTTGCAATTCTTATTGTAATCTCTCATATTCAGGGGGGGTGGGACCTATAATTGAGGGGCCAAATTCATAAGTGTTTTCTAAGGCCAAATTGTAAAAGGGAAAAATGAAATCTTTAATTACATTTTCTCTAATCTATTTCTTATGGAATTTGAGATGGGACCTATTGACAAAATGTGTTGAGTGTGTTTGAAGAAACAGGTCCAAGCTAAACAAAAGGTGTTCAAATGCATCATGGAGGGAAATAAACTCAAACTCAAATGATCTCTCATAAGGAAATCGGTTATCAAGGAAAAGCCCAACGAGTGTATAAGGAGGGAACTCAATTCAAATTCAAAAAGTTCAAATTGCATTTCAAGAGGCATTCGCATTGGATCATGTGCTCAAAAACCCAACGGCTATCATTCATTGGATCAAGTGCCAAGAGGAAGGCATTCGCCCAATGCTCTTTGCTTAGAGAGTTGCGGCCAAGCTAAAGGGACGTCATTCGCCAAGGAAGAATGTATTTACCTATGCAAAGAGGGTCCGCTCTAATGGAGGTTCGGCCAAAACAATAATACAAGGAAAGAAGTAAGGGGAATTCGCCAAAACCAAGGAAGTTCGTTGCATCATGCCATTCGCCCATGTTGAGGATCAATACACTCGCCTAGGCCATTCGGCCATAGCATTTACCAAGGCTCAAGGTGGATTGAAGGTGCATTTGCCAAGGAGAAACCATAACTCTATTCCATTCGCCCAAGACATGATGCAATGCATTCAAGAATCGATGCATAGATATTCGGCCATGATGGACATATTCAGCCAAGGAGATGCCCATTCGCCTTAACATGAAGGAAGTTGGCCTTAAGGGGACAAATCAATGATAATACAATCACATCTATCAATGCAAAGGCTCAATTGGCCATGAAGAAGAGAAATGGCTAGCTAAGGAGGAGAATAAATAGGAGATTTCACCTCATTAAGGGGCATGACTGATTTGGTACGTTTTTCTTATTCATTTCAAGCTTGAAAATTCCGATTTTCATTGCTTTCTTGCAAGGAGATGTGCCCTTGCCAATAGGGAGATGACCCCCTATGATTATGAGGTGATATTGTGTCTAATTTCACCATTGATTCAAATTTGCAGGTATTAGGAGTTATTGCAGGTATTGAACAATTGATCCAAGAGGTTTCACCATTGAGGAGCTTTGTTGGAGGGTGTGTATCAAAGGCTTCATTACCTTCCAGTCACAAGGGTATTGCTACATTCATTGCAGCCACTTATAAGATCACTACAGTCATAGAGAAGGAGTAGTAATCATTGAACATTACCTTCACACATCATTGGCAACATTCAAGGCTAGATGCTCAAGTCTAAGTTCCATCGTGGGTATTTGAAGAAGGTTCAGCCTTCATTGAAAGGCATTCTTATTTGCTGTCATATATCAGACTGTTGCAACAGTCCCACAGTTGTACTTCAGTCACATTTGGAGGCGTT
This sequence comes from Cunninghamia lanceolata, assembly GCA_027924645.1. Lineage (NCBI taxonomy): Eukaryota > Viridiplantae > Streptophyta > Pinopsida > Cupressales > Cupressaceae > Cunninghamia > Cunninghamia lanceolata. Next base: position 3,662,045 of record BSBN01000941.1, read on the forward strand.
GTAAGGACTCTTGAGAGCTGGGTTCAATTAGCAAAGGTTGTCTATAGTTTGTTCTTCATTTGGCATAAGTTTGATGGCCATTTTGTAATCTTAAGAAGTCTGATTTCATAATTGCATGTGACTGTCATAGAGGACAGCGAACTTGTTTTGTAATTGCAACATTTTCATCAAAGGAATTAAGCTGATTGAAGTTGGGTTTCAGTGAATATTTGTGTACTTGATTAATTTCATTTGAAGTAGGTTATTGGTTGCAAGTATCCTTAGCTAAGTTGGAATAAGATTTCAGTCATAACCACTTAGGAACATTACACACATCCTCACATTTACCTCCTTATTGAAAGCAACTAGAATAGCATCTATTAAATTTTACCAATAGGGAGATCTAAAAAAAATAAAAAATGAATATTCTAAAATAAAAGTAGCTTTCATTTTTAAAACTCAAATATATAAATGAATAAATAATCATATTTTATAACAAAAAACATAATTAATTACCTAGCCATCTGAAATGGAATTGAACAATAGAATAAAAAATCTTCAACCACATTTTTTCCTACTTTGTGTTTGTCTCTATTCCAGCCTATATTCTCCAATAATGGTTGGGAACCTACAAAAGTGTGGTGTAATATAGGTATCCAATCTTGATTTGTGAACTCTAGGGCCAACACTGGTCCTTGAACTTGAAGGGAATAAATAAAAGTTAGAAGTAATGGTGTCTACTTGGCCCATGGCTTCCATTTCTTCTCTTACTCTATTTGTCATGGCCACTTTTCAGAATTAGGATAATTGGGAGACTCATAACCTATATCTTTATTTCTCGTAAGGGAAATAATTTAATAATAATATCTTAAGTTGGTCCTAGTAACTTTATTTTAAAACATTGTAAAAGGAAAACTTAAATATTACTATTCTTACTTTAATAAAGTGACCGTTTAAATGAGACATTATAAGGCCTTATGTAATATTTTATTAAAAAGTGTTTTTGAACATTTTTGGAGGGAATTTTAGGAGGGAAAAGGAAATTCAAATTAAAAGGTGATTATAAGAGGAGAATTGCATAGAAGAAAGCATCCGTTGTTATTTGTAATCAAACCATTTTCTGAGAGCTTGAGCACTTGTGTCCATCTCCTCACTCGAGGATGAAACCTCTTTGGTGTAGGGAATCCGGAGGACAAAAACCCTCTTGGTTTCTATTTTGGATTGAAGGATGAAAGCCCTCTTGTCCATTTAAGGTGATTCTATCTAGGGATTACATTGGTGCTGAAAGATTGAGTTTATTCTATTTTTCAGTTTTGTTTGTGGAGATTTTCAGTCATTCCAGAGTTTGGAGTGAAGGATTCCAGTGTTGATATCTTTTCATTTAGGGCTTTTGTTGGTGCATAGCAAATCTATATCATTGGATATTATTCTGAATCTTTTCTGCTGCCCTACATATTCTACAACGGCCATACCTCCACTTGTGGACACCGTACCACATTTACTAATCATTGTACCTCCTGTCACACTCAGTTTGCAATATTCATGGGGTATTCAGGGTATTAATGTTGCTGTCGCCGTACGAGTGTTATACCTATGATCGTATGACTTGATATCTATTTCAGTCGTTGTTTTCTATTATCTTCAACAGCCATACCTAGTATACTAGTCACAACATTTGTAAGTCAGTTCATTGTTGTTATGATAAATATTATTTGGGTTGTTGTCCAATGCATGTGTGGGTATTGGTTAAACTTCAATATTTTGTAAGTTCAAGTAGCCGTAATATTCATAACATTGAATAATGTATGCTTGAGAATTTGGTTGTGTAATATCAATAGTTTAATGAGTTTCTAGATTTCTGCCATTATTATGATATTTGATGTGCAAGGCTTTGGTATTAAATATTGAGAATGCAATATTGTTGTTCAGTATTGTTTATATTCAAATATTGCCAAAGTCTAAAAATGCAATGTATATAATGAGGTATATATATGTATGTATATATAGAGGAATGAGGTAGAAATTTAAATACTTTTCTTCCTTCAAGAATAGATTCATAAGAACAACAATGTATTCAAACTTTTAAAACCTAATAAAGAGAGAAAAGTAATCCTTTTGAGAACAATACAATTTTATTTACTGGATCATATCCATACATACACCACACTCTTACAACTTACAAAACTCCTTATAATACACAACAAGGCTCCATTCAAGGCTCCTTAATACAATACAAGGTCCTTATACATAAGTGATTTTCTTTTAAACAAAGATTCAAAATCCATGATAGAAGGTTCTTCTCCCTTGCCTTTTATTCTAACAAAACCTGCAAAACAAGTAAATCCAAGCTAGGCCAATAGAGGCTCACCTTCCAACCGTAGGCTTGCTTACAAGACACCCTTGAGATAGGAGGTGTCCAAGGTAACCCAAGAACAACACAACTAATGGGAATGAATCAACACTCAACCAAATTCATAGCCAAGGAAAACTTACAAAACTTGAATCTATATCAAGATCCACTAAGGGGGAAAAGAGGGACTCACTCCTACAAGGGAAAGGAAAATGCATTAATCATTTCTCAATAAGGTCTTCTGTCATGTCCCCATTTTTGGAGTGATCACCTATGGAGGAGTTGATTAGCCTATTCATTCATTCCCATAGGCTAATGTTAGTGGTAAGGGAATGATTTGGTTTGAGCTTGGGCATTGAATGATGGAAAACTATAATGTTGGCTCAACATGTGATTTTATTGGGATTTTGGCTAGTATTGTTTTATCATATTTTTCATATAGCCAAAATGTTGTCATTTTCAAGCCAAGACAAAAAGTGAAGGATGGGAAAAATAAACATTGGACAAATTAGAGATTGAAAAGGTGAAAAGATGGAAAATGCAATCTTTAATTGTATTTTCAATATTTTAATTATTTTTCCTATGGAGTTGACACCTAGAAGGAAAAGAGAAAATTAAAATAATAAATATTATTTTTATTATTTTAATATTGCCAAATCACCACCCAAGGAAGAAGTGTGAAAAAAAATAATAAAAATATTATTTGCCCAAGGAGAAAATCAGCGCTTGGAGAAGAAGAAAAAATAAATAAAATAATATTATTTTATTGTTTTTTAAATGATGGTGGTTGAAAGGTGAAATTCATTTAAAATTGTCAAATTGAAAATTGCATTTCATTGGTGGACTTGAAGTTTTTCATAATTTGGCAAATTGGGACGCCTATGGAAAGAGGAGAATAAATAGAGGGTTTTGGCTTCATTTTGCAACTATTGATCATTTGGCAAATTTGGTGTTTGAGTTCTTCACTTGGCTGAAAGTGAATTTTAGTTTGCTCAAGGTGGTGTTCCTTTGGCATATAGTGGTTTGGTGATGCTCCCAATCCACCATGAAGGGCTGAATTCACATGGAGTTCATCATGGAGCTTGAATTGAGTGCTTTCATGGAGTTTATTATGCAGATATGGCTTGTATATGAAGCTATTTTCATCAACAATTCATATTAGAGGGTTTGTGGTTGGATTGCTTGGTACTTAGAGGGGGTTTTGATCATTTCCAGCCTTAATCTACATTCTGATTTTCTGGAACAATAGCTACATCAGGGTTTAATCTTCAGATCTGAGTGTTGTTGGTCATCTTTTGGAGGGTTTGAACATCATAGAGTCTTCCAAACCCTAGTTGCCTTCATCCTAGGATTGGCCGCTTGCATTTGGAGCCATATTTTGGTATATTTTGATGGTATTTGAAATTAGGGTTTCATATCAACAGGTTACAGGTTCGTATCAGCATTTGCAGTTTATAAATCAAACTTCATTTGGCTTGCATTATCATTGGCATTCATCATTAGCTAGTTGGCAATTGTTGTGACTTCATTGGAGATCATTTGTACATGCATTGCGTCACCTTTGGGCTCAATTTTCAGTCATATACTTGTCTGATTTTTATATTAGATCATCTACTTTTGTAATCAGCCAACTACTATTGAATAAAGAAGTCTATTTCTCCGTCCAGGTATGTTCATTCATGTTTATGTGCATTGATTAGTAACCTAATGTTTATGTTTCATGTTCTTTACTTGCTATTTGGACCTATGCTTTGAACCTTTCCATCTACATGGTATTCTAAACTCATTGCAGAAAACGGATCTTGAAACTATTGAGTAACATGCAAGAAAAGTAAATCAAAAAATTTAGGATAGCGAAAGGAAAAAATTCAGTTAGATAAGACAGGGTTCTTATAGTGGTATCAGAGCTTGGATACTGCCAGCATATGAGGTTATGAGCTACTACATCAATCCACTTCCACATCATTATAATAGAAGAATAGGTAATATGGGAGACAGAAGAGCAGGTAATCCAGCATGTGATGACGTTGGTGATATGATGAGAGAAATACTTGATAATCAGTGCTTGATGGCAGCGGAACAACATACCACAAATGGAAATATTGCACAATTGTTACAGGTTTTGATGAACAATGTGACAATCTGTTGGCGTTTCAATTCGCACCTCTAGAATGCGAGTTGGAAACGGACAGCTATGCACAGATAAACTGCTCTCCTATTGGAAGGGGGAGTTCCCTTTTTGCTGATGTTCGCTGAAAGGATAAATAAATTAAACTTCGCCTATCTTCTTTTTGATTCTCAGTTGCGAGCACAAGGTTATAAAACTCTAAATGCTGCAGAAGAGGTTTTTTCCTTTTTAAAACTTCTACTACAACTAGGCTTAAACTAATGACGCTTTTAATCTCCTAAGTAAATTTAGAGCAAAATGGATTAAAAGTGGACAAGGAATGATTGTTTTAACACAAAAACTTAAGTAAATTTCTCCCAGATTTACATCACAAGACTCATTGTACTTTAATGATGAAAGATGAAATAAAAGTTACACAAGCCACACATCTGATGACAAAACTTGATCCAAGATAGAATATCAGAGCAAAAATAGGCATGAGACTTCTATTCAATATCATAAAGTTAACACAACTTTAGGACAACAATACTGTAGCAAAAGACAGGCATACAGCAAGCGATCAAACACTGGAGGATAGATTACATAGAGTGAACAAACACTTGGAATAACAAAATTTGTAGGCTAGAATAGGCACAACAAATTTGCTATCACCAAAGTAGTTTAATTACAATGGGCAAGGCTGCCCTTATTTATACTAAAATCAAAGAAGTAGGGAACCCTAAAATCTCCTTGATTAACCCTAACTTGCCAACTCGCAAGTTTTATTTCTAATCTAAGACAAAGATACAACTAACAAACGCTTTAAAGCAAATTGCTTTAAAGCAAAAAAAACCCCAACTAATACAAAGTGATTTCTTTCTAAATAAAGAATGGATGAGCTTAGGATGAAAGCAAATGCTTTAAAACAAAAAGTATGTGATTTAAAGCTGCTTTCTTTTGAAATGCATCCTCATCAACATTCTTGCTTTTTGGTGATGTCATTCATTGATATTCTGGGAAACAGTATCTTCTAAAAAGCAAGTGACCGCATCTTTGCCAGAAACACTGATACTCTCTAGAATGATATTCTGATTCTCTAACATTTCTTCACCGTTTGCAACCATTTGAAGAAATTCATGAACTTCGCCCACAACTTTGTCAAACTTCACTGTCATTGCGGCAAAACGACCCATCTTGCCGGCATTGATATCATCATTAAAATTGTTGCGGACGAGAGTCTGGAACTCTGCTTGCACTTCCCTAAGATCATACAAGGTGCCATTTTCTTTTTCATACTAACACGAGATCTGAGAAACAAAAGATCTGACGAACTTGAGAACATTTACTACCTTGTCTTTCCATTTTGTTAACTCTGAAATTATACTGTCATAAGTTTTTACTGTGAAAAGATATTGCGCTTTCCAAGTAGAAACTATCTTCTTATCTTTAGCTGAATCAACAGAATCATGTGCTATCTTTGTGATGTTCTTTAGTGGTTTAAACTAACAATTTAGATAAGATTTCTTGCAACTGTTTAGTTCCCTCAAATGCAATTGAACAAATACACAATTTTGCAAAGAAACTCCACTTTCAATATCTTATTTATTTGATTCAACTGATGCCAATACAAATCAAATGTTCACTATCCACTGTGACAGTCTCATATAGAAAATCAGTCCTCTTATTACAATTAGATTCAAATGACAACCCAATGATGGAAGCTTATTGCCGAGTGGTTGCCAATTGTTATCAGCTCTTGATGAACCTTGAAACACCTCAGAGGGGTACTAAAATAATACTGTGGGACTGTTACAACGGTCTTATATGGACAGCAACAAGGGGATCTTTAATGGATATCAGATCTTCTTCAATATTAGCACCAAGACTTAGAACAATGGATCCTTGAGAGTTGCCACTGATATGTGAGATTGAAAGACAAGGTGATACTTCTCCATTGTGACTATGATGATGCTTTGCAATGACTGTAGTGAAATCCTTATGACTGAAACAAGATGGGATCTTCGATGCAAGACTATTCAACAACTCCTTGATGGTGTCCAATGTTTGTCAACCTTTTCTCCAACCTGCAATAACAATTAATACCTGCAAATTCAATAGCAATGATGATATTAGAAGTAATATCACCTCCAAGAGCATAGGGGATCATCACCCTATGTGCAAGGGCACATCACCTTGCAAGAAAGTAGGAAGATCGGAACCTTCAAACTCAGAAATGAATGTAACACATACCAAACTCAGACATGCACTCAAATGTCATCAGCATCTTCTATTTATTCTTGGCTTTCATGGCCGATTGGGCTTGTGCATTGGTAGAAGTGACTCTCCTTCTTGGATGAAGTCGCTTATCCATGGGCGAATGTGTCATGCATCTTCAAACTCCATTTAACCCTTACCTTGGCGGATGTAACACTTCTTAGGCTGAATTCCTCCTTCGAGGCCGTTGGTATATTTAGCTATGTAAATGGATTTTGTGGTGCTATTCGCACCCATATGCCTTGGGCGAATGATGATACTCCATGATTAGGCTAGGCCGAATATCCCCTTCTTGGCAAATGTGTTTGGAGTCCTCTTTGACATAGGCGAATGCATCCTTCTTTGGTGAATGGCATTGTTGTGATGTAATCACACATCGCCCCATTGCAAATGGGGACCCCCTTTTTTTTTTTTTTTTGCTTTCTCGCTTCGTTTTGCTCTAGGTTTAGTTTTCCTCTGAGCTTGTATGATTTTGATAGTGTTGTGTATGCAAGTCTCAACAGTTTCTTGCCAAGAGGTCTATATGCCTTCATCCTGATGCATGTCACTGAGACCCTGAAAATGACTAAGTCTGATATCCTGAAAATCCTGAAAAAATGACTAAGTCTGAAATCTGGTGGATCCTCAGAAATCTAGAATCTGCATGCTAAATCCTATGGATCCAGGACCTATCTCAAACATCCTGGAAGTATATTGATAAATATTTAAAGTATAAGAAACTCAATATCTGACTTATACTTAAACATATTTTCAATATACTTCCATTCAGGACATTTCCAATATGGCGACAAGACTTGCATTCCAAACACACCTTCTAAACCCGCCCTACCTGGGCGGCCTCAAAAGGACCTTGTGGACTGAACCACCTAACACATGAAGATCTCCAAGCACCCTCTCCAAAGCCGCTCAGGATGAGGGATAACATAAACGACTGAGTTTGTTTGATCAAGATGATGCCAAGGAGAGGCTAGAGTCGAGTTCAAGGGTGAGAAGTTCTTAAATGTTGAAAATCCACACTACATCTTCAAACCCGCCCATGCTGGGTGGCCTTGAGCTTTATGCTTGGATGATTTCATCTCCTTTCACATCATTCACTCCAGACAGTCCCTCAAATCCCGCCCTAGGAGAGATTATGCAAAATTCAAAGTGTTTCAACACAAAACATCAGAAGGTGATAAAGATTGATGGAAACTTGAAGGTTTTAGAATGATTAAGTGAGTTTTAAGATGAAAATCCAAGGGTCATGTCCAAACCCGCCCTACCTGGGCGGCCTCAGGAGGGGGTCTTGGACAATGTTGCCTGTCACATGAAATCCTCCACACATACCCTCTAAATCTGCCCAAGAAGGAAAGTGGTCAAGTTTTCAAGGTTTTCTTGCACAAGACATTAGGATATGATGAAATTCCAATGGAAGTTTGTAAGTTAGATAGAATCAAGTGCATTTCAAAGAAGAATCCATGCATCACTTCTCAACCCGCCCTACCTGGGCGGCCTCATGAGGGAATGATGGACTCTGTCTCTTCCCACATGAAACTCTCCACACAACACTCTCAAAACCGCTCAGGGTGAAGAATGACATAAGTTGCAAGTTTGTTTGATGGATGATCAAGATCACACTCAGGAGATGAGATAATTAAGGTCATTCTAAGAGGAAGGAAGTTTGAAAGTCACTAAGTCATGGAGGTGGAAGAGGAGTGTCAAGGTTAAGGTAAAGATGTGTGCACATAGTAAAATCCTTTCCACCTATCCAAACCCGCCCTTTCTAGGCGGTTTTCGTCATGATGGGTGGATAACATCATCACTTAGTATCCATGATGCATCATTTGAGTCTTAAGGGTGTTGGAGAGAAGGCCTTCATGAGGAGATGAATGAGCTAAGCGAAGCAATCCATACACACTCTCTAGACTATCTTGTTAAGAAACTCTCACTTTCATTCACCTCTTTCACATCATACACTCCATACAACATTTTCAAGGCTCCTTAGCTTAGGCGGACTCCACCATGACATAAGGATAAGTCCATCAAACATTTCAGATCTGCCTTCTAACCTCGCCTAAGAATGTATAGAAATGAAACCTTACAAGGAGATAAGAACAAGGAGAAATCATGAGGAGGAAACAAGCATCAAATGAAGGTTAGAGTTGAAGAATCCACATACCTCCTTGAATCCCGCCCTTCCTAGGCGGCTTTAGGACCTTCACTTGGACAAAGTCATCTCCTTCACATGAAATACTCTGCCTAGACCCTTGAAATCTGCCCATCCTCTCATGGCTTTCCATTGCATTCAAAGAGGTCAAGTTATCAATGAAACAAGTGTAAAAGGTTTTAGACTATCAAAACTAAGCAAAAATCACCAAGTCATGAAAAATCCAAGCCTACCCTTGAAACCCGACCTTCCTAGGCGGCTTTAGACCCTCCATATGGACAATTTCATGTCTTCACATGACATCCTCCATGCACCAACCTCAAATCCGCCTAGGAGAAATGACATAAAAATTTGCAAGGAAGGCAATGGCTAACACTAAGTTTTGAACAAACACATGCAAGTTTGGAACATACATGAAGGATAATAAGTAAAAATCCAAGCCTCACTTCCAAATCCGCCCTACTTGGGCGGCCTAAGCATGAGAGCTTGGATTCTCTTGATCTTCACATGAACTACTCCAAACATCACTTTCAAATTCCACTCATCTAATATGCAAATCTCATGCAAGGATTTTAAACCATCAAGGAAGCAAGTGAAGATGTCTTGAAATTGTCAAAACCAAGTTAGAAAGTGCCTAAGTCATAAAATCCACTCACCACCTCCTAGCCCGCCCTTCCTGGGCGGCCTTGACCTCTATGCTTGGACAACTTCACCTCTTGCACAACACACTCTCCAGACATCAACCTTAAACCCGCTCAAGTAGAAGACCTATCAAGTTTGCAATGTTTTGAGTTGAAGTACAAAGAAATCATGAAGATTTGATGAAAGTTCATAAGTTGGAAGGTATTTTAAGGTAAAGTCCAAAGGTCACCTCTAATCCCGCCCTTCCTAGGCAGTTTTCACCATGACAAGTGGACATCATCACCCAACATCCAAGTTGTGTCTTTCAACTTCATGAGCATCTCAAGATTTCACTAAGTGTTGGAGTTGATAGAAAAGCCTTATCAAATGAAGGGAATGAATCTCAAATGAGGTGAAAATCCTTACTAGCCTCCCAATCCCGCCCATGCTGGGTGGCCTTGAGCCCTTCATCTGGATGATGTCGCCTCTTCCACAACATACTCTCCATACACACCCTCCAAACCCGCCTTGTCAAGTGACTCCCACCATCAGGCATGTCTTCCACACCATTCACTCCATGCACTCACTCTAAATCCGCCCATGCTTCAAGAATTACATAGCATTCAAAGGAGAATAAACTCTCAATCAAACAAGTGAAGAGCTTTTAAGTTGTCAAAACCAAGCTAAAAATGCTTAAGTGATGAAAATTCCTTACACCTCTTCCAATCCCGCCCATGCTAGGCGGTCTTGAGCACTTTGCTTGGACAATGTCATGTCATTCACAAGACACTCTCCGGATGACACCCCTAAACCCGCCCAGCCTGGGTGGATTTCACACCTTGACATGGAATTCACATCAAATAATCCATATTGTCCCTCTAAACCCTCCTAGGCACTTAGGCATGGATTTCATGCGAAAGGATATGTTTTGAAATGTCATTTTTTAATCCCACATGCATAAGTTGAATGTAATTTGTTATTGAAAATCCTTCATATCAAGTCTTAATTTGATGTGTTTCTTCTTGTAGGTGATGGAGGATCCAAGGAGGTGAATGGCGAAAGCTCATACATGAGAAGTTTTGAAGGTGGAGGAACGTTGCTCAAACTTGTCATCATCACCACATGGAGGAGAGCTCCTGCATCAAGTTCATTTTACTTTGAAGACTTCGTAGATATAATGCCATGCGAAAGGGAGCTAGTCTAAGATGATCTAGGTTACAAGTGTAGTTCATCATCAAGAGCATCATCCGTTTGAGGCGAGAATCAGTGGAAGGTTGTCACTTTACCAAGCACATCTTGAAGGAGGTCATCATCCAAAAGCTCACATATCATGTGCCAGACAAGAAGAACTCTCATTAGGCGCTAGTCTACTCCATGAGTCCATGCAACTGTCCAGAGGCATGATCCTGCACAGGCACAACATCACCAGATGAGAGATGAGCATGATCATCAAAGCGATCCATGAGTTACATCAAGACAACAAGAAGAAAATATTCTAAGTGAACATGAAGTGAATCACACTAGTTCATTCAAAGATGCTGAGGTGGCACGTACACATCATCAAGCCAATAGCATTTTGCCATGTAAGAGGGCCCACCATAAAGGTGCTCCAGAGATGCTTATCACATTGGGAAACGTGCCTTCATTGCCTGTTTCATGTTCTAAAAATAGCAAATTTTGTAACAAACTGCCTTCTTGTCTCGATCTCGGCCGTTGATTGTCAAATCAATCCTGGCCCTTCATGTAATTTCTGGAGTCTATAAAAGGCTCATTCTTCTCATTTGTAAGACAATAGGAGGAGATTAGGAGTAGAGTTGCTATAGGAGAGTAGAATAGCAAGTAGAGTAGAGGAAACTCTTCGATGTCATTGAAGAGAGATTGTGAAATTGTTGTTAAAACACTTCCTGGATCAATACAAGCTCATTGTTGATTTTTCATGGTGATTTGTGTGATTATGGGATGTTGGCATGGTTTCAAATTCTCGCGGATGATTGAGAAATGTTTCCAAGTAGAGTTAGATTAGAAGTGTATTGATGTGATGCCAATATGTTAAGATATTTGATGAATTCCTTAATGGTTCATACTTTTTGTGGATTGTCGATGGCAACTCACTTTGCAAAGTTAGCCTGAACCTTTACATGCTTTAGTTCGGTTGTGAAGATTGTTCAAGCTGCGCCATCTGTGGGTGTTTGGATGAATGCTTTGCAATTTGAAAATCTTTGAAGTACCTTAGAAGATTGCACCGAACGTTGTGTAGTTGTTGGTCCTCATGGCGAAGTGGAGTTGGGTTATATGAGGAATTTGTTTATCTTGACATCATCCATCACTTCATTGTCCTTAGATTAGCTTCTTAAACTCTTGCCTTTTGCTTTTTCTTTTCATAGTTGATCAGAAGTTCCATTTCACAAGGAAAGAGTACATAGTTGAATGAAGTAAGGAGCATATTCAGCGTAAGTCCCTTTGTGATTACCAGCAAATCACATCACACCACCGAGGCTATCCGTTGCAAATCACGTACAAGGAACCTTGGAGCGTTCTTGTTTGATCACGTAGTTTAGCATTCGAGACGCTTTGTTCAAGAGAGGATAGAGCACTTGGTGTTTTATTCTAATGTTGTTGTTGTCAAGAAAACATCATCAACAGGCATGACATCTCTTTAGGCTTGGCTGAATATGTCTAGGCACTTCAAATGAGCATTGGGTGAATATCCTCATCTTGGTGAATGATGTTTGATGTGCCCTTCTTCTTAGGCGAATGTATTTGGAACCCTCTTTAGCATAGGCGAATGTGCTAGGATCCCCTTGGGTGAATTCATCTATAACCTGGCCGAATTCCTTTATGAGTATATTAGATGTCTTTTCCATCGATTTGTGCATCTTTCTTCATGATCGTTGGGCATATGATCCAAAGCATTTGAATTTGCTTTTATCCCTCCTCATAGGCGAATGCATCATATATGAATTTGAATCTCTTTCCCTCCAAAATACTCATTTGAATTTGAATGGCCGATCCTTCATAGTTGAGAGCCATTTTCCATGGGCGAATACCTCCTCAATGTTCCCTTTTTTTGCTTTGCATTTGATCTTAGCTTGGACCTATTTTTGATAGCCGATTCCCCTTAGGCTTTGCTTTTGATCTTAACCTGGACCTATCCCTTCACACACTCCATGAATAATGTTAATAGGTCCTATCTAACAATAGATTAGAGAAATGTAATTAAAGATTTCATTTCTCTCTATACAAAATACTTATCGACTTGCCCCCTTTGATTAAAGGCCCTACCCCCTTGCATATGTAAAATTACAAAGGCAATTGCAACTCTTCATGATGAAATCCTTTGACTTTGACTAATGTGAAAGATATAGTGAATAAGACTTAACCAAAATCACTTTCATTCCCTCACCATGTGGTTTAGCCTATGGGAATGATGAATAGGCTAAACACTTAAGTTATTTAGTGATCACTCTGGAAAAGGGGACATGACAATCTTCAAGTCAGAGATAATGATCTCAAACACCGGTCTATTTTCAGCCATAGTCTGCTGCAACCCCTGAATGCCTTGATGTAAATCATGTGCATTATACTTTAATTGGTAAAACTCTGAAAGTACAACTCTCCCTTTAGTCACAAATTCTTCCACCCAATTATTCATGTGCCTCCCATAGAGGACCAACTGACTGAACTGCCGCTGATCGGCTGGTGATTCAAGATTCGAAGGAAGCAATAAATCAACCTGTGATGCGCCATGGAAAAGGTTGGAAATATACCGTTGCAGCTGCCTAACTTCAGCCTTGAGAGCTGCTTTGTCTTCTCCATCTTTCAACACCCTCTCTTTCAGATTATCCGCTGCAACCTCGAAGAGATTTACATCTGTATGCCGGGTACTCATACCAAGATTAGCTTTGACAACCTTGAAATCATCAAACTCATTATCATCAGCACTTCTATCTTTTGGCAGTGTTGCAGTTTCTAGGATCATTTCTCCATCCGCATTCTTTTCAATGCGAACCTACTTCTTCAGCTTCTTGTCTGGCATGTCTTGGTAGACGCTTTTAAGCTCTGTTAAAACCAACTGATATGAAGGCTTTCTCCTCTTCCTTCCCAGAATGTTTTCAAGCCAGGATGAACCATCCTCTCTTGGAAACTCGGTCCTAACTTCATCAACTCCTGATGAACCATTATGTGTATCAGAGTTACGAACTAGCAAATCTGGCTCTGAATCTGTGGATAGGAGAATTGCTCGGTGAAGGAGAAGAAACATGATCTGAAGGTAATGCTTCAACATGCGGTGTTGGTTCAACGGGAACTTCTGATTCAACTGCTGGTTATTCCTGTTGGACATGAGCTAGAGACTCATCCTTTTTCCTCTTTAACTTAGCCATTTTTGTTCCTTCTGGAAGAACACTCATAGCTTTAACCCTTCGTTTTGGTTTGGAAGTGGAAGGTTCTGATGGTTGTACAACTGGCGGCTCTACTACCGGAATGTCCTCCTTCCGCTTATTCTTCAAGAATATCAAACTGTTTTTAACAACTTGACTCGTTCTTTTTTCAATGGAAGTGTTCTCTTTTATTGACCAATTAACTGGTGGCAATGGTTGTTGCTCAACTTGATCCCTGAAATATGTGGGAAGTAGAACTTCACCATTTTCTGTCAAACCCTCTACATCTTCTGACATGATATCAGACATCTGCTGAAGAGTAAACCTGCTGTAACTGCGTTCTCGCACTTCAAACTCATCAGCACAATTAGCCTAGAAGTCTTCAACTGCATCAGTATGCACACAATTTTGACCAAGATGTGATGCAAAAACACCACGAGGATCATATGAAGACCTCCTATCGAAAAACTTAAGACCATACTTGGATGATTCATTACCAATTACCTTGGCATTTGCTCCAGATCTGCATCTGTAAATACTCATCCTAATTGGAAAAGGAAAGGATGCTGCTGCAAGCAAACCGGAGTGTCCTAGATTCCTGATAGCATTATTTCCTGCATCCTCCAAAGAGTGCAAATTGATCACTGGAAGTACTTTATGTAAGTCTGTCTCGAAAGTTCTCAGGTAATCGTGAACCAACACTATTTTGGGCTTGATTTGTGTTGGAGAGTACTGCATACTGAAAGATTTGAAAATTGACTGTGAACACGCCTATGTCAGAAAAAATCTTGGACAAATGGCTAAAAATTACTTGCTGATTTTTAGAAAAAAGCAGTGTGAGCAAAAAAGCTGGCACATGGGTTTTGTAGGCAATTCTGTTTTGAAACAACCTAGATTGTCGGATTTTGAAAAAGTTGAGACTTTCCCGAAAAAGCAACAAAAAACAGATTCTCGAAAAAAACAAAATTCCCAATCTTCAAGAGGATGAAATTCTGGATGGACCCATCTCGACGAAAACTGAAAAAGCTTCGGTCCAATTTTTGAAAAACAATCCCCTAGAAAAAGGGACCCTAAAAAAGCATGATTCCCTGCTTCCTCAACCCAAAACTATGAAGAACGCTGAAAAAACACTTCGTTTGAGTCTTCGAATCTTCGTTGAAACAAAAATAAAAATCCTTCCTCTGGATGCAACCTGCAAAAGATAATGAATAAATAAGCCAAATGCTTGTCTTTATAGAACTTTAGGGCGAAAAAGTAGCTTTCTTTGTGAAAGAATAAAACTTGGATCTTATCCATGAAGAAAGCAACTTTTAAAGCACAAATCCAAGTGGATGTCTTCGAATAGGATGAATTCCTATTTTGTAGATGCCTATGGCTTCATGTGTAAGATGACAAAAAAATCTTCTTTTGATGATGTCATCGAACACGTGAGTTGCCAAAAGCCAATTTTATTTCATTTTCGACACTTTTGCACTCGTTCTGACTCTAGTATGGCCTGTCTCTGACTTCAACTAGATGGTAAAGTGTCACCGTTGACTGATCCTGGCATTTTGGAGATTTATCAACCGTAATTCCATCCCCAGCCTCCAACTGATGTTTTGACGTCGGTCAGTTGCAAATTTGACTTCTAGAAACTGTCACTGGGTGGAGTTCTGGAAATGACTGCCGGAAAGCACTGGTAGATCATGAAATTTTCTATCTCTGGTGAACTTGGGCGCCCCTAGCCTCCAAGGGCGCCTGACTTTCAATGCCTTAGTCATTTTTTCAAAAATTTCAACCTTTTCAACTTTCGGATTTCCGTGCGCGTTCCGGTGGCTGTGGACCCCTGTTTGGCTGTCGATTTTTGTCTGCTGGGACAAAACTGAGTCTGATGATTTGGCAGATAGGCAGGCCTGATGAAAACTGATCTGACTATACTCTCTGTCTGCCTCAGAAAACGCATCGAATTGACCTGCTGTGAACTGGACTGGGCTGATGGAGGAAGATTTTTGTTTTCGGGAAAAACTCAAATAAACTAAGTCTGGTGGATTTGGACACACCTAGCCTCCAAGGGTGCCTGACTTTGAATGCCTTAGAAATTTTTTGGAAATTTCAAATTTATTTGCCATTTCTCGATTTCCGTGCCAACAGCCCCTGTTTGATCTTCGTTTTCGGTCGTCTGGATGACTGCTGAGGTAGGACGGGGGATGATTTGAGTAGCTTGAACACATCTGTGATGAAATCCCAGCTTTTACCAATGTTTGACTGAGTTTGACCAAGTTTGACCACTTGGAAACGAGCTGACGGAGACATTTTTGATGTTTCTCAAAAAACGCGTAAAAAATCTAAGGCATGAGAAGTTGGGCACCTCCAGCCTCCAGGGGCACCTGGAATCTAATGCCTTAGCCAAATTCCAGATCTTCGACCTTCGTTTGCAACTTGCTCCGTTTTGCGTGCCGACAGCTACTTTCTGATGTCGATTTCGACGATTTTGTCAGTCAACTGCCACTGGATGGCGAATAAACTGGATAGCTTGGGTACATCTGACGTTGTTTCCAACTTTTTGGGGCTTGATGACCAAAATGACTGCTTTTATGCTCACCGGAATTGACCGACAAAGACATTTCTTGCATTTTCTTGAAAAATGCGAAAAAAATCTAACACTGGGGAAACTAGGTGCCCCTAGCCTCCAGGGGTGCCTGGATTCTCCAGACTTAGTCAAATTTGATAATTTTCAACTTTTCTCCTCACTCCGGATTGACCCTGCTCCGTTTTGCGTTCTTCGTTGAATCAACGACTGTTCGTCGGTTCTGCATCATTGGAACAGCATTGAAAACCTAAAAATGAGCTTTGACAGATGAACTTCCTTCATTGACCACTTTAGAGCTCATGCTTCGCCTTCCGAAAAAGCAAAAATGACCCAGTAGAGAAAACTTGACCTTTTGCAGATTTCGTCTGGGCCACGTTGATCGTGAAGCAAAATCGACTAATGAGAATCAGGCAAGACACCTGAATCGGAGATTCTATTTTTAGAAAATTTTGCCAGCATCCGTATCTCAAGAAACCCAAAAAACCTAATTTGACGTCTATTTTTAGAAATTTTTGCTTTTTTGACTTTTTGACAAAAATTTTTCTAGACTTGCTCAAAATGCCTTAATGAAGCAAAAATTTTGATTGGGTACAACAATTGGCTCTGTCTGGGGACCATGTCGGATACTTATGGCATAGGAGAACCGAGAATCTCTGGACTTTTAAAGCTTGGACCAGTGCCTTATCAGTTGGGCAATAGAGTCAGGTCACTTTCCTAATCACCTAGAACAATACTTTTCCCTACATCCCCTAAAACCGGACTTCCTAAAATCACCTAAGAGTTGGAACTTTCCAGAACACAAAAAACACAACTGTCACATTATGAAAAGGGAAATACATTACTACATAACGATCACATTACAGAAAGGGGAAACACATCACGAGAACAGAAAGTGTTCACACATGCTCTTTTTCCTGAGCGAGGATGAAAAGAACAAGACTGTCACATAAAACCATCAACCGACTCAGAAAAGTAAGAACCATCTCTCCTTAGCTGTGAAGATTGTCTTGGTAGCACAAAACTTTTCTTTCTCTACAACATCTCCTCAAAGAGCCACGGTTCAGGAGGGTATTCACGTTCAGGCCACGAGAAGTTCATGAGGAACTAGTTGATACGCCAGAGATCAGGTGGAGCCTCTTCTTTTAAAGCAAGCAACCTTTGCAACAGGTGAAGGTACAAAACCTCCTTCTGAAGATATGTAGGAATGTCTTGTGGCCAAAGTATATCTGTGGGAATGTGTAATGACCCCTTTTAGGAAGAACAAAATTTATTAATCCTGCACAGAATTTTACTTCTTGTATGATAGATTGCTCTTAGTAATTCTTGTTGATATAATACCTTGTGCTGATCTAATACTTCTATTTAATGGAAGACCAATCTGTTGTCTAGTGATTTATATTACTATATGATCTTTTTTACTTCACACTTCCTTTTTATATCTTCAATGGTGTATGGCTGCAACTATTGCCAAGAGAGGCAACACTTCATAAAGAGAATTATTCCCTTTTAATATATTTCTTTTCTTTAACTCAAACCATATATATTATATCTCAGATATATCTGATGTTCTTATAAGGCTGCTAGTGTACATAAGTATCTCTGAAATGGTATATTACAACTCAAAATATATTATTCCTTATATATTGCAGATTTAAATATGCCATGAATATATTTACCATTTCCAAAAATTTTATATTATATCCTTCATGCTATTATATTTATAAATCAGAATTATATTCCTTGTGTATTCTTTTCTATTTTCCTTACCCTCTCCAAATATATATATTTCTCATTCCTTTCTTTTTCTACCCTTTATGTTATCTTCTTCCCATCTTTATACCCTCCTTTAATGAAGGGATGTGTCTTATAGAAAATAACCTTTAATTAATATGCACCTCTTTTATTTACTAATAATCTAACTTGCTTCCTCTAACATAATTGTTGCATTTATCTTTGTTTTAATAAACTTTGTCTTTTAATAAACTTGGTCTATTTTTATTGATATCTTCCAAGGATATTAGTTAATATTAATTTTATATATATTTATAATATTATATTTATAATGATCATACTTTATACTAATATTTGATTTAATATTTACATTGATAATTATAATTATTATATAATAATAATATTAATATTTATATTTATATTTATATATTATAAGACATTTGTCTTATATATATTATATGATAATTATATTATAATAACATTTATTTATATTTATATTAATATTAATATACATATTTATATTTATATAATATATATATCATATATAATATTATAATTGTCTTTATATTTATTATATATAAGTACAATAAATATATTATAATATTACTTAATAATATTATATATGTTTATTAAGTATTATTATATACATAATTATCGTACAATTTGATGATGACAAATAATGTCTTAATGTTGGGACATGACAGCCCTCCCCACTTGAAATTGCTTGTCCTCAATCAATCACAGTGAGTTCTTTCATTACTTTGCGCTACCTTCCGATGTGTTGTGACCAAAGAATATTTGAAATGTTTAATGAAGACAAATGTTTAGGTAAGCATTTGTTTGATGTTTTTAATAATAAAGTGATGCAAGTATCATAGATGAAGACATTAGGCAATGAAAATATTTTCAATGCTAAAGAAGATTTTGGGAGCATTGAGATTCCAAGATTCAATCAATGATGAAGATATCTTGATCTTTGATTACGAGATTTGGTCTTATACTTATCATATGTTATTGACCTCAAAATTGAGAAGAGTCGTATTTTTGAGGAGTAATTGCTTATATGATGTCATGGAGAGAAATTTTATGATCAAAGAAGATTTGGTAAGCTTTTATTTAAATAGCGATGTGCTTGATGAAATATAAGTGTTATAGATGATTATGAAAAATGATCCTGGGAATTTGTGGGTTATGAGCCCATAATATAACTTAGTATCGGTTTCAAGAGAAGAACTCAAGGAGGTTGGAAGAATTGATCTAAGATGAATTTGGTTTATGGGTCTTTGTGATTAATAAAATTAACTTTTATGTTCTATACTTCTCTAATGTCCACTTGTAGGTTATACTGATTTCTTCACCTGCACACAAGAATAACTCTTGAAAGGGACATTAGCAATATTAAAGATCAATAAATCAGTAATGAAATTAATACATCATAATATAATTAATGATATAACATAAATAACATTCAATTTCAACATATAGTTATCCATACCTCAAGTTGATCTTTTGATAGAATCCATAGAAATACTTGCAATTTAGAGTGTGATGGAGGGCACACTTCCTACCTATCACCTCTATAACATTACGGATCAAGAGTGTGATGGAGGGCACACCTCCTACCTATCACATCTTGACAAGAACATGATGGAGGGCACACTTCCTACCTATCATATCTTGATGATGGAGGGCATTCTTCCTACCTATCATCCCTTTAACATAATTTGATGAGAGCATGATGGAGGGCATTCTTCCTACCTATCATCTCTTTAACATTAAGGATCAAGAGTGTGATGGAGGGCACACTTCCTACCTATCACATCTTGACAAGAGCATGATGGAGGGCATACTTCCTACCTATCATGTCTTGATGATGGAGGGCATTCTTCTTACCTATCATCCCTTTAACATAATTTGATGAGAGCACGATGGAGGACATTCTCCCTACCTATTGTGTCTTGTTGAGGTATGATGGAGGACATTCTCCCTACCTATCATCCTCTTAACATAATTAGACAAGAGCACGATGGAGGACATTCTCCCTACCTATCGTGTCTTGTTGAGGTATGATGGAGGACATTCTCCCTACCTATCATCCTTTTAACATAATTAGACAAGAGCACGATGGAGGACATTCTCCCTACCTATCGTGTCTTGTTGAGGTATGATGGAGGACATTCTCCCTACCTATCATCCTCTTAACATAATTAGACAAGAGCACGATGGAGGACATTCTCCCTACCTATCGTGTCTTGACTTGGTTTGCTCATACTCGGGCAATTATAAACTTTCTTCTTCATTATATTTCTTTGTCTTCTCTTTTGGTTCAAAATTTTCCTTAGTGTATGCTTGCATAAGATTGTTTCACAGGATGGCAGGATACATTACTCTGATACCACCTGTAATGTCCCCTTTTAGGAAGAACAAAATTTATTAATCCTACACAGAATTTTACTTCTTGTATGATCGATTGCTCTTAGTAATTCTTGTTGATATAATACCTTGTGCTGATCTAATACTTGTATTTAATGGAAGACCAATCTGTTGTCTGGTGATTTATATTACTATATGATCTTTTTTACTTCACACTTTCTTTTTATATCTTCAATGGTGTATGGTTGCAACTATTGCCAAGAGAGGCAACACTTCATAAAGAGAATTATTCCCTTTTAATATATTTCTTTTCTTTAACTCAAACCATATATATTATATCTCAGATATATCTGATGTTCTTATAAGGCTACTAGTGTACATAAGTATCTCTGAAATGGTATATTACAACTCAAAATATATTATTCCTTATATATTGCAGATTTAAATATGCCATGAATATATTTACCATTTCCAAAAATTCTATGTTATATCCTTCTTGCTATTATATTTATAAATCAGAATTATATTCCTTGTGTATTCTTTTCTATTTTCCTTACCCTCTCCAAATATATATATTTCTCATTCCTTTCTTTTTCTACCCTTTATGTTATCTTCTTCCCATCTTTATACCTTCCTTTAATGAAGGGATGTGTCTTATAAAAAATAACCTTTAATTAATATGCACCTCTTTTATTTACTAATAATCTAACTTGCTTCCTCTAACATAATTGTTGCATTTATCTTTGTTTTAATAAACTGTCTTTTAATAAACTTGGTCTATCTTTATTGATATCTTCCAAGGATATTAGTTAATATTAATTTTATATATATTTATAATATTATATTTATAATGATCATACTTTATACTAATATTTGATTTAATATTTACATTGATAATTATAATTATTATATAATAATAATATTAATATTTATATTTATATTTATATATTATGAGACATTTGTCTTATATATATTATATGATAATTATATTATAATAACATTTATTTATATTTATATTAATATTAATATACATATTTATATTTATATAATATATATATCATATATAATATTATAATTGTCTTTATATTTATTATATATAAGTACAATAAATATATTATAATATTACTTAATAATATTATATATGTTTATTAAGTATTATTATATACATAATTATCGTCCAATTTGATGATGACAAATAATGTCTTAATGTTGGGACATGACAGAATGGTTATCACCACATATAGAATATGACTTCCATTTATATATTGTACACACACAACTTTGAACTCAGTCAATGCATCATCTTCTGGAAATGGTGCAAGCTGCTCATACATGACTCTCATTACTGATTCTTGGCTTATAGGATCCACAACTGTCGTCACCCATTTTTCCAGTGCTTCAGGAGCTTCTTCTGCGTCATTGGTTGTGTGTTTTCGTCCATCCAATCTTCATAGTCTGATAGATCATCCGGGTTTGAATGCTCAAACTCTTGATTATTATCGATAACATCTTCACCAGACAGCTCATTTTGCCATTCATTATCTTGAACCTCGTCATCCTTTGTAGGGTAATCTTCTTCAATGCGGATATTTGGCATCGTTTCATCTTCAGCATTCATGTATCTTTCTTCTTTTGGTAAGTAAGCGGAATCATATACAGATTCATCTAAGCTATATGCTTCTTCTTCATCTTCTTGATTGATCTCACATATGGCGTATCTCACAAAACATTTGTCAAGAATTTCTGACTTTTCAATATCATCCTCTTTAGTGACCAAAACCGAATATTCCATGAACTCCTCGTCTCTATCAACCCCTTCATATGTTGCATTTCGCATTGGTTGCATAGTATCAGTGAAGTCTTTTTCTTGTACAGGTTCATAGACGGATTCAACATTGTCCTCTTCACTAGTGTGTATGAAGGATTCTTGGGACACAAGTGAAGACGGGCTATATTGTACAGAAAAATCTGTAGTATCTTCTGTTGAAGAATCACTTTCCCACTGATGTAGAAAACAATTTAGATCTGATGATGAATCTCCCATATGATCTCCAGTTCTAAAAAATTCTTCCAGGAAGAAATCATCTTCAAAATGAAGATCATGTTCTTGCTCCAATTGCAATGCTTCTTTGGTCTCTTCTTTGGATGTATCTGACATAGGTTGTTCAAACCAACCTTCAAAAGATGAGAAAAACAAATCTGTTTCATCATTATTTTGGTCTTGAGGAGATTGTCACACTTCTTCTTCCTCAAAGAAAGTTTGTAAGTTGTACATTTCTTCGGATTCTTCCTCTGATTCGTCAATCGTGCAGACAAACTCCTAATTTTCTTCGGTTATTTCTAACAGCATAACATATGTACCAGGACCCGTTTTTTGATATAGCACCTGTGCTTGAGGATCCTAAGATTTCACCACCGTGAACCGTGACTTGGTTTCTGGTTCCCATAGTTGAAAAACTCAGACTCGGCAAAAACTTGGCAGACCCAAAATTTTTAAAAACTCGGGACTCGCCAAAAACTCGAGGAAAAACTCGGCAAACATAATTTTTTAAAACATATTCTTAAAAAACATACATTTCTGAAATTGTAGAATGCATTGCTGATTTCCTTCATATATAAATCAAAATTAAGAGTTTAATACATATCATAGACAAAAAAAAGAGTTCAACCTTCGAATACATATGAAATTCCAGTTTGATAATACATATCATAGACCAAAAAAAGAGTTCCATCATCACTAGAAAATCTAAATCATAAATTTCTTCTACGACTAAAGCTCAAAAGAGTTTTGTTTCTCTGTGTGGGTGGTGCGGAAGTGGCTGGTATAGCCAGGGTATGCTCAACAGGACCCTCATGTATAGGATCAAACGGTACATGTGAGGAACCCGCCCCTGATGGCACATCAATATCATCTGACTCTGTCTCTGAATCCTCATATACTGCAACATTTGCTTGCCATTCCGTTGTATCCCTCTCCATAGTAGCTATATCATCATCATCAAGTGATGGATCAACATCAACATCCTCAGCAATCCAATCTGAATATGGATCAATGTCGTCAAGGTCCAATGCCTGATATGATTCTTGGCCTTCTACCTTCTTCTCATGCAACCGAAGGTTGTACCGCACATAGACAAGGTCATTCAAGCGCTTTTGAGTCAACCTGTTGCTCTTCTTTGTGTGAATGGCCTCAAAAACACTCCAGTTGCGCTCACAACCAGATGCACTACAAGGTTGGGATAAAATTTGGATGGCTATCTTTTGAAGATTAGGCATTGAGAAACCATAATCATCCCACCATAAATCTGCAAGGATAACATTTATAACTTTGTAAGGATTTTAGTAAACTTAAAAATAAAAATAAATAGTAAATGAAAAATAAACATATGTATTTTACCTAGTTACAGAGTGGATCTCCTACGAATGGCATCTCTTGAAGAAAAAAAAGGCCCATCCACATTCTTATAGCCTTGTAACTCATTGAGTATGATGTCTCGAAGGTTATCATCAAAGACCAACCTCTCCATACATGTGTTCAACCCAAGCTTAACCTCTGCATCTGCTTTGAATGAAGAGGAGAAAAAAAATGCGGGGTTCAAATAGTAACCAGCAGCATGAATATGTTGGTGGAGTTGTCGATTCCACCTCCGATCAATAATGCGCCATATGGGTTTATATTTTGTTTTATTCGACCTATACAAATGCTGAATGGCCTCTTTGGCCTTATCCATGGCCTCATATAGATACCCCATGGGCTTTTGATCCCCATCCACCAATCGTAGAACCCTAACCAACGGTTCTGACACCTAAATCAATAGTGGATGAAAATAAAATTAGAAAATTATAGTAATTGAAATTCAACAAATATAAATATAAGTTTTTTACAAAATCAGCAAATTTTAACATTAGCAAATAAAAATAAAAATAAAAATTAGTGTTTGAAAACTTACCTTGATGATCTCCTCCAAGGATTTTTCCATGACAGCATCATAAACTGCTTTCACGACCCTCTCTGCTTCTGGCTTCCTATGATAAGGACTCTCCAACCACCTTTCAGCCACAAACATGCGCCTAAGGTGGGGTAATAATGATGCAATACTCTGCAAGGTAAGGAAATTAGTGGCAAAGCGTGTGACTCCTGATCGTGTGAGCTCCTTGCCACCAGTGTACTCTCAAGATTTAGGACCCATGTGTGGTTGTAGATGTATTTTGTGATATTTCTTGCCTCTTCAACCACATTCTTCACCTAGCTTATTTTTTCAATGTCCTCAAGAAGAAGGTCAATACAGTGGGCAGCACAAGGGCTGCATAAAATAATCGGATGCCTCGCCTTTAGAAGTCTACCGGCTACCACATATGCAGCTGCATTGTCAGTCACTATTTGGACGACATTTTCCACTCCCACCTCCATCACTACTTCATCCAACATGTTGCACAAGGTTTCTGCATTTTTTATTTGATTGGAGGCATCAACTGATTTTAAAAAGACTAGCTGCCCCGCTGAAGCCACTAAAAAATTGATGAGAGTCCTATTCCTAGCATCTGTCCATCCATCAGATAAAATAGTGCAGCCTTTTCTTTTCCAAACTTTCCTCTGATCCTATACTAGTAGATGTGTGTTCAACCTCCTGCAACAATGGGCCACTCAACTCATGACGACTTGGGGCCTTGAACCCCTTACCTGCCACAGTCAATGCAGTGACCAAGTGCTCCCAATAAGGATTCAAAGCGACATTGAAGGGAATATTGTTGTAGCACCAAAATCGTGCACATGCCAACTTCGCCTCACGATGCAACTCTCTATTCCATGTATTTGCAAGACCATCCAATGAAGGTTGCGCACCAGGAGTGTTCCGAGGAACAAAAAAGCTATCAAGCCCTTTGCTTGATCGTCGTATCCGTGGCCCAATGGAAGGTGTAGAAGAGGCCTCTACACTTACACCTCTATAATCTGACCCTATAGAACTCAAATCTCGGTTTGGGGCTGCCATTGCCTCTGCTGCTCTCTTTTTAGCTTCTTTCTTTCGTTCATAATCCATAAGGAGGACGTGCACCTCCCTCTGAGCCTCCACAGGAACTTTGTGACATATCTCAACATCATTGCAAGGGACCTGTGCAAGGTGGTATTTAAGTCGATTAACGCCTCCGGACATATGTTTAGTGCAATGGTTACAAATGACATCTCCTCGCTTTGGACCTGGTGTCCCATGTTTCCAGCAAGGGTCTTTAGGTTTGCCACCGGTTCTTCTACCTCCAGTTCCACTTGCAGAAGCCATAAGTTATAACCTGTTACCTATCAAAAAAGAGACAATAAATTAAAAATTTAAATTTGACAATAACACAGTTGCTGTATTTTGACATTTTTGCTATAAAAAATAAATGAGATTCAAAATTATAAAAAGACTGTATGATATGAAAGGAGAGATTTTGGACTGTATTATAATTTATTTATAAGATATGTGTTTTATTTATAAAATTTTGACAGTAATTTCCTATTTATTATTAAATGACTGGTCACTGTATTATAAAAAATAAAAATTAAAAAATGACTATCATATGAAAGAAGAGTTTTTGGACGAATTGTTAAAATTTATATAGGATTATGATGGTTTTAATTTTCAATTTTTTTACTCAGTGACTAATAAAAAAACCGAAATTTTAAAAGACTGTATCATATGAAATTATGAATTATGAAAGGAGAGATTTTGGACAAACTGTCAAAATTTATATGGACCCTGGACGAGTCACGAATTGTTAAAATTTATATAGGATTATGATGATTTTAAATTTTAATCGAAATTTTAAAAAGACTATCATATGAAAGGAGAGATTTTGGAC
The DNA here is from genome assembly GCA_027924645.1 of Cunninghamia lanceolata. Classification (NCBI taxonomy): domain Eukaryota; kingdom Viridiplantae; phylum Streptophyta; class Pinopsida; order Cupressales; family Cupressaceae; genus Cunninghamia; species Cunninghamia lanceolata. The sequence continues at coordinate 3,688,412 of BSBN01000941.1, forward strand.
GAACTGTCAAAATTTATAGTCAATGACTAAAGTCTAATAAAATTCGAAATTTAAAAAAAAATGTATCATATGAAAGGAGAGATTTTGGACGAACTGTCAAAATTTATATAAATTTTGACAGTTCGTCCAAAATCTCTCCTTTCATAATATCATATGATACATATTACAGTCATTTAAAAATTTATAATGAATCAAATTATCAATGATAATCGATCCAAAATTTTAAAATGTCACAAACTACAGTCACAGTTCGTCGAAACTCGAAAATCACTCCAAAATTTGGAGTCTGGACAGTTCGTCCAAAATCTTTCCTTTCATACGATACAATCTTTTTAAAAATTTTGTTTTTAAATTTTTTAACAGTTCATCCAAAATCTTACCTCTGCCCTTCGATTTCGCCTCTAAATGAGAAGATTTTGAATTGAATCATGCCGCCGGGAAGAACAGAAGTTTTCGCGCCGCCGGAAGCCGTAGAGAGGGTTTCGCGAGTTCATAAAATGAAAAATAACGCTTTAGGGTTTTCGGTTTTATGTGTTTTAAGTGTTAAAAAGCAAACATGTTTTTATGTGCCGATTTTGGAGGAATTACTTGCGTTTTCTCACGATTTTTTGGTAAAAACCTCGCCGCGAGTTTTTTGAAAAACCCGAGCTGAGTTTTGCAGAGAAAAACTCGCCCCAGTATTTGCTGTGCGAGTAATCGTGGGTCAGGCGGTTTATTGGCGAGTTTTTCAACATTGCTGGTTCCAATTTGAAACTACCTTTCTTTAAAGGAATGGTCGCCGATGACCAATCTAATTGTATTTCTCCTCCAAGATCTTTGCAGAAGCTTCTACTTAATGGCATCCCATAACTAGCTGGAATGTCGGCTACCAAAATAGTCATCATTATTTTCTTCTCGGGGCAAGCCGCCAACCGTACTTGAGCATCCTTCAATTGTCCAACCAATGGCACTGACTTAGACTCAAGCGAAAAACACTTGTCATGCGTTTTGGTGCACGAGAGTCCTAAGGCATTCATCACCTGCAAAGACATGACGTTGTCCGAGGCTCCTGAATTAATGATACAATTGCTCAATTTATAGCCTCTTATATACAGAGAGATATAGAAAGGCTTTGGCTTTTCTTCTGCTGGAACGGAAGATTCAAGCAATGTAGGCTGCATGACAGTCTCCTTGACATATTTAACAATTCTATCCAGCTGATCTGGATGGTCTTGAAGATACTCCAACTGAGAAATCTGCACCTTTGTCTTCATCATGGAATCCACTATATCAAAATTTGCCGACGACGAATCTTGAGCAGCCTTGACATTTTCATGTGGTGGCTTAACATTAGAAGTGGAAGCCACTTCCTTCCCCTTTTCTTTCAATCTTAGTCTATCCTCTTCTTCTTTCTGTGCTTTGAAATGTTGAGCACGTGTAAACACAAGTGTCGAAAGATTTTCATGATTCACTGCAAGAGAATATTGACAAAGATCTTCTTGTTCTTCCTTTATTAAAATGGGTTCATTCTGGAAATATCCCGTAGTAGAGTCGCCATCAAAGTTGTCTGTCTGTGGTAAGACAACGTTTGCACTTGGGGAAGGGACAATGCTTGAAATGGGTGTAGCATCAGCATATCCCATGATTTGATTCATCCTTAAATTTTCAGGACATGTGGCTCTAGTATGTGCATCAGTCTCATGAAAGGAACAAAATACTGCATTTTGAGTAGCATCAACTACTTGTCTTGGTGGTGGTGCTGGCAACCTGGGCCTGTAATTATTGAAAGGCTGAAAATTATTCCTCTTAGGCTGATATGGTTGCTGTGATTGATACTGTTGCTGTGGTCGGTATGGCTGTTGTGCAGGTTGCCCCTAAGTAGGCAACTGTCTCTGAGTAGGCAACTGTCTCTTCATGATAGTCACTTCGTTTGCTACCTTCTGTAGCAATGGATCCACAGAACTCTGAACAAGAGGCCTAATTGAATCCGTCTTCATCTTGCCAGAGGTAATCATGTCATCCTCTAACTTGATGGCATTTTCTTGAGCATTGGATAATTCTGTTTCATTAGCCGATCTCAAAAAGAAGGGTATCTCAGAAGGAAGAGCATTAATGAAACTGCTCAACAGAATTTGCGGAGATGGATTAAGTGTATGAGAAAGACGTGTAACCAGGCGATTAAACCTTGCCACAAACTCCCTCATTGGTTCATTGTTTTCCATCTTTGAATTTGAGAGTTGGGCGAACAATCTGTGACCGTCTTCGGCAGGCTTGAACCTTGCCAAGAATTTCTCGCTCATAGTTGCCCAACTTGTAATGATGCCTGGTTCTAGATGATTGAACCAATCGGCAACATTTCCCACGAGAGTCTCAACGAAAAGACACACAACAACATCATCATGTGATACATGCAAAACTACGCAAGCTGTTGTGAATGCAGAGATGTGTTCATCAGGATGTTGAGTTCCATCGCCGTGGAACTGGAGAAAGTGCTTCCTTGACCCCTTTGGTAACTCATGATGTGCTTGCAGGGCCAAAGGTCCAATGTTATTACCCCAAGGCAATGGGGGTGGTCGCCTCTGATTTGCATCATTGTGATTGTTATTATTTGCATCACCTATCGCTCTAGGCTTGATTATTGGTTCCTCTTGAGGTTCTTCTTGCTTGACTTCAGGAACTGTCTGGACTCCAGGAACTATGTTGGATACCTCTCCAACTTCTGTAGGAACCAGATCTTGGAAGAAAGGATCTGTAGCACCGCTTTTTCCCCTTCTTGAATAAACCCTGTGAGCTAGGATTATTTACTGCCACGCGGGAGGTGGTAATACTGGTCTTCCTGTCGCAAGATCTGCTTTGTGTTCTTCTTCGTTAAGAATAGTAGCCGTGTTTCTCCACTGATCAGGACTTTCCTTTTGCGCAAATATGAAACTCCTCAGGCTACTAATGATGTCCATTTGCTCTCTTTCCACTGGTACAAGATTTGGTTGAATAGAAGGTGGTGTAAGATTTGGTTGTGAATTGGAGCAGTAGGAGGCTAGACAGTCATTCCCGTGTCATAAGCCTAAGCCTGCTTGAAGTTTTATGCCTCGTGCTCCACGGTGGGCGCCCGAAAACTGTTGGCGTTTCAATTCGCATCTCTGGAATGCGAGTTGGAAACGGACAGCTATGCACAGATAAATTGCTCTCCTATTGGAAGGGGGAGTTCCCTTTTTGCTGATGTTCGCTGAAAAGATAAATAAATTAAACTCCGCCTATCTTCTTTTTGATTCTCAGCTGCGAGCACAAGGTTATAAAATTCTAAATGCTGTAGAAGAGGGTTTTTCCTTTTTAAAACTTCTACTACAACTAGGCTTAAACTGATGACGCTTTTAATCTCCTAAGTAAATTCATAGCAAAAGAGATCAAAAGTGGACAAGGAATGATTGTTTTAACACAAAAACTTGAGTAAATTTGTCCTAGATTTACATCACAAGACTCATTGTACTTTAATGATGAAAGCTGAAATAAAAGTTACACAAGCCACACATCTGACGACAAAACTTGATGATCCGAGATAGAATATCAGAGCAAAAATAGGCATGAGACTTCTATTCAATATCATAAAGTTAACACAACTCCAGGACAACAATACTGTAGCAAAAGGCAGGCATACAGCAAGCAATCAAACACTGGAGGACAGATTACACAGAGTGAACAAACACTTGGAATAACAAAATCTACAGGCTAGAATAGCCACAGCAAATTTGCTATCACCAAAGTAGTTCCATTACAATGGGCAAGGCTGCCCTTATTTATACTAAAATCAAATAAGTAGGGAACTCTAAAATCTCCTTGATTAACCCTAACTTGCCAACTTGCAAGCTTTATTTCTAATCTAAGACAAAGATACAATTAACAAACGCTTTAAAGCAAAGAAAACTCCAACTAATGCAAAGTGATTTCTTTCTAAATCAAGAATGGATGAGCTTAGGATGAAAGCAAATGCTTTAAAACAAAAAAGCATCTAATTTAAAGCTACTTTCTTTTGAAATGCATCCTCATCAACATTCTTGCTTTTTGGTGATGTCATCCATTAATATTCTGGGAAACAATATCTTCTAAAAAGCGAGTGACCGCATCTTTGCGAGGAACACTGATACTCTCCAGAATGATATTCTGATTCTCTAACATTTCTTCACGGTTTGCAACAATCTGAAGAAATTCATGAACTTCGCCCACAACTTTTTCAAACTTCACTGTCATTGCGGCAAAACGACCCATCTTGCTGACATTGATATCATCATTAAAATTGCTGCGGACGAAAGTCTGGAACTCTGCTTGCACTTCTTTGAGATCATACAGGGTACCATCTTCTTTTTCATACGAACACGGGATCTGAGAAACAAAAGATCTGACGAACTTGAGAACATTTACTACCTTTTCTTTCTATTCTATTAACTCTGAAATTATACTGTCATAAGTTTTTACTGTGAAAAGATATTGCGCTTTCCAAGTAGAAACTATCTTTTTATCTTCAACAGAATCAACAGAATCATGTGCTATCTTCAAGTCAGAGATAATGATCTCAAACATCGGTCTATTTTCAGCCATAGTCTGCTGCAACCCCTGAATGCCTTAACGTAAATCATGTGCATTATACTTTAATTGGTAAAACTCTGAAAGTGCAACTCTCCCTTTAGTCACAAATTCTTCCACCCAATTATTCATGTGCCTCCCATAGAGGACCAACTGACTGAACTGCCGCTGATCGGCTGGTGATTCAAAATGCAGAGGAAGCAATAAATCAGCTTGTGATGCGCTATGGAAAAGGTTGGAAATATACCGCCGCAGCTGCCTAACTTCAACCTTGAGAGCTGCTTTGTCTTCTCCATCTTTCAACACCCTCTCTTTTAGATTATCCGCTGCAACCTCGAAGAGATTTGCATCTGTATGCCGGGTACTCGTACCAAGATTAACTTTGACAACCTTGAAGTCATCAACCTCAATATCATCAACACTTCTATCTTCTGACGGTGTTGCAGTTTCTAGGATCATTTCTTTATTCGCAATCTTTTCAATGCGAACCTGCTTCTTCAGCTTCTTGTCTGGCGTGTCTTGGTAGACGTTTTTAAGCTCTGTTAAATCCAACTGATATGAAAGCTTTCTCCTCTTCCTTCCCAGAATGTTTTCAAGCCAGGATGAACCATCCTCTCTTGGAAACTTGGTCCTAACTTCATCAACTCCTGATGAACCATTATGTGTATCGGAGTTACGAACTGGCGAATCTGGCTCTGAATCTATGTGGATAGGAGAAGTGCTCGGTGAAGTAGGAGAAACATGATTTGAAGGTAATGCTTCAACATGCGGTGTTGGTTCAACGGGAACTTCTGATTCAACTGCTGGTTGTTCCTGCTGGACATGAGCTGGAGACTCATCCTTTTTCCTCTTTAATTAAGCCATTTTTGTTCGTTTTGGAAGAACACTCATAGCTTTAACCCTTCTTTTTGGTTTGGAAGTGGAAGGTTCTGATGGTTGTACAACTGGCGGCTCTGCTACCGGAATGTCCTCCTTTCGCTTATTCTTCAAGAATATCAAACTATTTTTAACAACTCGACTCGTTCTTTCTTCAATGGAAGTGTTCTTTTTTATTGACCAATTAACTGGTGGCAATGGTTGTTTCTCAACTTGATCCCTGAACTACGTGGGAAGTAGAACTTCACATTTTCTATCAAACCCTCTACATCTTCCGACAGGATATCAGACATCTGTTGAAGAGTAAACCTGCTGTAACTGCGTTCTCACACTTCAAACTCATTAGCACAATTAGCCCAGAAGTCTTCAACTGCATGCGTATGCGCACAATTTTGACCAAGATGTGATGCAAAAACACCACGAGGATCATATGAAGACCTCTTGTCGAAAAACTTAAGACCATACTTGGATGATTCATTACCAATTACCTTGGCATCTGCTCCAGTTTTGCATTTGTAAATACTCATCCCAATTGGAAAAGGAAAGGATGCTGCTGCAAGCAAACCGGAGTGTCCTAGATTCCTGATAGCATTATTTCCTGCATCCTCGAAAGAGTGCAAATTGATCCCTGGAAGTACTTTATGCAAGTCTGTCTCGAAAGTTCTCAAGTAATCATGAACCAATGCCATTTTGGGCTTGATTTGTGCTGGAGAGTACTGCATACTGAAAGATTTGAAAATTGGCTGTGAACACACCTATGTCGGAAAAACCTTGGACAAATGGCTGAAAATTACTTGCTGATTTTTAGAAAAAAACAGAATGTGAGCAAAAACGCTGGCACATGGGTTTTGTAGGCAATTCTGTTTTGAAACAACCTAGATTGTCGGATTTTGAAAAAGCGGAGACTTTCCCGAAAAAGCAGCAAAAAAACAGATTCCCAAAAAAAGCAAAATTCCCAATCTTCAAGAGGATGAAATTCTGGATGGAAAACTGAAAAAACTTCAGTCCAATTTCTGAAAAGCGATCCCCTAGAAAAAGGGACCCTGAAAAAGCGTGCTTCCCTGCTTCCTCAACCCGAAACTATGAAGAATGCTGAAAAAACACTTCGTTTGAGTCTTCGAATCTTCGTTGAAACAAAAATAAAAATCCTTTCTCTGGATGCAACTTGCAAAAGATAATGAATAAAGAAGCCAAATGCTTGTCTTTATAGAACTTTAGGGCGAAAAAACAACTTTCTTTGTGAAAGAATAAAACTTGGATCTTATCCATGAAGAAAACAACTTTTAAAGCACAAATCCAAGTGGATGTCTTTGAATAGGATGAATCCCTATTTTGTAGCTGCCTATGGCTTCATGTGTAAGATGACAAAAAATATCTTCTTTTGATGATTTCATTGAACACGCAAGTTGCCAAAAGTGTTAGCCAATTTTATTTCGTTTTCGACACTTTTGCACTCGTTCTGACTCCAGTATGGCTTGTCTCTGACTTCAGCAAGATGGTAAAATGTCAATGTTGACTAAAAAAGCTGACTGATCCTGACATTTTGGAGATTTATCAACCGTGATTCCATCCCCAGCCTCCAATTGACGTTCTGACGTCGTTCAACTGCGAATTTGACTTTCGGAAACTGTCACTGGGCGAAGTTCTAGAATTGACTGTCGGAAAACATTGGTAGATCATGAAATTTTCTATCTTTGGTGAACTTGGGCGCCTCTAGCCTCCAGGGGCGCCTGACTTTCAATGCCTTAGTCACTTTTTAAAAAATTTCAACATTTCCAACTTTCCGATTTCTGTGCGCGTTCCGGTGGCTGTGGACCCCTGTTTGGCTGTTGATTTCTGTCTGCTGGGACAAAACTGAGTCTGATGATCTAGCAGATAGGTAGGCCTGATGAAAACTTAGCTGACTGTACACTCTGTTTACCTCGAAAAACATGCCAAATTGACCTGCTATGAACCAGACTGGGCTGACGAAGGAAGATTTTCGTTTTCGGGAAAAACTCAAAAATAAACTAAGTCTGGTTGATTTGGGCGCCCCTAGCCTCCAGGAGTGCCTGACTTTGAATGCCTTCGAATTTTTTTGGAAATTTCAAATTTATTTGCCATTTCTCGATTTCCGTGCCAACAGCCCTTGTTTGTTCTTCGTTTTCGGTTGTCCGGATGACTGTTGAGGCGAGACGGGGGATGATCTGAGTAGCCTGAACACATCTGTGATGAAATCCCAGCTTTTACCAACTTTTGACCGAGTTTGACCAAGTTTGACCAAGTTTGACCACTTGGAAATGAGCTGACGGAGGCATTTTTGACGTTTCTCGAAAAACGCATAAAAAATCTAAGGCATGAGAAGTTGGGCGCCTCCAGCCTCCAGGGGTGCCTGGAATCTAATGCCTTAGCCAAATTCTTGATCTTCAACCTTCGTTTGCAACTTGCTCCGTTTTGCGTGTCGACAGCTACTTCCTGATGTCGATTTCGATGATTTCGTCAGTCAGCTGCCACTGGATGGCGAATGAACTGTATAGCCTGGGTACATCTGACGTGATTTCCAACTTTTCAGGGCCTGATGACCATAATGACTGCTTTTACGCTCACTGGAACTGACTGACGGAGACATTTCTTTCATTTTCTTGAAAAACACGAAAAAAATCTAACACTGGTGAAACTGGGCGCCCCTAGCCTCCAAGGGCACCTGGATTCTCCAGACTTAGTCAAATTTGATGATTTTCAACTTTTCTCCTCACTTCGGATTGACCTTGCTCCGTTTTGCATTCTTCGTCGAATTGATGACTGTTCATCAGTTCTGAGTCGTTGGAACGACGTCGAAAACCTGAAAATGAGCTCTAACAGATGAATTTCCTTCATTGACGACTTCAGAGCTCATGCTTTGCCTTCTGAAAAAGCAAAAATGACCCAATAGAGAAAACTTGACCTTTTGCAGATTTTGTCTGGGCCATGTTGATCGTGAAGCAAAATCGACCAATGAGAATCAGTCACGACACCTGAATTGGAGATTCTTTTTTTAGAAACTTTCTATTTTTAGAAAATTTTGCCAACATCTGTATCTCAAGAAACCCAGAAAACCTAATTTGACGTCTATTTTTAGAAACTTTCTAAAAATAGAAATTTCTATTTTTAGAAATTTTTGCTTTTTTGACTTTTTGACGAAAAATTTTCTAGACTTGCTCAAAATGCCTTAATGAAGCAAAAATTTTGATTGCGTACAACACAATCAATCCCACCAATCCAGGTAATACATGTGGAGGTAGTATTGTTGGATCACCTCGAGTAAGGAGGACATGCACAGCTACTACGGATAGGCCTATGCAACCTACTTTTCTTCCTATAGAAGAAGAGGTCATTGAGGAGATATAGGTTGAGGAAGAGGAACCACCTTTTGATGATAATTTGATAGCTATGGTTGATGAGTATGATTCACTTCCTGATCATGTAAGTGTTGATGAGGTTTTTGTGACTACAGCAACATTAGAATAAAATACTGAGTATCCTATCCTCTCTTGAATAAAGCTTCTCAGACGTTGAACTATGTGATCGAATGAGACTGCTCCAAGGTTCCTTTTATGTCAGGTCTTGACGTGCACAGGGATAGACTGAGTAGAATGATGTGATTTGCTGGTAATCACTCGGGGGACTTACGTGGGCTTACTCCTTCGTGGACATGGAATTCACTCCTGGGACTCGGATTGGTGGGTGAATGAAACTCCTTCGTGAATGGACAACCTAGAACCTACTGCTTCCTCCAATAGAGAGACTGGGATTTCACTGTTTCTTCCACGGAAAGGCTTGGATTTCACTATCTCTCCCAAGGAAAACAAGGCGTAGGCTCTTAGTTCCACTTCCGGATAGGGAATGATTTCTCAGTGAGGTTCCTTATGGACAATTCCTAACGAAGATCTAAAAGAAAATGCAAAAGATGAGGTAAGGGTTCAGGAATCTAATCAATGGAAATGACCGCTGTTGAAGATGGAAACTGGAACCAGTCCTCTGCTTCGTCATGAGACAACAGCTAGGCAGGGATGGTGCTATCTTCTAAGGGGGAAGTAAGGATTTTCAGACTGCTCCTGCAAGGGACATGGAACTGAAACATGCAGAATAGTCGAAGTTAGACTTAGAATTAGTTCAGGCTAACCATGCACGGTGATTTGCAAGCCATAGATCACCAATGGTATGAACAAACAGATTCAACCATTCAACAGTAATAATCTCCATCATTCTAACTAATGAAAAGCTTTGAAAAAAAATACAAAAGAAACAACTTAGATCTTGGAGCTTATGATTTGCTTCAAAGAAGTCAGAAAACCATGCCACCATCCAAAGAATATCAAGAACACCAATCTTCAATGTCCATGTATTGATTTGGGAATGTCTTACAACAATCTTGCTGATTCTTCAAAGTTCCTTGCTCCAGAAATGGAGTGCAACAGAAAGGAACAGCTAACTAACTACTTGCTCTAAGAGCCTAAGAAATGAAAGAAGAAAGAAGACCCCTTCAAATGAGGCCCCTCAGCCTATTTATAGGCAAACAGAATACAAAGAGGAGGTGAGGAGATCAGATCTTAACCCTAAAGAGATAAGGATGAACATGTCATAGGCTCCATGGGATGCTGCCACCTATCTTGGACGCCACCTGCCCTGGATGAAAAGTTGCCACTTGTCCTGGACGCCAGGCTGACTAAGCTGCTTAGTAGGTAGGTGAGACCAGTCAACTGTCTGTTTGTCTTGCTCCTTGGTCGCAAATTCCATGGTGTCCTGGAATCCACTTGTCCTGGTCGCAAATTCCACTTGGAACAGGATTTTGCGACCAGGAATGATTTTCTTCCTGGGCGCAAATTCTAGGGGGTCAAGGAACTTTGTGTGGAGGAATCTTGGAATGGAATTCCTTCCTGAGTTGGAATTCTCTGTCGTGGAATAGAATTCCCTGTCTTGGATTCCTGGGTTGGAATTCCTCATTCTTGGCATGGATTCCCATTCTTCTCGATGGATGGTGAACTTGAAGTGCATCCTCCGGGTTGTCCAAGGATTGATCCTCTTGTCCGGAACCGGAATCCCTGATATTGGACTTGGAGTGATTTCTCCCATTCCGCCATCCTTGATGCAGGCATTCCCTGTGTCATTTGAAATCTTTGGAAGGGCATCTTGATCTTTCTTATCCCCTTGTGCGAAGTCTCCCTGTCGCCGAACTAGAATCTTTGATGTTGCCTTCCCTTCCCTCGGTATGCATGTGTAGTCTTCTTATTGTTGGAACTCCTAGATCCTTGAAATGGTCATCATTTCCAGGGCTTGAACTCTCTGCATCCATCCTGCTTGCCCCGGATCATCTTTGTTCATCCTCCTCATGGAACTTATCCTCGTCTTGGATTCCTGCAAAACAAGGGAAACCTCGAATAGTCATGATGCACAAAATCCATAAATGCAATGCAATATGAAATGAAACATGAATGATTTTGCAAGTTTTGATCAATTTCACTTATAAATTCCTGAACAAACAAAGGATTTCCCTCATTCTCCGGCATTCTTCATATTCGACTGACTTTTCCTTCATTCCAGGGTTACCAAGCACGGACAGGAGGAATTTCAGGTCAGGGAGCAATTTCCAGGTGGTTGGGGATTCCATGGAGTCGGGGATTCCTGCTCATCCTAGAATTCCACTTGTCCTGGAGGATGATTTTCTGCCCCTTGGAGGATGAATTTCTGCCCTTGGAAAGTGAATTTCTGCTCTTGGAAAGTTCAGAAATCTGCCTTAAACCTACAAAAATTCTTGCCTTAATGAAGAATTTGCCCTTGGAAATACTAAAATCTGGAATCCTCCTTGGACAAAGTTGTCCTTCTCTTGATGAAACCCGCCCTTGGAAGATATATTTCTGCTCTCCTTGGTTTGGAATTGAATTAGAATGACTGAAAGTGACTTGAGCGCTGCGTTATATAGGCATTTAAACCTTCTTTGCCACTTGGCCGACTTAGGTTAGCCTAGAAAAAATCCTAGCCACCATACTTTATGACCCAACCAACTTAGATCTTTTGTCTTTTTCTGCTTTGTCAGTGGTCGGGGAATTTGGTTTGTTGGGGAATTTGGCCTGTCGGGGAATTTGCGACCTTGGACAAATTCTCCTTGAGTCAGGGATTCCTTCCGTTTGAATGATTTTGCAACTTATCTGTTTGAAATTGGCTAAGTCTGGAAGTCTGAAATCCTGAAATCCTGAAAAATTGACTAAGTCTGAAATCTGGTGGATCCTCCAAATTCTAGATTTTGCATGTTAAATCCAGTGGATTTGAGACCTATCTCAAACATCTTGAAAGGTACATTGAAAAATATTTAAAGTATAAGAAACTTATACTTAAATATATTTTTTAATATACCTTTACCCTAAGAGACATTGAAAAATGGCAAAGTTCCCCGGGAGCGCAATTTCCACTGGTGCAGGATTTTGCGCCCAAGGACAAAAATTGTCCTAGAGCGCATATTCCCAGCAGTCAAGGATTTTGCGCCCAAGGACAAAAATTGTCCTTGAGCGCAAATTTCAGTAGGTCAGGGATTTTGCGCCCAAGGACAAAAACTGTCCTGGAGCGCACTTTTCCACATGTGCAGGATTCTGCGCCCAAGGACAAAAATTGTCCTGGAGCACACTTTTCAGTAGGTGAAGGATTTTGCGCCTTTGACCCTGCCTGTCCAGTTTCATGGATTTTGGCCTTGGAAAAAAATCCTTTTTCTTCAATTTTGAGTGGGATTTCAGTTTTGCATCAGGTATACTTTTAGCTATTTTTATGGAGGTTCAGTCATTGACATAGGATCAGAAACACGGGGCTTTCGTTTCTTCCATCCCTCATTTCTTCCATCCCCTCGAGGAATCTCATTCCCATGGCGAGATTCAGAGTTCGTTTCTTCCATCTTTCGTTTCTTCCATCTTTCGTTCCTTCCATCCCCTCGAGGAATCTCTCATTTCCATGGCGAGATACGGAGTTCGTTTCTTCCATCCTTCGTTCCTTCCATCCCCTCGAGGAATCTCTCATTTCCATGGTGAAAGATAGAGTTCATTTCTTCCATCCTTCGTTTCTTCCATCCCTCAAGAAATCTCTTATTTTCATGGTGAATTTATCAGATAGTCAAGGAGGAATTTCCTAGGTCGCACATTTTAGTACCAACAGGATTCCCTTTGTCCAGGTCGCACTTTCCAGGCTGAACTAGATTCCTGACCAGGAACGCAAATTCCACTTGGTCAGGGAGGAATTTTCCAGGTCGCAAAATCCAGACAGTCAAGGAGGAATTTTCTAGGTCGCAAATTCCTGACGGTCAGGGAATTTCCTCTGTCAGGAATTCCTCCAAGGCAAAATGTCGCAGCTTCAGGGTGGGTCTTGGAATGGAATGATCCTTGAATTCCTTGTTTTGCAAATTTCACTAAGTGAAGGAATTTTCCTATCCGGAACTCTTGCAAGGTAGAAGGTCGCCCTTTTGGAGTGGGTCAAGGAATGTTCAGTTCAGGAATGTTCCTGTCAAGGAAAATCCAGTTCAGGAATTCCTTCCTGTCAAGGAATATCCAGTTGAGGAATTCCTTCCTATCAAGGAATATCTAGTTTAGGAATTCCTTCCTGAGGATCTTGGGTTTTCTTGCCTTGAGCTGTGGAATTTCTATTCACTCTGGATGAAGCTTCTTGACATTTAAACGAGGATTTATACCTTGGAACGAGGAACTACCTCTTTTATCATGGAACCCCTGTAGTCATCTTTGGAATTTTCCATTACTTCAAGTCAGGGATCGATGAGTTTCGGCAAAGAATGACAAGCCCTTGGTGCATCCCGGACTCTGGATTTAGAACTCTGGAACAAAAATCATGGTGGGTTTTGGATTGGAACAGGAACTTCTGGACTGGGGTGTTGGAACAGGAACTTCTGTACTGGAGTCTTGGAACAGGAACTTCTGTACTGGAGTCTTGGAACAGGAACTTCTGGACTGGGGTTTTGGAACAGGAACTTCTGGACTGGAGTGTTGGAACAGGAACTTTTGGACTGGAGTCTTGGAACAGGATTCCTTATTTATTACAGAGTCTTATGCTGAGAGTGAAGGATTTGGACTTCTTCTATGGAATGATGGACTCCTTCCATGGACTACCCAGGTTTAATTGAGGAATGATAGGTAGGGCCTTATTCATCCTCAGGAGAATCACTCTTTTCTTCACTCCTAATGTTCCCTGTGAGCTGACTACTCGGACATTGTTTCCTAGTTTCATGGATCAGGGCAAGAAACTGCAAGATTAAAGCAAAAACGACGGTGAAAGGGAGCAAAAGCGGGGGTCCCCATTTGCAATGGGGTGATGTGTGAAAATGTCACAACAGTAAGGAATCGCATAAACTTCAACAACTACATGAGTCAAAAGTGGGAACAGTGAAGAGGTAGAGTTGAAAGACAAAGAAGACCATAACCTACTCAGCCCAAAGAATATAAGGATGCATTGAATAAGATTCCTCTCCCTAATTTTGATGGCAATAGCAAAATCAGTGTTAGAGCATGGGTACACAAGTTGGATACTTTTCTTACGCTCAAACCTATGAGTGAAGAAAAGGCTATACACTTTGCTACTATGCATTTGGAGGGATTGGCATATGATTGGTGGCACCATCGACTTGTTTCACAGCATCATAACAGGATCACTTCATATGATGAGTTTACTAATAAACTCATTACTAGGTTTGATCGCAAGGATGTAGAAGTCTACTACAGGGAGTTAGCACAGTCGAGATAGATTGGTAGAGTAGACTCATATGTTAATGAGTTTTAGAAGATTGCAGTGATGGTTCCTGACATGACAGATAGGAGAGTCACTATGTTGTTTGTTGAGGGTTTGAATGACAGGATAAGAGGATTGGTCACAGTTCATAGGCCAACTATACTTGATGAGGCATGTAATAAGTGAGATTAAAATGAAGATAATGACTAATCAAATGCATAAACAACACGATTATACCTTCCTTTTGACCTCACGTATCCATGCGGGAAGGAGATGCGCCATGTAGCTCCTCAAGATTTCTCCCGTGATTAGAGTGCAAAATGACTAATGTGGATTGCTCAATGCCTACAACACACTGTAAATGGGAGACAAGTGGATTAATGCCTGATTTGGATGGAGGTTGGGAATGATTGGAATAATTTTGACAGAGGTCTGGTAGGATGAGGAGATTGGGGAGTGGTTTTTGATAGAGGTTTTATGCATGAAATGGTCTCATGAAAATGGCTTAGAGGGGTCAATTTATAGGATTTTGGAGATGAGGATGGAGGGTCAGGATTCATCTGATCAGATCAAGGGCTAGGAATAAAAGTAAATCTTTTATTCCTAGTGGATGAATTAAATATTCTCATTTTGGGAAGAGTGGAGGTGAGTGGGGGACAACTGAATTTTATATTCAGTGATTGGGAATGAGTGGGAGACAATTGAATTTTATATTCAGTGATTGGGAATGAGTGGAAGACATCTGAATTTTATATTCATTTTAGTGGATGAGTGGGGGACAAGGTTAATTAAGTGTTTTCTTAATTAACTTAAGCATGATTTATCTAATTAATAGGAATTAGAGAAATGGATAAATCAATTAAATGAATATTAGGAATATTCATTCAATTAATAGGATAAGATTGTAAGGTTAAATGAATCAATTAGGTGAATTAATTGATCACAAGGGACATGCAGATGGGGAGAGTGGATTAGTGCAGAGGCACAGAAAATTGGTTTGCAGAGCAGTCCCATTTTAGGTGTCTACATTTGCCCCTCTTTAAAATGGTGTTGCGACTAAGCAACATCAGTTCAAAGAAGTTAGAACATAGAGATGATTTGGATAGAAAAAAGATTTTGGTTTGGAAGAATAGGGTAAGGTTTGGGGATAATTGGTATGGGTGATGCCCCCTCGAGAGAATAGGCGGGTTGCGAGAACACGGTTGTGCTCTCGAAATGGATGGGACAGATTGGTAGACGTGGTCAGAGGATAATTGGTGGGATGAAAGGATAATGATGTTCGGAGATGATTGGTGGATGATCATTGTGCTGAAACTGAATTTCAGCAATCCTAGGTTTGATATAGCAAAGTGGATATGTTCACCAAGGTACAGAAGACCAGGGTGATGATTTTATCCAACATTTGCATGGACAAGACATGTAGACAAAGGGATGATCTCATGCATGCCCAAGATAGTACAACATTGTCAAGACGAGGGAAGGGGACTCATAGCATAAGCTGTTAGTACAAAAAAGGTATGATGAACCTTAGATGCATAAGGAGATCAATATGCTAGAACCGACCCTATGATCAATCAAGATATGAATACTAGCTTGGAGTAATGAAACCAACCCTACAAGCACAACATACAAAAGCAAGACTATGCCCCATTCTAGATGTTTTCGCCACATACCATGATATAGTAAGATCAAGGTAGCTTTGATGTGATCGTAGAGCGAGACAAAAAGATAAAAATCAATAAGCAAAAAGACCAACGAAAGATACAAATAGCCTTTGTGTGCTCTTGCCAAGAGACGTGATGATAGAATGATAGATTTTTGTCCATTGTTGGAAAGATATATCCTAGGATGCAGATCCGTTGGTGTTGATTAGAGAACTGTGGGAAGAAGGGCAAAGGAACAGTCTGGCCATGTGTAGGATTATGGTTGGTATGTTGATTGATGATTTTTGTGTTGAGGAACCTGTTTGGAGTGCATACGTAGCTTGTGTGTCTGTTATGAGATCCAGAAAGCTCAGTAAACGGGGTACCATCCAACGGGGTGGATGGGTGCATCTTAGATACCTGAGTACTGGAAACATCCTTCGTATTCCAGACTGCCTACATACTCTGTGTCCATGGGATCAAGGTACTTTTAAGATGCGGGCGAAATGAATATGTAGTTTTGGCAAGATCTGATGATGTGGGAATGGTTTGTGATAGGCTTGATGTGTTGAAGATTGATGGGTGTTTGATGATGAGATATGTTGTTTTTGGATTTTCAGTATTTTGTATTATTTTTGGATTTTTGGATGTTGCGATGTTTTTGGATTTTTGGATATTGCAATGTTTTTAGATTTTTGGATTTTGCGAATTTTTTTGGATTTTTTGATTTTGCAATTTTTTTTGGATTTTTTGATTTTGCAATTTTTTTTGGATTTTTTGATTTTGCATGTACATAGGGAACTTACAAGGATCCTTGCTGCATGGGTTGTCCTTGAGATGGAATAGGATGGGTCAGGCGATAGGACTGGATGTTTCGGAATTCCAAGCCATGGGATGTGTGAAATATGGAGTGGTGTGACGAGACGAGGACTTATTAGATGGTAGAACCGGCCACTACACATGGTGCCTGGAATAGGTTTTCACCATGGTACTTATCCAAGGCGTCACCGAAGTGATCTTCACCATTGGAAGTTTTTTATTGCACTCTGATTTTTTCTTGATTTTTTGATTTTTTTGGTGTTTTTGATTTTTTGATTTTTTTGATTTTTTGACTTGGGGTATCAGATAGGTTATGCATAGAACTTCTTGAGATACATGATATTCATTGGTTCATCTAGAGGCTGCCCCTCTGATGTTTCAAGCTGATAGGCTCCTGACCCATAATCGGCCGTGACGACATAAGGTCTTAGCCAATTGGGTTCAAACTTTCCTTGCTTCGGATGCTCTTGCAGGTTCTTCTAATTTTCCATTAGGACAAGGTCACCTACCTCAAATTTTCTGGTTTTGATCTTTTTGTTGTAGCTTCGTTTGAGGCGGTTTTGGTATGCCTGTAAGTGATTCAATGCATTCAGGCGTTTCTCATCTAGTAGGTCCAGTTGATGCAGCCTTGCGACGCGGTAGTCCTCATCAGAGATAATGTTTTGCAATGATACTCGGAGAGATGGGAGCTTGACCTCTATAGGTAAAATGGCTTCAGATCCGAATACTAGTGAGTATGGGGTGGCTCCTATAGGAGTGCGGATGCTTGTGCGGTAAGCCCATAGGGCGGGGTTAAGTTGGAGGTGCCAGTCGCAGCCAGCTTCATTGACTGTCTTCTTGAGAATGCGGAGGATGGTTTTGTTAGACGCCTCTGCTTGGCCGTTTCCTTGGGGGTAATATGGTGTAGAGAAGCGGTGTTTGATGTCAAATTTTTCGCACAAAGTGCGAACTTCTTGGTTTTTGAAGGGTTTTCCATTGTCAGTGACGATGGAATGGGGAATACCATATCGGCAGATTATATAGTGGAGGATGAATTTGGAGATTTGGATACCTGTGGTGAAGGTGAGTGGTATTGCTTCCACCCACTTTGTGAAGTATTCGGTGGCGGTGATTATGAACTTATGGCCGTTGGAGGATCGAGGATGTATTTTCCCTACAAGGTCGAGTCCCCACTATGAGAAAGGCCACGGCATTGTGATCGGTTGCAGCTCCTGTGCTGGTGCATGGATGAGATCGCCGTGCTGTTGACATGGGAGGCATGTCTTGGTAAACCTATGGGCGTTGCGGTCCATGGTTGGCCAGTAGTATCCGGTCCGGAGGATCTTTTTAGAGAGGGCAGGCCCACTGGAATGTGCCCCACAAATACCTGCGTGTACCTCTTCTAAGGCTACTTCGGCTTCCCTAGAGTCTAAACATCGTAGAAGCGTGCCGTCAAGACTCCTTTTATATAGTGTGTCGCCGACAAGAATGAAATGGGAGGCTTGACGGATGAATGATTTGCGCTGGGAATTGGATAGGTTAGGGGGAAGGATGTTGTCATGAAGGTAAAGGTATGTTTCTTGGTACCACGGGGACAAGGGGCCAACGACTTCGCACACTAATTTTGATTGAGGAACATCATATGCAAGGATGGGTAGCTCTTCTATAAGGAATTCATATTTCTTGCTATCCTTTTTCATATCGACCAGAGAGCCTATGGTAGCCATGGCATCGGCGGCTTTATTATTGAGCCTTGGGATTTGCTCGAATTGGATGTCATCAAAGTAGTCTTTGAAATCATCAACCATCTTCTTGTAGGGCAGGAGTTTGTCATCTTTGGTTTTGTATTCATTAGTGACCTGCCTAATGACCAATTGAGAGTCGCTGTACACCAGTAGCTTTTCAATTTTCCATTGGATGGCCATGCAGAGACCTATGATGAGAGCCTCATACTCTGCTACATTGTTAGTGCATGGAAATGTGATTTTGAATGATTTAGGGATCGTGTCACCTTGAGGGGTAACAAACAAGACGCCTGCCCCCCGAGCCTCTGTGAGTGTATGATCCATCAAAATACATCTTCCATGTGTCTGTGGCTGGTGTGATTGTCAGGATGGCCGCGTCTGGAAAGTCTGCAATAGTAGGATGTTCTGCAGGAATAGGTGCTTCAGCTAGCTGATCTGCTATGACTTGTCTTTTAATGGCCTTTCTCTCTGTGTATTCAATGTCAAACTCAGATAGAATCATAACCCATTTTGCCATTCTGCCAGTGAGAGCCGCTCTGTTTAGCAAATACTTCAGTGGGTCGATCTTAGCAATGAGCTTGGTCTTGTGATTGAGCATGTAGTGTCTCAACTTTTGGGATGTAAAGACAAGGGCTAGACATGCTCGTTCAATTTGTGTATAATTGAGCTCATACAAGATCAGGGTGCGGCTGATATAGTAAATGGCTCTTTCTTTCCCATGTTCATCATGTTGTGCTAACAAAGCCTCGACTGCTGTGTCTGTCGCGGAGATGTAAAGCAGGAGAGGTTCGCCTTGTCTTGGTGGAGTTAAAACAGGGGGATTAGCCAGATATTCTTTTAGCTGATCGAAGGCACTCTGACATTGATTGGTCCAGGCAAACGCTGTATCTTTCCTGAGGAGATGGTGGAATGGTTGACATTTGTCAGCGAGTTGGGTGATGAATCGGCGAATGGACTGTAGTTTCCCCTGCAGGTTGCGCAATTGTTTTAATGTTTTGGGAGGCGGCATCTCGGTGATGGCCTTGACCTTCGTAGGATCAACCTCGATTCCTCTTCTTGAAACTATATATCCCAGAAGTTTACCTAAGGTGATGCCAAAAACACACTTCTTCGGATTGAGACGAACATTATATTGCTCCAACCTGTCAAAGATCTTGGCTAGCACATCTAAGTGTTCTTCTCTGGTTTTGGATATCCCTAGCAAATCATCCACATAGTCTTCCATGACGTGGTGGAAGAGGTCATGGAAGATGACGGTCATGGCTCTTTGATAGGTGGCTCTTGCATTTTTCAGGCCGAATGGCATTACCACCCAGCAATATGTTCCCCATGGGCATGTGAAGGCCATTTTGTGCTGATCCTCTTCGGCAATTTTTGTCTGGTTGTATCCGAAGAAACCATCCATGAGGGATAACATTTAATATCCTACTGTGAGATCCACTATCATGTCGATGTTTGGTAGTGGGAAGTCGTCTTTGGGGCAAGCCTTGTTGAGATCCCTAAAATCAGTACAACAGCGTATTTGGCCATCCAGCTTAGCAACTCGTACGAGGTTTGAAACCCATTCAGGATAATCGATAGGGTGAATGAACCCCACATCCAGTAATTTTTTTAGTTCTGCCTTGACTAGGAGAGCCACTTGAGGATTCATCTTTCAAAGTTTTTGTTTGACTGGTTTCGCATCAGGACGCACTGCAAGATGATGAACAACCAAGGCGGGATCTAGCCCTGGCATGTCCGCATAGGTCCATGCGAAATTATGATTTCTTCGTGTAAAAAAAGCCAAGAAGTTTTCCTATTCAAACATGCTAAGGGATTCTGCTCTGTATGTGATTTTTGGCTCTTGTTCTGTCCCCAGGTTCATTTCCTGAGCTGGTTCTACCAAGATGGGTGATCTGTTTGGGTATACTTTTTCTATCTCAGGGAGGCCCATGCTTCCATCTCCTGGCGCCTCGTGGAGGTTTTCACCAGGAGATACATCTTTTATTTTTACTATTTTGAGATCTGATACTGCCGCGGAACGGTTTTCACCATCAGATCTATTTTTTCTGTTTTTATTTTTGTGACTGGAAACAGGGGTTGTCTCCCCGAAATAGGCATCTGGATGGAGTTCCATTATGTACCCTGCTCGATGATCTCCCAAAGGGAAGTGGTCTCTTACCCCCATCATTTGGGCGATGGCCTCGTCATTAGGTGCGATGTCGAAGACAGGAGGTCCACGTTGGTCCCAATCAATGAGGTTAGGGTAAGCTAGTGGTAAGTCAATGGAAGATGAAGCAAGGGTGGTGACGGAGTAGACGGTACAAATGGATGAGTCGAAGAAGTTAGAAAAATGGCTAAAGGATTCTTGAAGGTCCATTTCGTTAACATTGTCGACATCTAACGGGGGCGTAGCAGCCGTGAATAAAATACATTCGCCGAAAGGGAGGATGCGTTGTGGTTGACCATACCCTAATCCTTGAGTATAGGGATTCTTTGTTGCTGTTAGTGGTTCTACAATGCCCTGTTCATGAAGGCCTATACCGCCTTGTCCTTCGTAGCCTATGCTCTTGACAATTTCAGAAACTTTGCCGTAGATTTTTGTGGGGATTGTGGGGGCTTCTTGTTCAGGCTCATCATCTTTGTAAAGCCAAGATGAAATGTCTTCAAGAACATCCTGATCCAGGAGATGCTTCTTCTCGAAGGTGGGCGAGGGTTTGCACTTGATAATGACTGTATTGGCTGTCTCTATTGTTGGGATGCCGAATGTCTTAGGATTGGGTAATGTGCCCACACAAAAAGTGCTGTGTAGGTCATATTCCCCACATCCCATGTCGGATAGCTTGATCTGGACCTCAGGTGGTGGAGTTGCTTGGGTTGAAGTGGAAGCGATGCTTGTGGGGTCTGTAGGCGTCCGGACAACACTGAGAGGGGGGGTGAATCAGTGTTGTATTAATTTTCAAACATTTTACAACATTTTGCAAACTTTCTCTTACAGAACAGATGGAAAGGAATACATTAATGATTTGTTGAGTTTATATGCACAAGACTTACAATAACAGATGTAAACAAAACATGATCAAACCAATAATATGCACACACATAGAAGAAATCAAGACACAACCTTTTTACCGAGTGGAAAACCCTCAGGGGTAGAAAAACCACTCATGAAGTGCGTCACTGGCTTAACTGAAAAACATGCCTCACTGGCAATACAAATTGTCTCACTGACAAATATTAAGATCACACTGACCTATAAGCCTCACTGGCTAATACAATGCCTATTAACAAAACATCAATCTTTGTGTGCAAGACATGATTGCTGTTCAATCGGATTTGCACCATTGTATACAACCTTATACATCATGTTTGATTTTCAAATCAAGACCATTTTCTTTTACTGTAAACATCCTCCATATACAAATCTCTATAAACAATTTTCTCTGCAAATTATCTCTATTAATCTTTTATCAATCACTGCAATCAAAGCTTGATTCAATATTTCTTCTACTCTGCAAATTTGTCATTTGTATCATCAAATCATTAATCTGTATGACCTTGACACACATTATATGTATTCAATCTCTCATAATCTGTGTTTTTCATCTATGTCTTCTTCATAAACCCACACACACACTTCAATGTACCTGAAAAACCATTTTATACAGATTGAATAACCTTTCACCTGCACAGAAAAATCTTTTCATATTCCTTGATATTCTTGCATTTTTAAATCTGACCTCTTCAAATCCATCTTCAAACTTTGCAAGATCCTTCATATTCCTGCAAAAGAATCTTATACAAAAATATCATTTAACCTTCAATAAATTTTGCCCTTGAAAGAGAAAAATAAAATCTCTTCATAAAAATAATCAATCTCCTCCTTATTTACATAAAATGATATCTATCCACCAAAACCCCAACACATTTTTCTGACCCTTGACATCTGCAAAAATGACAAACTTGACCTTTCATTTTCTCTGATATTATAATCTTATCACTTCTGCAAATTTCAAATAAAATCTTCTTCAAAATCTTTTCTCAAAATGTTTTCAATAAACAAAAATTTTCTTCAAGGTTTTGCATCAATCTGCCAAAAAAAAATTGAATTTCATTCTTTTCACTTTTTCTTCATAAACTCTTTACAAAAATTTGTTCACAAGAATGATCCTTCAACTTCCTGAAAAAAAAAACTTCATTTTGCATAAGACTATTCATCTTCATGCAAACCCCTCTACTGAATATCTTCAAAATAAACTTGCTTTGAAAACTCTCATTAAAAAATTCTTTTCTATAAAATTCCTTAATACCCGTGAGTGATTTACTTCTTGTTTTAGAAAAAAATCTTCAAAGCAATGTTTCTAAAAAAAATTTCTTTCTAATCGGGCTCCAAAAAACATACCATAAACAGTCTTTTTAAAAACATACTATACATAGCTTTGACGTTCGCTGGCCCTTCAAATTCTATGCTCAGAGGAGATCACTATTTAAACCTCAGCCTTTGATTTGTTTTGGAGCTCAACATTCTATTTTAACCATGACCGTCGATGTAGAAAGCCCACTCAAACATATTTCCTCGACCTGTGAGCACCGGTAACCATAAGGAGGGGCCGGTAATTTCAATGTATAAAGGTGCCTTTGGTAAGTCACCTTAAGTGACTCTTACCACTCTGACCGGTCAACTGATAAATAAAACATAAAGTGTTTGACGTGTAATCAAGGGTTTTATAAAAGATAACATAGGTTCATTTAGATCTATGAAACAAGATTTCTTTTAGGTCTTTGATACTTAGGTTTGTTTAGGATTTAGAACATAGAAAGTGTCTGATCAGGGAATTTGTAAAGAAAGAAACCAGTCATTACACATGAACAGTTGTAGATGAATATTAAAGTAGAGACTTAGTTTAGACTTAGGGTTTTCAAAAATACTAATGACATAACACAAACTTGTGACCCTTGATGAAACCCTAAGAGAATATTTTGGCTCAAAGAAGACATTTCACTAACAAAGACATTACATATGACAATTAGAGAATTAGCCCTCATCAATATGCTTTTGAATGTCAAACCATCACTAAGATCTTGAATAGGCTAGAAAACCAAATCACCTCAAATGTGAAACAATGAAGAGCAATTTGTCACTATATGTGTCACTTGTCACTATAACATCATAAGCCACCTGTAAGGATCTTACCAACAGAGATGAACACCATATGAATACTGAGATCATACCATACTTCCAAACTACTGTGATTACAACAAGCCACAATCAAGATTACTCATGATGCCAACCTATGCCATTTTTACTGAAAGCATGAACATGCATTCTTAACAAGATTCTATATCTGATTTCAACTGAACCACTTATCCTGATTGAGTGAACTATTCCTAATAGATTCCTTCCATAAGTGAATAACAGTGAAATGCAAATGCATGATCATTAACAACCTTTTGACATCAATGACAAACTATTACCATCAAGGTCGATATATGAGTTGGATGTTGTTGGTTTGGCTTCGGCGGTGGCTTTATTATATGGGCAGAATGTTTGGTTGTGGCCTTCCAGAAAACTGCAATATTGGAAGGGGCGAAGGTCGCCATAAATTGTGACTTCTGTGCCGTTGTGAGGGAATTTGATGCATTGATGGAAGGTGGATGGGACGGCTTGCATGGCATGGATCCATGGTCTGCCAAGAAGGATGTTATAGGGGAGGTCAAGATCCAGAACCTGACATTTTGTTTCGAGGATTTTCGGTCCCACTTATATGGGAAGTTTGATAGTACCTTCAGAGAGCCGTTCAGTATCATCGTAGCCTTTGATCGTAATGCACTCACTGGTGTCGACAACCACATCTAAGTACCCCAAGTGTTTTAACAGTTTTAGAGTGCATATGTTGAGGCCGGAACCACCATCTATTAAGACTCTTTTAATGGTGTGCTTGTGGATGCGGACTTCGATGTGCAGGGTGTCGTGTTGTACATGATCAGAGGCGGGTAGGTCCTTTTCTAAGAAGGTGAGATGATGGGGTGAGGCGATGTGTCCTACCATGGCTTGGAATTCTGTTACATTCAAGTTGGCAGGGACTTGTGTTCGCAAGAGTGCTTTATCGAGGATGTCCTTATGAAGGGGAGATGTGCAAAGCAACTCGAGGATGGAGATTTGTGCGGGTGTCTTGCCTAGGTGTTCTAGGAGGCTATAATGCTGGGTAGGTGATGGACGTGTCATTAGACGAGGAGGTAAGGGGGTTGACATGCACGCAGGTGTTTGTTCGGTGGGAGGGGCTGTGCGGATGGATACACGGCCACGGCGAGTTGTAACGGCGCAATCGGGTGCTTGTGCCTGAATAGTAACTGTGTTGACATGCTGTGATGATGCTTCTATACGTCCTACGATAGAGTCGTAGTGCGCGGGTGGTGGGGTGATATTGTATGCTTGGTTGGACGAGGAGGCTTTGTTATGATTAGGAAGGGGATCCTTGTAAGCTCCTAGGTTAGCGTTTGGTGATGGTTGGGCACCGTGATCGAGGCTGACTAGGTTTTGTTCGATAAGGTCTTGGATACAATGTTTCAGTTGCATGCAGTCAGCTGTTTTATGTCCTGCAATGTGGTGGTAGTCGCAGTAGTCGTTCTCATTGTACCACGCGGCTTTTAGTTCATTGTCTTGACGTGGGCGAACAGGTGGGAGTGTGACGACTCCTTGTTTGAGACATCTATCGAGGATGTCCTCGATGGGTTCTGCTAATGGTGTGAATGTTCGGCGAGGTTTGCTTGGTTTGTTAGGCCCTCTCTGGTTATTTACATTTGTTGCATATGTATGCACAGGTGTTTGGTTTTGGATATGTTGGATGGCCTTCACATCCGTGACGCCGTCGTTTAGATTGTTCTTGTTCTTCCCCCAATAGCGTGATTTATCGTTGGATTGCGTGTTGGTATTGGGGGTGTTGTGATTGGATTTGTAGTTGTTGTTGTTGTGATTGTTGTTGGATTTATTGTCATATAGTTTGATGGAGCCCTTGGCAATGAGGGCTCGTTCGATAGTAGTGCCTTTGTCGATAACCTCTTCAAAAGCAGATGCGCAAAGAATTTGTAATTGGAGCCCTAATTCCTGATTGAGATTGGCCACAAACATGGTGACAAGTTGTTTCTCAGGAATGGGCCATGGGAGTTTGCTTGCCAAGCCCCTCCACCGTTGTAAGAAGGAAGCAAAAGCTTCTCCGTTCTTTTGTTTGGTGTTGCAGAGGTCTGTCATAGATACCTCATGTTCAAAGTTGTAAGAGAAGTGGTTTACAAACTTCTTCGCAAGCTCAGGGAATGTTCGAATTCCAGGTGGAAGATGGGCAAACCATTCAGCGGCTTGGCTGCCGAGGCTCCTTGGGAAGAGTCTCATAAGATATGTGTCATTGTTAGAGACTTCTAGGCAAGCGATGTAGAACTCCCTAAGGTGGTCCCTAGGGTCTCCCTTTCCCTTGTATTTGTCGAATTTAGGTGTCTCGAAGTTCTTGGGGAAAGGGGGCATGTACAAGGTGCGATCGAATGGGTAGGGGCAAATATCCTCAAAAGAATAATACTTGCGTTTGCCCCCAGTTTGTAGGTCTGCTACCTGTTGGACTAAGCCTTGTACAACAGTGTTGATATCCTGTGGTTGCTGTGATTGTTGTATGTTCGCGTGTTGGTTGGTGAGATATTGGAGGTGGGGTGGGATTTGATATTGAGGATTGGTTTGGTTGAGATGTTGGAGGTGGGGTGGGGTTTGATATTGAGGATTGGTTTGGTTGAGATGTTGGTATTGGGGTGGGGTTTGATATTGTGTAGATGATGTTATGAGGTTATGTGGATATGTGCCAGTGGATGGATTGACGTTGGATTGGTGGGCGTGGGATGTGTTGTACTATGAGAACAACTGTCGTAGATAGGCAATGGTGTTGGGATTGGGTGGAGGCACACTTGTGGATGTACTTGCTTGCGTGATGTTGCCTTGTATGGCCATGGTCATTTGTGGCATGGAAGGGTTTACTGTTGTTGTAGTAGTGGATGTGGTGACAGGTTGTGAAGTGGTGGGGTTGGGGATATTGGTAGTGATGGTAGAGGTCGTGTTGGTGGTAGATACGACAGGGGTGGACGTTTGAGAGATAGTGGGTTGGGTGTTGGATGTGGATGCTTGTTTATTTGATGGGTTAGGGGTGGTTGTAGAAGTGGATGGTTGTGTTGATGTTGTGATGGGGGGTAGTTGAGCACCGATTTTGAGAAGATAATCTAGAAATCTGTTTGGATCCGATCATAGGACTTTGTCAAGCATGTCCATGTTATTGGCGTCTTGCGTGAAGCTTAAGACATCTAGGTCATCTTGGGAAGGAATGGGGACGTTTTGTGTTGGCGGTGGTGGGGGGGTGATGGTTGTGTTTGTCATAAGTAACTGAAGGGATTTTCATTAGGACCATATGGGGGGATGAAGGAATATGTAGGTGGATTTGGATTAATGGGTCTGTTGTAGCTATCGGTGTTAGGCATACCAAATTCTCCTTGTTCTGCCATTTCTTGATTCTTTTTGCTTTGTGATCTTGTGATGGGCATGCACGTATATGGGGTTGATGTCTAGATGTAGGATGAGATGGGGGTGGAGACCTTAGAGAATTTGATTTGATTACGTTGGACCCAAAGATGGATGGGGTAATAGGGTGAGGTAGAAGAGGCGATGCGGTGGATGTATTGCTAGGGTTATTAATTGAAAGGTGATGTGGATGGTCGATATTGAATTTGCATAGATGTTGGACCAAAGATGATATTTGTTTTGGAGGAGATGTGATTTGATGTTTGATTTGTTTGATGTGTGATATGGATGATGTTGGCAGTCAACAAAATTGAGCTTAGATAGGACCTAGATTTGTGGTTTTGCACAGAAGGGATGTCGTTCTTTGTTTGGGGTTGACAAATGACCTTACACAAAGAGGGATAATGATTTCACTTGGAAGGTAGACTATTGACTTTCCAAGCAAGATATGATGTGTGTAGAAGAAGATCTAGGTCAATTTTTTTTAGCTCAAGAGGATGACAAATTTTTTATGATGTTTTGATTTGGGAGATTTGGGGATTTTTGGGATGATTTTCGTATGACAAGGATTTTGTTTTTGGTCCAATAGGTATGTAAAGATCACTGAAGACAAGCGGATAGGAAGTTAAATGGGTTTGATATGGCGAAGGGGGTCCAAAATGGTGGTGATCAATCCTCTAAGGTCAAAAGAGAAGGTGGGATTTTGGAAAAAATTCGGAAGAAAATGGATGGTTTGGTCTTAGATTGAGAGCAAATGTGCATTTGCTTTGATGGGATTTTGATTAAGTTGTTTTCAATGTCTCTTGGCAGGGTGTTTGTGTACAACAAAAGCACATTTAGCACATAAATAAGCACATGAATGCACAACAACCAAGATTGTTTTGTGAAATGACGTTTGATTTTATTTGAACAAGCACTTTTTCACAACCTAAGGTGAGAATGTGACAGTATTTGTTGAATCCCCTAGCTGCGCTTATTCAAAGCAGGTAGCTCCAGGATCTTGGTAGCACTGGCTCCTCTTTACAATTGCACACACTTCTCACGCACCAAGATCCGGGTTTCTTATAAGGCTTGTCCCTCACCAAACCTTTAGATTGTCCCTGCTACCTCGGCTAAGAACCACATGAATCGGGGCCGCTTCAAGGGTTTTGCCCTCTGCGTCAAAACATAAATAAGCACATGAATGCACAACCTTGTACTTCATGACCTTGTGTGTTCAAATGTATACTCCATGACTGGTATATGTTCAAATGCACATTTCATGACTTACTTGTATACTTCATATTCGTGTGTGTACTTGCATGTTACATGTATGCTTCATGCCTTATGTATTGTGTATGTATACTTTGTATGCTTCATGCTTTGTGTATCAAGTGTATGCTATGTGTTTCACGTATTACGTGCGTATACTTGTGTATGCTATGTTCATACTTCATGCTTCGTATACTTTGTATCATGTGTAGGGTTCCTATAGTACGTGCATTTATGATCTATATAATTGTATGCATATACTTCAACAACATGGATCTTCTCTATTCTAATGATCTTATCTATCATTATTGTCTCCACACCATATTATCATCATTTATTACTCACTTCTACAGTTTGTAAGATGATCAAAATCTTACTTGAATTGACCTTCTCTACAATATCATTAGGTTCATCTCTCCAAATTTTCAAGACGTCTTCATCATACATCGGAATCTCGGAATCTCAATCCTCTCGAAATGATACTTGAATCACAACATTGCTAATCAAATATCAAACAAACCTATACATTCCTTTCAAGTACTCTTTGGCCACAAATTCTTTTCATGACATCACAATCCTTCTTTTTTCCTTCACTAAAGCATATTCACAATAACATTCATTCTGAATCAAAACCATAAGTTCATATCAGCACATCAAGATGGAGTACAAGGTAATGAAAGAACTTGTTGTGATTGCTTGAGGACAAGCAATCTTGAGTAGGGAGGGTTGTCATGTCCCATCATTAAGGCATTGTTTAAATTAAAGATCTCAATGATAAAAATCGTTATATATATATATGATAAAGATATTATCATAATATGTAAATATATATATAGTAGTATATATATGCGATATTTAAGACTTTAGAAGCAATCATAATATTTTAATAAAATATAGATATTATAAAATAATAACATTATCCGTGCTGAATAAATATAAATACAAATATATATATATATATATAAACTAGAATAAATATATTATAATTAAGGGGTCGATCACACATACATCAACCCCTCCCAAAAGCACATACGACAACCTTATCGAAGCCACGGTTGACAAAAGTGAATAAACAAAAGATTATTAAGGATCATTTAGAACCTTAAAGGCAGCGATTAGTATTCATAAAAGGCAGTGAATGTATACAAGGCAAACATTTTGAATGAAGCAGTCAAAGAAGAAGGGTGACGTCTCCTTGGAGGGCAGCGTCCATTAAGAGGAGAAACATCCAAATCAAAGGTATAAAAAAAGGAGTGGATGATCATCAACGGAAAGGGGGGATAAATTAATAGGCAATCAGCATCTATACAATCATTACAGCAGTCCACTCAATCTTGCTGAAGCAGCCAGAAATCACCATTGAAACATTCAAGTCAGTCATAAACATTTTGATATCTTAAGACTGTCATACCACAGCGAGCCAAAAGATCCATTGCACAGCAGTAGGAAAGTCAGATCACATCAATCAACACATCTTCACATCAGGCATCAGCAAATGAACAATTAACATATGGTCAGACCAAGAAAATATAAATACATATGAAGTAATACACAGCAGCGGACCAATTTGGAGGAATCGAATCTTTCAACCGTCAACCCATAAGCAACTCTTTCAGCCACCGATCTCATATCACTCATTGTCTTCTCCAATAAGTTGAAGATATCACAGCAAATCGTTTACATTGGATTGTAACAACCATCAAAGGTACATGTGTTAATGATCTTACTCCCTATATTGCCAAATCTACATTTGCTGAGTATAGATAGCAATAAGAGAATAGATCTTGCTGATGACATTACAAATTCATATATGCACTACAAGTAACGTTTGCATTTCTAATATGAAAAACTTACAAAGATAAATATAGATAAAATAATAGATAGATCTTAGATATGTGGTCATAAAGGAATAGAATTAATATAATCTAGATAAGTGAAAGAATATGAGAAAGGACATATAGTTTATAACATGATTATAGATAGTAATCTAGAATAGACTAAAGGTAGAACATGATCATTATTTAAGAATACATAAACAAACAAAGATGAAAGTAAGAATAATGAAAATGTTTCAATGTAAATTAATGTCATTTATATTCAACATGTAAATGGACAATAGACAATCTTAACATGTATAAATATATGGAACAATAAAGTCATATGAATGATCATAAGGATATGCATGAAAGGCATAGGCCAATGAAAATGATAGGTTCCATTATGGAATAAGAAAGATCATGGCATCTTGTGATCCAAGGGGGATCACAAGATGATAACATTGGATAACTATGGGACACAACTCATGATCTAACCGAGAGAGGTGTTCGAGCCTCCACATTAATCGTCTTACCATCCATCAAAGTAAGGGGTTGGATTAGGGATGTATATTGGACCTAGGTGACCCTCAAGTGGATGAAGAACACCACGTGTTGTGTGAAGTCCCTTGGGCCAAGAGACGAAGAACACCGCATGTAGTGTGAGGCTCTTGGGCCTATGATAATTTATGAGCTCATGATAATTGTGCCCGACGTGAGGTGACTCTTGATGGAATGAAGAATGTCGTGTGTTACATGAAGTTCCATTGAGCCAAATGGTGAGGAACACCACGTGTAGTGTGAAGCCTTTGGGCCTCCGTAGGGATGAAATGTGCCCTAATACATCCGTACTTAGGTGGAAGACGAGGATGATTAATGAGAGGGCAACCAAGAACCCAATCAATGTGGAGCATGGGAAGTGTATGAACAAATGATAAGTTGGAAACATTATATAAGGACATGAATATACAACTTGAATATGGATGAATAATGATTATATTGTTAATACGATGAAATGAAAAGAAAATGGAACTCTAATGTTCTCTTTTGTGAGTTGAATTGTGCAAGGTCGAAGGAAAAATTTGGACTCACTAGAAGGGGGCAAAACCCTTGAAGCGGCCCCGATTCATGCGGTTCTTAGCCGAGGTAGCAGGGACAATCTAAAGGTTTGGTGAGGGACAAGCCTTATAAGAAACCCGGATCTTGGTATGCGTGAGAAGTGTGTGCAATTGTAAGGAGGAGCCAGTGCTACCAAGATCCTGGAGCTACCCGCTTTGAATAAGCGCAGCTAGGGGATTCAACAAATACTGTCACATTCTCGCCTTAGGTTGTGAAAAAGTGCTTGTTCAAATAAAATCAAACGTCATTTCACAAAACAATCTTGGTTGTTGTGCATTCATGTGCTTATTTATGTGTTAAATGTGCTTTTGTTGTACACAAACAACCTGCCAAGAGACATTGAAAACAACTTGATCAAAATCCCATCAAAGCAAATCCACATTTGCCCTCAATCTGAGACCAAACCATCCATTTTATTCCGAATTTTTTCCAAAATCCCACCTTCTCTTTTGACCTTAAAGGATTGATCACCACCATTTTGGACCCCCTTCGCCATATCAAACCCATTTAACTTCCTATCCGCTTGTCTTCAGTGATCTTTACATACCTATTGGACCAAAACCAAAATCCTTGTCATACGAAAATCATCCAAAAAATCCCCAAATCTCCCAAATCAAAACATCATAAAAAATTTGTCATCCTCTTGAGCTAAAAAAAATTGACCTAGATCTTCTTCTACACACATCATATCTTGCTTGGAAAGTCAATAGTCTACCTTCCAAGTGAAATCATTATCCCTCTTTGTGTAAGGTTATTTGTCAACCCCAAACAAAGAACAACATCCCTTCTGTGCAAAACCACAAATCGAGGTCCTATCTAAGCTCAATTTTGTTGACTACCAACATCATCCATATCACACATCAAACAAATCAAACATCAAATCACATCTCCTCCAAAACAAACATCATCTTTGGTCCAACATCTATGCAAATTCAATATCGACCATCCACATCACCTTTCGATTAATAACCCTAGCAATACATCCACCGCATCGCCTCTTCTACCTCACCCTATTACCCCATCCATCTTTGGGTCCAACGTAATCAAATCAAATTCTCTAAGGTCTCCACCCCCATCTCATCCTACATCTAGACATCAACCCCATATACGTGCATGCCCATCACAAGTTCACAAAGCAAAAAGAATCAAGAAATGGCAGAACAGGGACAATTTGGTATGCCTAACACCGATAGCTACAACAGACCCATTAATCCAAATCCACCTACATATTCCTTCATCCCCCCATATGGTCCTAATGAAAATCCCTTCAGTTACTTACGACAAACACAACCATCACCCCCCCACCACCGCCAACACAAAACGTCCCCATTCCTTCCCAAGATGACCTAGATGTCTTAAGCTTCACGGAAGACACCGATAACATGGACATGCTTGAGCACCCCCCATCACGACATCAGCACAACCATCCACTTCTACAACCACCCCTAACCCATCAAATAAACAAGCATCCACATCCAACACCCAACCCACTATCTCTCAAACGTCCACCCCTGTCGTATCTACCACCAACACGACCTCTACCATCACTACCAATATCCCCAACCCCACCACTTCACAACCTGTCACCACATCCACTACTACAACAACAGTAAACCCTTCCATGCCACAAATGACCATGGCCATACAAGGCAACATCACGCAAGCAAGTACATCCACAAGTGTGCCTCCACCCAATCCCAACACCATTGCCTATCTACGACAGTTGTTCTCATAGTACAACACATCCCACACCCACCAATCCAACGTCAATCCATCCACTGGCACATATCCACATAACCTCATAACATCATCTACACAATATCAAACCCCACCCCAATACCAACATCTCAACCAAACCAATCCTCAATATCAAACCCCACCCCACCTCCAACATCTCAACCAAACCAATCCTCAATATCAAATCCCACCCCACCTCCAATATCTCACCAACCAACACGCGAACATACAACAATCACAGCAACCACAGGATATCAACACTGTTGTACAAGGCTTAGTCCAACAGGTAGCAGACCTACAAACTGGGGGCAAACGCAAGTATTATTCTTTTGAGGATATTTGCCCCTACCCATTCGATCGCACCTTGTACATGCCCCCTTTCCCCAAGAACTTCGAGACACCTAAATTCGACAAATACAATGGAAAGGGAGACCCTAGGGACCACCTTAGGGAGTTCTACATCGCTTGCCTAGAAGTCTCTAACAATGACACATATCTTATGAGACTCTTCCCAAGGAGCCTCGGCGGCCAAGCCGTTGAATGGTTTGCCCATCTTCCACCTGGAATTCGAACATTCCCTGAGCTTGCGGAGAAGTTTGTAAACCACTTCTCTTACAACTTTGAACATGAGGTATCTATGACAGACCTCTGCAACACCAAACAAAAGAACGGAGAAGCTTTTGCTTCCTTCTTACAACGGTGGAGGGGCTTGGCAAGCAAACTCCCATGGCCCATTCCTGAGAAACAACTTGTCACCATGTTTGTGGCCAATCTCAATCAGGAATTAGGGCTCCAATTAAAAATTCTTTGCACATCCGCCTTTGAAGAGGTTATCGACAAAGGCACTACTATCGAACGAGCCCTCATTGCCAACGAGCCCTCATTGCCAAGGGCTCCATAAACTATACGACAACAAATCCAACAACAATCACAACAACAACTACAAATCCAATCACAACACCCCCAATACGAACACGCAATCCAACGATAAATCACGCTATTTGGGGAAGAACAAGAACAATCTAAACGACGGCATCATGGATGTGAAGGCCATCCAACATATCCAAAACCAAACACCTGTGCATACATATGCAACAAATGTAAATAACCAGAGAGGGCCTAACAAACCAAGCAAACCTCGCCGAACATTCACACCATTAGCAGAACCCATCGAGGACATCCTCGATAGATGTCTCAAACAAGGAGTCGTCACACTCCCACCTGTTCGCCCACGTCAAGACAATGAACTAAAAGCCGCGTGGTACAATGAGAACGACTACTGCGACTACCACCACGTTGCAAGACATAAAACAGCTGACTGCATGCAACTGAAACATTGTATCCAAGACCTTATCGAACAAAACCTAGCCAGCCTCGATCACGGTGCCCAACCATCACCAAACGCTAACCTAGGAGCTTACAAGGATCCCCTTCCTAATCATAACAAAGCCTCCTCGTCCAACCAAGCATACAATATCACCCCACCACCCGCGCACTACGACTCTATCGTAGGATGTATAGAAGCATCATCACAGCATGTCAACACAGTTACTATTCGGGCACAAGCACCCGATTGCACTGTTACAACTCGCCGTGGCCGTGTATCCATCCGCACAGCCCCTCCCACTGAACAAAACACCTGTGTCCACGTCAACCCCCTTACCTCCTCGTCCAATGACACGTCCATCACCTACCCACCATAATAGCCTCCTAGAACACCTAGGCAAGACACCCGCACAAATCTCCATCCTCGAGTTGCTTCGCACATCTCCCCTTCATAAGGACATCCTCGATAAAGCACTCTTGCAAACACAAGTCCCTGCCAACTTGAATGTAACAGAATTCCAAGCCATGGTAGGACACATCGCCTCACCCCATCATCTCACCTTCTCAGAAAAGGACCTACCCGCCTTTGATCACGTACACAACGACGCCCTGCACATCGAAGTCCGCATCCACAAGCACACCATTAAAAGAGTTTTAATAGATGGTGGTTCCGGCCTCAACATATGCACTCTAAAACTGTTAAAACACTTGGGGTACTTAGATGTGGTTGTTGACACCAGTGAGTGCATTACGATCAAAGGCTACGATGATACTGAACGGCTCTCTGAAGGTACTATCAAACTTCCCATACAAGTGGGACAGAAAATCCTCGAAACAATATGTCAGGTTCTGGATCTTGACCTCCCCTATAACATCCTTCTTGGCAGACCATGGATCCATGCCATGCAAGCCGTCCCATCCACCTTCCATCAATGCATCAAATTCCCTCACAACGGCACAGAAGTCACAGTTTATGCCGACCCTCGCCCCTTCCAATATTGCAGTTTTCTAGAAGGCCACAACCAAACATTCTGCCCATATAATAAAGCCACCGCCGAAGCCAAACCAACAACATCCAACTCATATATCGACCCCACAAGCATCGCTTCCACCTCAACCCAAGCAACTCCACCACCCGAGGTCCAGATCAAGCTATCCGACATGGGATGTGGGGAATATGACCTACACGGCACTTTTTGTGTGGGCACATTACCCAATCCTAAGACATTTGGCATCCCAACAACAGAGACAACCAATACAATCATTATCAAGTGCAAACCCTCGCCCACCTTCGAGAAGAAGCATCTCCTGGATCAGGGTGTTCTTGAAGACATTTCATCTTGGCTTTACAAAGATGACGAGCCTGAACAAGAAGCCCCCACAATCTCCACAGAAATCTACGGCAAAGGTTCTGAAATTGTCAAGAGCATAGGCTACAAAGGACAAGGCGGTATAGGCCTTCATGAACAGGGCATTGTAGAACCACTAACAGCAACAAAGAATCCCTATACTCAAGGATTAGGGTATGGTCAACCACAACGCATCCTCCCTTCTGGCGAATATATTTTATTCACGGCTGCTACGCCCCCCTTAGATGTCGATAATGTGAACGAAATGGGCCTTCAAGACTCCTTTAGCCATTTTTCTGACTTCTTCGACTCATCCATTTGTACCATCTACTCCGTCACCACCCTTGCTTCATCTTGCACTGACTTACCACTAGCTTACCCTAACCTCATTGATTGGGACCAACGGGGACCTCCTGTCTTCAACATCGCACTTAATGACGAGGCCATCGCCCAAATGATGGGGGTAAGAGACCACTTCCCTTTGGGAGATCATCGAGCAGGGTACATAATGGAACTCCATCCAGATGCCTGTTTCGGGGAGACAACCCCTATTTCCAGTCACAAAAATAAAAACAGAAAAAATAGATCTGATGGTGAAAACTGTTCCGCCGCAGTATTAGATCTCAAAATAGTAAAAATAAAAGACGTATCTCCTGGTGAAAACCTCCACGAGGCGCCAGGAGATGGAAGCATGGGCCTCCCTGAGATAGACAAAGTATATCCAGACAGATCACCCATCTTGGTAGAACCAGCTCAGGAAATGAACCTAGGGACAGAACAAGAGGCAAAAATCACATACAGAGCAGAATCCCTTAGCATGTTCGAACATGAAAACTTCTTGGCTTTTTTTACACGAAGAAATCATAATTTCTCATGGACATATGCAGACATGCCAGGGCTAGATCCCGCCTTGGTTGTTCATCATCTTGCAATGCGTCCTGATGCGAAACTAGTCAAACAAAAACTTCGAAAGATGAATCCTCAAGTGGCTCTCCTAGTCAAGGCAGAACTAAAAAAATTACTGGATGTGGGGTTCATTCGCCCTATCGATTATCCTGAATGGGTTTCAAACCTCGTACCAGTTGCTAAGCCGGATGGCTGAATACGCTGTTGTAGTGATTTCAGGGATCTCAACAAGGCCTGCCCCAAAAACGACTTCCCACTACCAAACATCGACATGATAGTGGATCTCATAATAGGATATGAAATGTTATCCCTCATGGATGGTTTCTCCGGATACAACCAGATAAAAATTGCCGAAGAGGATCAGCACAAAACGGCCTTCATATGCCCATGGGGAACATATTGCTGGGTGGTAATGCCATTCGGCCTGAAAAATGCAGGAGCCACCTATCAAAGAGCCATGACCGTCATCTTCCATGACCTCTTCCACCACGTCATGGAAGACTATGTGGATGATTTGCTAGGGAAATCCAAGACTAGAGAAGAACACTTAGATGTGCTAGCCAAGATCTTTGATAGGTTGGAGCAATATAATGTTCGTCTCAATCCGAAGAAGTGTGTTTTTGGCGTCACCTCAAGTAAACTTCTGGGATATATAGTTTCAAGAAGAGGAATCGAGGTTGATCCTGCGAAGGTCAAGGCCATCACCGAGATGCCGCCTCCCAAAACATTATACCTTCCTTTTGACCTCACGTATCCATGCGGGAAGGAGATGCGCCATGTAGCTCCTCAAGATTTCTCCCGTGATTAGAGTGCAAAATGACTAATGTGGATTGCTCAATGCCTACAACACACTGTAAATGGGAGACAAGTGGCTTAATGCCTGATTTGGATGGAGGTTGGGAATGATTGGAATGATTTTGACAGAGGTTTGGTAGGATGAGGAGATTGGGGAGTGGTTTTTGACAGAGGTTTTATGCATGAAATGGTCTCATGAAAATGGCTTAGAGAGGGGTCAATTTATAGGATTTTAGAGATGAGGATGGAGGGTCAGGATTCATCTGATCAGATCAAGGGCTAGGAATAAAAGTAAATCCTTTATTCCTAGTGGATGAATTAAATATTCTCATTTTGGGAAGAGTGGAGGTTAGTGGGGGACAACTGAATTTTATATTTAGTGATTGGGAATGAGTGGGAGACATCTGAATTTTATATTCATTTTAGTGGATGAGTGGGGGACAAGGTTAAATTAAGTGTTCTTAATTAACTTAAGCATGATTTATCTAACGAACAGGAATTAGAGAAATGGATACATCAATTAAATGAATATTAGGAATATTCATTCAATTAATAGGATAAGATTGTAAGGTTAAATGAATCAATTAGGTGAATTAATTGATCACAAGGGACATGCAGATGGGGAGAGTGGATTAGTGCATAGGAATAGAAAATTGGTTTGCAGAGCAGTCCCATTTTAGGTGTCTACAAGGCCATTGAGCTTGCACCTCCCACATTCACAGCTCAAAAGAAAAGCTTCTTTAAAGGCTCAAATTCTAATTAGAAAAAACCTAATCAACGTAAGTTTAATCCTTCTTCTATGGAGAGAGATGAATTAAGAAGGAAAAAACTATGCTTTTCTTGCAAGCAACCATGGGAACCAGGACATAGATGCCTTGGGAAAGGCAAGGCACATCTTATAGAGGTGATTTCAGATGATGAGAGTGATACACATGATGATACAGGTTCAAATCATGATGCTAATCACACGGAGCAGCAGCCTACATTGGAGCTTGAGGCTAATGATATAGGTGGTACAGGTTTAGTTACTATTGCTACACTTTCAGGAGTACCTAGGTATCATCCTTTTCATGTGAAAGGGGTACTTAAGGGGCAATGAGTCATGTGTTTGATTGATAGTGGAGCCACACATAATTTCATTGATGCAGGATTGGTTATGAGGCGTGGTTTACAGGTTGAGGACTTTGCAGGTTTCACAGTGACAGTTGCAGATGGTTTTACCATGAGTTGTCATAAGAAGGTATCTCAGCTTAGCATTCAGATGGGTGGTTACACATTGACATATGATTTCTACATGGTTGGACTTGGTGAGATAGACATTGTTTTGGGAGTCTAGTGGCTTCAGTCTCTTGACCGCTACATTCAGGACTTTCAAAAGATGGAGCTAGAGTTTATACATGATGGGAGGAAGATTGTGTTGTGGGCACTTTCTAATTGAGGACCTAGGGTTGTTTCAGCTAGGCGTATAGAGGCTTTGTTTAGACATGATGATGTGGCTTGGGCAGCCCAAGTTTCTATATCTTCCAAATCTTCTTCCGATGGTCTTGAGTATCATGTAGATATTCAATCTATATTGGATAAGCATAGTCAGGTGTTTGGTGACATTCCTCTAGGTAGACCACCAGATCGTGGTTTTGAGTATGTGATTGAGTTAGAGGATGGGACTAAGCCCATCAACATTCCACCATATCGACATCCTCGTCACTTCAGGATAGAGATTGAGAACACTTATGGATTTGATTGATATGGGACACATTCGGCCTTCATCTAGTTCATTTGCTTCTTCAGTTGTATTGGTGAAGAAGAAGGATGGAACTATGTGGATGTGCATTGATTATAGAGCATTGAACAAAAGAACAATAAAAAATAGGTACCCTTTACCCAGGATTGATGAGCTACTTGATGAGCTATAGGGGGCCGTGTATTTTTCTAAGATTGATCTTTGTTCAGGCTATCATCAAATTCGTGTCCGTGAGGAGGATATTCCTAAGACAACATTCAGATGCCACTATGGACACTATGAGTTTCTTGTCATGCTTGTAATGTTCCTTTTTTTGCAACATTGAATATTGTGAGCTTTTGTGCTTGTTCCTAGTCTCTTGGAGGCTATCCAACATATTTGGGAGGAACTCCAATGTTCTTGGAGTGGTCATAGTTCAGTCTGCAGAACAATTATTTGGGTTTTCCTTTTGTAAATGGATTATTTTTCATGGCTTTGAGCTCAGTTGATGTTCCGAGTAACAGTGTTGGTCTCTGAAGTTTGATCGGGCTTCTGATTTGCTCTCCAAGATTCTTGGAGGAATTTTCTATTTTTCGAAAGTCATCCGGAAGGCATCATTGCACATCCCAAACCTTATAGAGCATATTGGTTTAGTTTATTTGGCATTCAGAGGCCGTTTGGGATTTCCCGCAAAATTTAATATTTAATGAGCTATTTTAATTATATTTTTCACTTAAGCTCCTAAGGGTGAAAAATAATTAAAATATTATTTAGTGTTATAGCTCATTTGAAAGGGGGAAAACATATACTTTTATTTAGGCACATAAAAGTGAGCACTTAAGTGGAGGAAAAAAGAAATAAATTAAGTTAGAAGGAAAATGTTATTATTTTCAAGAAATAATTCATTTCCTTTGTAACTCCTCCAGTGCCTTATAAAAGAGAATGAGCTCTCATTTGGAAGGGTTATGCTATGTTTTGATATTAAATTTGTTTGTAGATGGATTGAACCTGTGAGTTCTTCCATATTCTCTTCAAGACGTAAACCCTCTTGTAGAATCCTCTTGAGGACGAAAACCTTCTGGAGTTTGAGTGTGGTTTCACACAGAAATCACCATTGTGCTGGAGCTGATTAGAGTTGGAAGTTTCTGATAAGTTTTGGATTGGAAATCAATAGTATTTATTTGTAATCTTGTGTAGATGAAATTTTTAAGTAGTTTGATTATGTTTTGTTGAGACTTTAGGCTCTTTCTATGCTGGTCTGTACATTCTCGTGTCCGTACTGGCAGATTGAAGATTTGAAAAAATACAATATTGAAGTTGGGTTTTTTGGGATTCTATTTTCTTGCAATATCATTGTCTATCCTAGTCATCATCTTCCATGATGGTTTTGAAGGATAAAAAGCACTATTTGAAATTCTATGTGCATCCGTACCTATAGATGTCTGTACAACTGAAAAATCATTTTGGAGATTGCAATTTATATGGATGTTTGTCTGCCTTATGCTTTTGGTAGTGCCTTGGTATGGGTAAATCAACTCATTAGGGACCAATATGAGGAGTTTAAAAGCAGTGAATGATTTATTATGTTCATCCGTACTATGAATGGGCCGTACATTGCAGATTTGAAGAATATAAAGATAAAAATAGAGCAGAGTTTGGTTTTAAATCCTTGAGCAATGTTTTTGTATGGTCTAGGCGACCCTCTCCATTATAGACTTGAATGTTTTAATGCAGCATATGATTTATGGAAATCTGCCATACCAATGCAGGGCCGTACGACTCATGAGGAAGGAAAAATCACTTATAAATAATGTTCTGTCTATTATCAGTTGCATAGAGTGCATTTAATATCTATTGTTTGGGGGGGTCAATTCATAGTATATCTCTGAGTTTTAGTGGGCAGATTGTTTGTAGTTCTGAAGCAGTCCATACCAACAAAAGATTTTCGTACCAGTATGAGATTGAGATTTTCATCACTGTTCCTAATCTTTGTTTGTGTCTTGTGTATGGATCCAGTAAGGAATTCTTGTTGAATCTCTTAGATGTTGATAGAGGAAACAAGTGTATAGCATATTCTATGAGTTATATCATTTTAAGTCATCATACTGTGAAGGGCAGCCTATCAAACTCAAGGTTCTGATGCAGTAACAGTCTGATTTCTTTATGATATTCTTTCAATCAGATGTGGTGTTGACTGTGTTCATAGTGAAGGCAGATGGTATTGAATGTTGGTATTTGTGTGCTTTATATGTAAGATTGTTATGCTACATGATGCTATACAACTTAGAAAAGAACAGTCCTGTATCTCAGTCCTAAATCAGCAGAGACCATTCCAGATGCTTCATCTGATATGGACAGCATAATCACCTCAAGTTATGAGATTCTAACAATATGTGCAGGGAGTTACTCCTGTTGCTTAATCTTTTATTGGCGGATTTGATGATCACATGAGATCATTCTAATATTCATGCCCTTTTAAGCATTGGTTGTAATTACTTCTTTATTTGCAAATCTCACTAAATAACCCCTGGATGGTTCTACCGCCAGTGCGGGCAAACTAAACTCTTTCTTTTTTTTCCTCTACCCACTACATAAGTGGCGAATCCCCACTGGACAAGTGAATGGTTTGTAATCTTTCTATTCTAGTCCTTTACCCACTAAAAGTGGTGAACCCCCACAGCTTGTGGATGCCTGCATATGCAGATGAATGTTTACTTGTTTGCACAATGTTTTAAATTTGTAATCCAAAGCAAATTATGCTCTCACCTCGCTCGATTTGGGATCTTGGTGATCAGAAGTGTGGAGGAGTTTAATTGTGCTAACACTGTTTATCATTGTTCTATATTTTGGAAAAAAATTTGGGGTTGTATGTTACAATGCCCTTTGGTCTTACTAATGCACCTGCTACATTTCAGTCTTGCATGAATCATGTGTTCAATAAGCAGTTGCGTAAGTTGCTATTGGTTTTCTTTGATGACATCTTGATATATAGTAAGACATGGGAGGAG
Organism: Cunninghamia lanceolata; assembly: GCA_027924645.1. Taxonomy (NCBI): domain Eukaryota; kingdom Viridiplantae; phylum Streptophyta; class Pinopsida; order Cupressales; family Cupressaceae; genus Cunninghamia; species Cunninghamia lanceolata. The sequence continues at coordinate 3,730,313 of BSBN01000941.1, forward strand.
CATCTTCGACATCTTGATGAGGTACTAGGTGTGATGGAAGCTCAATCATTGTATTCCAAGGCTTCTAAGTGTGAGTTTGGGATGGAGAAGATTCTTTATTTGGGGCATGTGATTAGTGCCAATGGAGTTAGGGTTCATGAGGAGAAGATCAAAGCAATTCAGGATTGGTCTACTCCAAGGAACATTTCAGAGTTGAGAGATTTCTTGAGTTTATGCAGCTATTACAGGAGATTTGTTAGAGGTTTTTCACATCTGGTAGCACCACTTACAAATCTCACTAAGGGGGCATTCCTTTGGTCTCTTGAGGCATAGACAACTTTTCATCGGCTTAAGGAGGTTATGAGTACTGCTCCAATTTTGGCACTACCAGATTTTACATAGTCCATTGTACTTGAGTGTGATGCATCATGTGATGGTATTGGGGTTGTTTTGATGTAGAATAGGCATCCCATTGCATTTGAGAGCAGAAAATTGAGGGATGTGGAGCGCCTATATTCCACCTATGACAAGGAGACGCTTGCCATTATGCGTGCTTTGGCATAGTTTTGTCAGTACTTGGTAGGTGCGAAGTTTGTGGTTAGGACCGACCACAATAGCTTGAAATACTTCTTAGAGCAAAAAGATTTGAATGAGAGACAACAAAAATGGGTCTCTAAGATACAAGCATATGATTTTGACATCCAGTTTGTGAAGGGGAAGAAGAACATTGTAACGGATGCACTTTCCAAGAGGCCTATTTGCTCTTTGAGTGAGATTTCAGCTGATTGGAAATCTCAACTTTTAGTTGAGTATTCCAAATGTACTTTTGCATGCGAGATCATGGATGGATTGATTCAGGATGACAGGTATAAGGTTATTGATGATGTGATATATTATAAGGACAGAATATTCTTGGTACCTAAATCAAAATTTAAGCAGCAGATATTGAGAGCCATTCATGACACACCTCTAGCAGGGCATCCAGGGTTTTTCAAAACCTATAGACAGATTAGAGAGAGATTTGCATGGCGTGGTCTTAAGGATGATGTTTTGCAGCATGTTAGAGAGTGTTTGACTTGTCAGCAGAACAAGTTTGAGCATATTTTTCCCACAGGTCTACTTCAGCCATTGCCTATCCTTGAGCAGAAGTGGGAAAGTATCTCTATGGATTTCATTATAGGTCTTACGAAGGTACAGGGTAGAGATTGCATATATGTGGTTGTTGATAGGTTAACCAAATATGCACACTTCTATGCAATTTTAGTGGATTATTCAGCACTACAGGTTGCTGAGTTATTTTTTAGAGAGGTTACGTTTGCATGGCCTTCCAAAGACCATTGTCAGTGATCGGGACAACAGGTTCATTAGTGTGTTTTGGCAGGAGCTATTCCGATTAGCTAGTACGGAGTTGACACCAAGCACTAGTTTTCACCCTCAAACAGATGGACAAACGGAGATAGTGAATAAGTGGGTTGAGGGTTATCTTTGCAATTATGCTGCGGGGCAGCAACGTGCTTGGATTAGGTGGTTACATTTAGGTGAGTATTGTTACAATACTACCTGTCATATGTCGACTGGCATGTCTCCATTCAGGGCATTGTATGGATATGATGTGCTTTCTTTCATGGATTTGGCATTTGATGACAGTAGATCTCCTAGAACCAAGAAGTTGATGTAGGATACACTGGACATCCTTAAGACACTTAAGAATAATATTCAACAGACACAAAATCAACAGAAGATGTATGCTGATAGACACCGTATTGAGAGGACATTTGATGTTGGTGACTTGGTATTTTTGCACCTACAACCTTATAGACAGTACTTTGAAGAAGAGTGGTGCAAAAAAACTTAAGCCACGGTTTTATGGTCCCTATAGGATAGTGAGGAGAGTTGGAGAGGTAGCATATGAGCTTGATTTGCTAGCAGGGAGCCGAATTTACAATGTATTTCATGTGTCATGCCTCAAAAGGGCATTGGGACAACAGGTTGTTTCTTCTCCAAATCTTCCACCTCTTGATGAAGAGGGCATGTTGATTTTAGAGCCTGACAACATTGTGGACATGAGGAAGCGCAAGTTGCGTAGTCAGATCATTAGAGAATATTTGGTCAGATGGAGAGATTTGCCATTGGAGGATGCTACATGGGAAGGAGAACAAATTTTGGAGCATCCTAATCTTCGATTGCTTGAGGACAAGCAATCCCAAGAAGGGAGGACTGTCATGTCCCCATTTCTGGAGTGATCACCTATGGAGGAGTTGATTAGCCTATTCATTCATTCTTGTAGCCTAATGTTAGTGGTAAGGGAATGATTTGGTTTGAGCTTGGGCATTAAAGGATGGAAAACTATAATGTTGGCTCAACATGTGATTTTATTGGGATTTTGGCTAGTATTGTTTTATCATATTTTTCATATAGCCAAAATGTTGTCATTTTCAAAGCAAGGCAAAAAGTGAAGGATGGGAAAAATAAACGTTGGACAAATTAGAGATTGAAAAGGTGAAAAGATGGAAAATGCAATCTTTAATTGTATTTTCGATACTTTAATTATTTTCCCTATGGAGTTGACGCTTAGAAGGAAAAAAAAATTAAAATAATAAATATTATTTTTATTATTTTAATATTGCCAAATCGCCGCCCAAGGAAGAAGTGTGAAAAAATAATAAAAATATTATTTGCCCAAGGAGAAAATCGGCACTTGGAGAAGAAGAAAAAAATAAATAAAATAATATTATTTTATTGTTTTTTAAATGATGGTGGTTGAAAGGTGAAATTCATTTAAAATTGTCAAATCGAAAATTGCATTTCATTGGTGGACTTGAAGTTTTTCATAATTTGGCAAATTGGGATGCCTATGGAGAGAGGAGAATAAATAGAGGGTTTTGGCTTCATTTTGCAACTATTGATCATTTGGCAAATTTGGTGTTTGAGTTCTTCACTTGGCTGAAAGTGAATTTCAGTTTGCTCAAGGTGGTGTTCCCTTGGCATATAGTGGTTTGGTGATGCTCCCAATCCACCATGATGGGATGAATTCACATGGAGTTCATCATGGAGCATGAATTGAGTGTTTTCATGGAGTTTATTATGCAGATATGGCTTGTATATGGAGCTATTTTCATCAACAATTCATATTAGAGGGTTTGTGGTTGGATCGCTTGGCACTTAGAGGGGGTTTTGATCATTTCCAACCTTCATCTACATTCTAATTTTCTGGAACAGCAACTACAACAGGGTTTAATCTTCAGATCTGAGTGTTGTTGGTCATCTTTTGGAGAGTTTGAACAGCATAGAGGCTTCCAAACCCTAGTCGCCTTCATCCTAGGCTTGGCCACTTGCATTTGGAGCCATATTTTGGTATATTTTGATGGTATTTGAAATCAGGGTTCTATATCAGCAGGTTATAGGTGTTTACCGCAATATGGTGTGTTTCATAGAATATGAAGTAAACAGAAATACAAAAGTAGTAGTATAGTGCATTATACAAATTACTCAGAATGGACCATTGTATTCATTCATTGATTCACAGAAACATTACAATGTTCATGACAGCAACATACATACTTCATTATGACTCCAATGTCTGCATATCAACTATTGTCAAATCACACCTCCCCCGACTACAATGTATTGACGCTCTAAATACTCATCGCCAAGGTTGGTTGTGATGCCAACCGTTGGTACCGACTCCAAACTACCCGACCCGTCGGTTGGTACCGACAACTAATTACATCTTATTACGTTATTTATTCACTTAACTAATTTGCTGTCTACATCTATCCCCCCCTCAAAATTGGTCGTCTTCCAGACGACATTTACATCAAAACAACAAAATTATGACAGAAACTCAAAAACATCCTACTGAGAGTGGGGAGGTTGGAAGGACGTCCCTGGATGTACTGAGGAGGTTGGGGTGGCTGATCGCTGCTGTGCCTGTAGCTTCCTTGCTTCCTCGGTCCTTTGCCGCAACTGGTGTTGGGCCACTAGCTCTCGCTCTCTTGCTACCTTCACCATTGCTTGCACTCATTTCCCGTCAGACTTTCCCAGGCTTCCATTCCTATATCAGCACTTGGTTTTTTCTTCTCCTCCGATGCAATCTTCGGCCTGTAGGATGCAATCTTCTTTCCCTTGTCCATTTTTTTTTCACCTCACTAAACAATCTTCACAGCAACAATAGTGTAGTGTACGGCAAGCTCCTTGACAGCCTTTGCAATCCCTGAAGTCTTGTGTACGGCTTCCCTTCGTTCGGCTCCTTCCTTGTACGACCGATGTACGGCCTTCTCTGAATTTGTATCGTAGCCTCTGTGAAATCTGTACTTGGTGGCCTGATGTCCTTTTCTCTTCTTTTTCTGACTCCCTCCTCTTTCTGTATAGTGTTTGGATAGTTTTGTGTTTAATTTCCAAGGGATGGGGGGTTTTTTATTTGTAAGGGCGAGGGAACTCCGTACGTCGTACGGATTTTTTTAAAATTTTTTTGCCAGGTCGTACGACCTGCCTTAATTTTTATTTTTATTTTTTTATTTTAAAATTTTTTTTTTGCCAGGTCGTACGCTGTACGGCCCAGGTCGTACGTCCTGCCTTAATTTTTTTAAAATTTTTTTAGTTCTTTCTCTCCTGACATTTTATTTTTTTCATCTTTTCCATGTCAAACTGAATCTGATTTGTCTATTTTTCTCCGACGGGTTCCACGTTCGATCTACAACTCCGACTGGAATTGTTGTCTTAAAAAAAAAACTATCAGACTTTTGAACATTATTTTTTCTCTGTTGATTGTCACCGATTGCCAAAACATTGCAAGTCAACGGAAATGCTCTATAGTCCTTATTCTTTCTGTATGGTCTCTTTCTGGCCGGTGTTTTCAATGCTATGTTCCCGTCGTTAGTTTCATCACCCCGATTCACCTTGCTTGTCAATGACTCTTCATACCTGATCACCTCGTCTGGTTCAAATGTATGTGCAAGTGTATCATCTATCTTGGCTTCACCCTCTGTATATTCTTTCTATGCCTCTCCTGGTCGACTTGTCTGTTCTGGTTGACTTGTCTCTACCACTATTTGCTCTGTTACTTCTGGCTGATTATTAGCTCCCTCCCCTTTGTCACTCATTACTGGTTCCCTCTTGCCAAGTGGTCGAGTGTTTGTCAATCCATCAAGTGCTTCATTCGTGAACAATGTTTCACTCGTCGGCCTAGAGTTGCCCAGACTTTCACTCGTCGGCCTAGAGTTGCCCAGACTTTCATTCGTCGGCCGAGAGTTTCACAGTTGCCGAGTGTTTCACTCTTCGACCGAGTTTTTCCAAGAATTGCACTACCATGACTTGCATTGCCAGGACTTGCACTACGAGGACTTGCGTTGTTCTTCGGAGAGCTCTCGCCGACTTTTTTTATTGAAATCATATTACATTCCAGTTGAAAGAACTCGTAATCTTCCATCTGCCAGTGGAAGAGCCCACTAAAGGAATTAGTTTCATCCTCAGAACATTCTTGTAGTTTTAATACTCCTTCCTCATCAGGTTCCATTGGTCCTCTGCCAACTGACTCCCCTCTGTTTGAATCGGAATCTGATGCTAGTTCCTCACTTATAGCCTGTGTTCTCAGATCTATGACAATCTTCTTACCTTTGTTCTCTATTGACAATGTGTTTCTTTTCCAGTTATGGTTGGCCTTGGCGGCTATCAGCCACCCTCGGCCGAGTAATGCGTCGTACGACGCATTTTGTGCTGTTATGACTACAAAATTTAACCGAAAGAGTTGGGTGCCAATCTTCACTTTTTGAGCCATTAGCACTCCCAGCGCTTTAATTCCATGCTGGTCTGCTCCCAGTAACTAGAAATTTTGTGGCCATAATGTAGGTTTTCCCAAGCACTTCCACGTATCTTCTGTCAACACATTCACTCCCGATCCACCTTCGATTATTGTGTTCGTCAGGTGACATCCACCGATTGCCATGTGTACGACGACTGGATTCTTGCCATTGTTAATTGCCAACAATCTCGGGTCGATGACTTGTTCTCCTTCCAGCGGTGGCTCCACTATGACATCTTCGTCCTTTGTTTGCCCGTTTGTTTGCCCGTTTGGGTTTCCTTCCATCGCCTTCGAGATTGCCATCCTCAGTTGCGGCATGCTCTGTAGAAGATCCGCTATTCTGACCGATACAGTGATTTGTAACACCTGGTTCACAATACTCTTGTCTAACTTTGGTCGTACGGTAGTTGTTTTTCTGTTCTTCCCTTCTATTTCCATTGCCATCTCTACTTCTTTTCTAGCCTCCCGAAGTCTCTCCTTCTCGGTTCTGGGATTTGGATATGTTGCTTTTTCCCATTGTGCTCGGGTGACCGCAAGGATCTCTTCATCATTTTCCTTGAAACTGATGAGGTTCACCCCTTTCTGCTTTGGGCAATCTTTTTCTTTGTGATCTCCAGGCCCACACCACTTGCATAATGCATTTATTGTGTTTTGATTATTGTTCGGGCATTCTCTTGCAAAGTGTCCCCATTCGTTGCATTGCCGGCACTGTATCATTGTCGCCCCTTGCTGTCATACTGTATTCTGTTTCTCGGACTTCTATTGCTTTGGTAACCTCCAGGGGATGCATGGCTATTGTACTGGGGCTTTGGTGGTGTGTTCGGCGGTGTTGACAATTCTCCTTGTGTAAAGAGCACATGGGTACTTCTTGCTTTTAGGTTAAATGGGCATTCCTTGATTGAATGTCCCATTACCTGGAAGATATCACAAAATAACTTTCTTGGACAGTTTGCTTTTACGTGACCTTCCCCATTGCAATCGGTGCACCATAATTTTCGGCCTTCTTTAGTTGTCTCTTTATCAGTCTTCAGTTCTTTCATCATGCGGATCATATCTCTCAGTGCCTGGATGGTTTTTAACTCGCCATCACTGCTGTCATCACCCGTACTTTCATCGTCCTCGGTCCTTCTCTTACTCCGGGAAGATGTTTTGTTCTCACTTTCTATATCCATCACCTGATTGTATGCTTCAGCGTACAATGATGGTGGTACGACTTTCATCTTTTTCCTTAACGACGAAACTAACCCTTCGATGAACCATCTCTTTTTCAGTCCATCGGCTGGCTGAGTTTCCAGTTTTTCGAGCAGTTATTTGAGCCTCTTATTATATGCTCTTACATTTTCGTTTTTCCCTTGTCTAGTGTTGTAGATTTCCGCTACAATCTCATTGTCACCTCTTAGAAGCTTAAA